>JAJTWQ010000123.1:1200000-1602715 GCA_029007595.1 Solanum commersonii
CTAAAGGCATACTCAAAAACATAGAAAAAAAGTACTTATAGAGATTTCTAACATAATTCAATTTGGAGGGCTTGTTTATGGATTCTATTGCGATTATTCTAGTGTGTTGTATTAGTCTCCTCAGATGTTCATTCTGCTAGAATAATCTGAAAGTCACTCGTCTTAATATATTAACAACCACATGCCTTAATATAATAGCCAGACACCTTAATGTATATTAATAGAGAAATCGATCCAATCAATTGCATTCAAAATAGTAGCAACCAGGGATCACAAACACAAAACGATACATTTATGAATCTCAAATCACTTGGAAATCACAGGTAATACCTAAATATTGATTAGTTCTTCAAGTGTATTTTATGTTTTTTCTTCCAGTTAATGTGTACATATAATGAACATAACGAAAAATAAACTATAGGGTTAAATTCTCAACGACAATGGATAATAAAACACGATAGAAACGGAGGAGTGGAGGAGTGGAGGGGAGCGATGAACCAACCTGAAAGTTTCTTTGTTCTTGGACGTAGTTGCTGCGATTCAATTATAGCTGCTGGAACCACACACCTTAATATAACTAGAAGACACCTTAATATATATTAACAGAGGAATCGATAATCAATTGCATTCAAAATAGTAGCAGCCAGAGATCACAAACACAAAAAGGATACTTTTAGGAATCTCAAATAACTTGGAAATCACAGATAATAGCTAAATATTGATCAGTTTATCAAGTGTATTTTCTGTTTTTCTTCCAGTTAATGTGTAAATATAATGAACATAATAGAAAATAGGTTAAGTTCTCAACGACAGAGAAACATGGGTAAGAAAACATGATAAAAATAGAGGAGTGGAGGAGCGACGAATCAACCTAAAAGTTTCGTTGTTCTTGGATGTAGTTGCTGCGATTGAATTATAGCTGCTGGAAGTAGTTCTTCGATTCAATATATGCTGTTGGAAGGTCTCTCCTGCTAACGAATGAATATATGTTGCTTGACGTTGCAGCTCTAATCGATTTAGGATGATGAATCCTAATGTGTGTGGGAGATCTTTTTAGGAATATTTTCCTTATTAGAAGCATATAGAGGGTTTTTTGTTACTAATGTTTTCCTTATTGACCAGGAGTTTTTTTTCCCAGAAATAAGAGAATCGCAAGAAAAAAAATTAAAGGAAAAGTGGGAGTTCTAATTTTCAGAAAAAAAAAAGGGTTTTAGTGACTATTTTTTGGAATTGCTACTAAAAGTGTACATATTGCTGGCCATTAAACATTAGCCATTAATATTTTGCTTGTTTATTGCCACAAACCAATTGTTGCTAAAGTTCATTTTTGTAGTAGTGTATTTTTCAATACATTGAGTTGCTATCTACAGTTTTACAGCTTTCCATATATTGCATCTTTTATTGTTGCTTTATTCTTGAGTATCTTGAGTTGAACTGTGCTTCATCGAGTTGAGTACCTTATTGTTGAGTTGAGCCTTATTTCACTGAATTGAATATCTTTTCCTTTGAATTGAGTATCATATTCTTGAGTTGAGTCAAGTAAGTGAGTTGAGAAGAGGTAAGTATGTTTCATTTTTATTAAGTTCAAGCTTGTGTTTATGCTTTAAAATTCTCTTTACATGCTCGTACATTCCACGTACTGAGCCACTTGGCCTGCATCCTTTCATGATGCAGACACATGCATCCTTTCATGATGCAGACAGATACATATTCAGGGTCATCAACAGGAGCTTCGTTGATACCACATGGAGTTCGAGTTATCTATGGTGAGCCTTCTTTCTTTCAGAGGATTTCATTTACTTATCAGTTGTTAGGATGTCGTGGGTCTTGTCCTGACTTCCATCTTTGTCATTTAGAGGCTTCATAGATAGACAGTAGAATTTCAAAAGTTTGTTCATTTATTTTGTTAAACGTTTTCAAGACTTAAGTTGCCTATTTTGGGGAGAGTTGAATATATTATATTATTTAGAGTTTTGTTTTGATTTAAAGCTTTGTATTTAAGTTTCATGAATTTTTATTCAATTCTTAAGCTTTTGCATGCTTAAGTTAGTCTTCCGCTTGTAATCAGCCAAGGATGAGGGTTCACTTGGGGACCAACAATGGTTCTTGAGTGCCGGTCACGTCCAGGGTGTAGGCTCGGATCGTGACACTGAAACCGAACTAAAATAAATTCGATTCAGTTCGATTTGATTTTTTGTTTTGAATATAATCGGGCCCTTTTCTTATCATCATTCATCAGTAAACTTTTCTAATACTAGGCATTTGCATTTGGTCTAATTGATATGAGCCAACTGTTAGCTTAGGAATATCCCTCCAGTCATGATACATATGAGCTTCATTAGAAATAACGTGTTTAGCTAATGCATCTGCAATTTGATTAACTTCTCTATGACAATGATTTACTTCATAATTTATCCTCGCAACAACTTGTAAGATGTCATCCACAACACCTTTGATCTTCAATTGAGGCTTGTCCATTCCTTACCATATCAACCACCATTTTTTAGTCTAATTCAAGATAGCAATCGTGAAATCCTTGTTGTGGATGATGATATCTAAATACAGATACCCTTAATTACATCAAGCACGTTGCCATAAAATAAACATAAAGTAAGTATTGTACACCAAATAAAAATATATTCAGCGCAAGTTGAATCTAAAATGGCTTATTTTGGCTTGACACGGAGTTTAAAAAAATATTTGAATCATGTGATCTAAAGAAAAAAGATATGTCAAATCATGAATGTATCAAAATGACCTTTTAATTTTTTGGTCTTAAAATGTCATGTAGAAAGTTGAAATTAAAGAATTGCTAAAAAGGAAAAGGGTCATGTTTATTTTAAAAGAATTAAAAAAGAAAATAGCTCAAATAAATTGAAACATAGAGAATATAAAATTTTGACGGATTGTTGTAATTTGTTGTGTAAAAATTTAACCAATACGTTTTTGGTTTCCAAGTTGGTCCAAATCAACGTCGAATTGCTCCAAAATTTGATATGCAACCTTCTCATATAAATCACAACAACTCTTCAATTATTAGATTCAATCTAAATCTTCAAAAATACATAAATGTCTTCAATATTCAACAAAAAAAATTGTTAGAGTATCTTATCAATATTATAATTCATTACTATTTAGTATCTAAACTCTTAGCTAGTCTCATCCCAATATTACTTTGGGCAGATCATTTTCCTACTCGATCATCTAAACTCCTAGGTTGTTTCCCCTTATATATATGGTGATGCGATCTCCTTTTGTATTACTATTAATTGTGTAACAAGTAACTATATCGAGACTATCGGTTAACAACAAAAACAAAAGTAACCCAAACTTAAAAAGAAACCACAAACTGAAGAAATTTATGTATTTTTGAATGAAGAAGGTAAGGTAATAGGCTAGCTAGTTGCTAGCTTGTTTATTTATTGATAAGCATACATTAATTTACATGGAGCGATAGAAGGATATATCCACTTTATTTAGAAAGCTGCAAGGTGGCCAGCTAATTAGCATTCTACGCCTTGATGAACACAAATGGAATAAAGTCCTTATCGTCATCGACAGTCGCCAGACGAGGATATCCATTTTTAAAGTTGCCGCCGATATTTTTGCACTCATGATGAGAGGGACAATGCAGTAACTTGTATACATTTTTCATACCTCGTATCACCAAGTCAGTTTTCCTAATCTTGAAGATGTCGTTTTCATTTCCTACTTTACCACCAGTTACAACAAACTCTTTATCATTAACTTTCCAAACAGTTTGGTCAACACACGACGTTGCTGTTTTAACAAAGAACTTGATATAAACAACAGTCATTACACGCACCACATCACCGTAATCCGACTCCGACTTACGAACGAACATGACGGGCGTGCCTTTTCCCATAAATTTGGGGATCGGCAGGTGCTGCAACACGGCGTTTGGGCATTTAAGGTTTTCAATATCGTCCAAGTATACGGATCCACCCCCGATGAGAGGATTCTGAATAATGTACCTCTCACCAATCCTCAGCGGATCGCCATCTTGGTCATAAACTTCAGGGAGTACAAGATTATCATCATCATGACAAGTTGTGGGGAGGACAATTGGATTCTCAGAACTGAAAGATCGAGCAAAGGCAACCAAAGAGAGGGTACTTGAAAGCAAGAGGAAACTCAAAATATTACTAATAGACTTCATGTTTTGTTTGTGTGTTTTACTTGATATGAGTCTATCTCCAATTTATAGAGCTGCTAAGGGCATTTTTGACAAACAAAAAAAATGAATACCTACTACCGCCTTAGACACCTCAAATAAGTTTTATTCATTTTAAATACCTAATATCAAGCTTCAATATTAAGTTACTCTTAACACTTTTCTTTTTTTTACTATCAACAAAAATATATAGTACATAATATGTGTTACACTGAATAACATGTAAAGTGTCAAATTAAATAAAGACATTTGTTATTTGTCTCCAAAATAAATTTTAAATAATAAGTTTTGAGTAAAAATAAAAAATGGCCAATAATTCAATTTGTAGGATATTTATTATTTAATTTGGCTTCAACTAGAGAAGTTGGTAAAATTAATAAATATTACTTGAGAATATTGTCCATTGTGCTTAAAGGACTCTTGAAACTTGACATCCGGTGGAGAACCATTCATGAGATTATTGCACTAATAAAATTAAGTTGCAACACCTAATTTTACTTACCATACTCCTGTACATAATTATTAAGGATAAAAAAAAATGTATCCGTATTTAATGTATATACTAACCTAATATATGAATGACATGTGTTTGAATTTATGATTTTAATTAAATAACATTTGTTACTTCATTTTAATAATTTATATTCACCACTGAATACAAATAACAGGCTAACAATTCCAAAAATTGATATTAATGTGCTAGCTGGCATGGAATTATTCCACAAGTAAAATATGTCAGTGAGGTACGATTGAGATTTATACCACTAATTATTTTGGTACCTATCAAGAATGGATCTTAAAAATAATGGCAAATCACTATTATGCAAAATGATTTTTTTTTAGATTTTTTTTTTTTTGACAAATTAATAATTGAAGGATAGGGCTTGCGTTATATGATATATAGAACTTAGTTTTGAATTTGAATAAATTGAGTGTTGAAACTCAAGAATAATTGGGCAAAATAAAAATTGCACTTCAAATACATATAACTGAAGTTTTAGTCAATTTTTACACTTCAATCATATGTACATTCAATAAAATTAAAATAATATTAAATGCGTTTGTTAAATTTATTGTTATTTTGATAAATTAATGATTCAAGTTTGTTTCATACGATTATAAACCTTACAATTTAAATTGAAACATATTTAAATCAGACTTGAGTGTTAAATCGATTGTCTGAAAGCAGAAAATGATAAATAAAGAACCTAGCTTTTTTTATTCAAAAGCATTAATATTACAAACAAATTGGCATATGTTGGACACATACATTGACTAGGACAATACCTTAACTTGTAAGCATTATGTCCTGTATTTTGGTTGCTATTAATCTAGGTCCAATTTATAGAGCCTACTTAGTTGCATGGCTTCATTTGCACGTTTTAAAATAATACTCCCTCCGTCCCCTTTTAGTTGGTATGCTGCACTTTTCAAAGTTAAACATGGTTATTAAAGAATCACTTCGACTGTATCCACCAGATCCTGTCATTGAACGAATGGCTTGTGAAGATATGATTTGTTAAACATATTAATTTTTTAATAAAATATTTATTTTTTTCAAAATAAGTACTTTTGATCTCATAACAATAATGCGGCTTTTAACCATGCCGGTTATAGTTATACGGGTTGGGTTATCTATAGAAAAGTTAAATGTACGGAACAAACCAAATTCAAATTAAACCTATTAATTAGCGATTGAGATGTAATTATTTTTTATATGTACATTGTGAATCACACATACTCAATGGTCCCGTAAATCTTAATCATATTTTGGATAAAAGCCACCTGGCTGCTTAGAGATTTAATAATTTAGGATGTATTTGATATTTTCCCTCCGAACACCTTATCTTCAGTCTCACTTCTCGTAGTGTCTATCTTCACCATCCCACACTTCTACTTTTATTATTGTGTGTTTTAATATATTTATCTAGATTATATATAAATATTTTTAAAATAATTTTTTTATTTACCTACTAAACACATAAGAATTTTATTTTCTTGAGAAACATCTTTCAAAAAGAATATTTTCTTTCGTAACGAATATACCCTAAACAACCACAAATGTTAATATCAATATTTTGGTTTTAATTGAGTTGAAATGTTTAGAAAGAAAAACAAAGCAGAAATGAAAACTATTAGGCATATAAAAGTACAAAATAGTTAACCAAACAACAATAATTAAGATACCAAAAATGCAAATAATCTTCTAGTCATGATTTTGTGCTGAAAGTTTTTAGATAACTTTTATATGTACTTCAGTCATTTTGTCTTGGTTTTAATAACCTTAGTTAAAAATGTTTGAAGTTAATTAGTCTTGGCAATAAGGTAAAAGTTCTATACAATGCTTGAAATTTTGCCTTTATCTAATTTACAACTTCAATAAAAATTGTCTCAATTTTTCTTTATGATGACCTTCACAAAGGCACACCTTAGACAAAAATGTTTATAGGTCTAGGTTTTAAATTGTAAAATTTCTGCTCCATATTAGTTGTTCATCTTTTAAAAAAATAATTTACCCATAATTTTTTTTAAAAAAAACTTTACACACTTATTTACATTTTTTAAAAAGAATTAATTATTATAAGGTTAAAAAGAGAAAATAATAATTAATTCTCTCCTGATTTTATAAATTGACAAATAATTTGAGAAAAATATTTTTAAAATATGAACGACTAATATTGAATGAACACTAATCATCAAAGAAATTAAAGAATAATTAAGTAGCCAAATTTTCCGTTCTTATCATCAACTCTACTTGGAGTTGCACTGTTGCAGGCCAATAATGGATATATATTATATACTAATGTGCCGATGGGACAATTATTAGACCATAGTTAAAACATGATAATGAAGTACGATGGTTAATTAGTTTTTTTCCCAGTTGCAGTAGGACTAATTAATATAGTGATATCTCTTTAAATTTGGAATACATTTAATTTAGATACTAGAATCAGGACATGTAACATTTGAACACATGAACAACCGATAAAGTGATCCTATTACAATAGTGAAGTAGAGAGGTGCTTTTAAAGCTATCAATAGTTCAAAAACAAAATTAATAATTCATACCAAATTCAGAAGTGTTTTCAATATTTTTGTCTATATATCATCTATTCTCAACTTTTAAATTTGAGAGTTCATAAACAATATATGTCCTCTCAGTTTTAAAATTTGTTCAACTTCACCATTATTAACATTGTGAAATTAATTCAATGTCAATTGTACATATTATGGACAAACCCTAAATTACATAAATTGAAACAAAAGATTATACAATAAAATTATTTTAGTACTAAAAATAGCGTAAAAATTGAGGGCTGAAACTAACAAACATGGTTAATTAAAATTGAGGAACATCGTATCTTTTTGGCCTAAAAGATATTTGAATACTATACTTTTATGGGTAAAAAACTTAAATATACAATTTAATCACCTAAATAACCTCTATTTAACAATAGTTTGACTTTACACCAACATAGCAATAGAATCTTTACAAAATAAAAATAAATTAAAAAAAAGGGTAAAAACAGAAGAAGCAACGCATCATTCAATATTAAATAAGATATTAATTCCTTAATTTACTCCAATTCAATTACCTTCCACATTCATTACTTAATATTTCTCTCTCATATCTCAAAACAACGTATTGTAACCAAAAACAAAATTTTTATCTCCTGTTTAAGGCCGTTTCAATGGTTGAAAGCAAGAACGTGTCCGTTTTAATTCAGCACGACAAATATGAGATATCACCGGTATGTATCGTTTTTTTAAAATTATTTCTGATTTATTATATAGTTTGATTTTTCAAAAAAAAAAAACAAATGTTTCAGTGGCTGAAAAATCTCCTTTTAAGGTTTTTTTGTTGTGGTTAATCATGAAAATTTTATTATTTGTAAATTGATTTTGATGAATCATTCATGGCACTAATGTTATTTGTATAATTGTTAAAACGAACATTTCGTATGATTTGTAGATTATGGTATTATGAATTGTAGGATTGCAAATATAATCAAAACCAAGATTAACACCTAATATAACTCAAATTCTATAGATTTACCACTGTTTAATGACAATATTAATATGGAAATCAATGTTAAATAGTAATGTACTCACTTTTTAATTAATTTGGTTATCCAAAATAATTTGATAAAATTCTTGGTAAGATCATGGTGTAATATTGGTTTAAAATATGTATTATTTATCATATTAAATTATACACCATAATGTACACCATTCAAGTACACTATAATTAATGTGTAAATTTTAAAAGATAGATATTATATGATGGTATTATGCATTTAGTTGATTGTTTAATTAAATTTATTATATAAATAAATTAGTTACTTTTGATTAGTTTGTGGTGTAAATGTTTGGTGTATATCATACATTATATATTAGATTGAAATGTACACCAAATTGTCACCATAATGTACACCTTAATCATATAATCATGGTGTTATGCACCGTTGGATTGTAACATATAATCATGTTCAACTTTATCAATCTTCATAAATCAGTGTTATGTATATAGTTGGTGTTCAAATTTCATTATAAGAATAATGAAGTGGACACCAATTTTTAACCATATTATACACCATTTCGTATATAATTTTTTTTTGGTGATGTAAAAAAAATATGATTGTGTATTTCAAATTTGATTGTTATAACGGTTGTTTTGTAGGTTCTTTAATTTTTTTAAAAATGTATTGCAAGAAGGTATGTGGATTTCAAGATCAATTGAAGGAGTGATATGTGACGCAAATACCATTTTTTTTTAAAAAAAATCAAATCAAATACCAAAACTTGTACCAAATATCCATATGAGGATTAGCACTGTTGAGTTAATTTTTTTTTTATAACACTTTTTTTTTTCATAATCTAATTGAATGTTATTAGCGGATTTGAATTTTATTGGTTGTTTATTAAACATTTTTTTTAGAATCATATTTAATCATATGATGTAATTAGTTCTATTATTTATGTTGGTTTTCCTTGTGGTATTAAATGTCATTTGAAAAAAAAAATGGCACGAAATATCAACTAAATTGTTATATTATATGTGGTAGAATTCAATAATTGTTGGTATATTATATGGTACAATTTTGACATGGGGTAGAATTCAATAATTGTGGGTATATTATATAGTACAAATGTTAGTATTATTATACGGTATATTTGTTATATTATAAATTTTTAATGTTATTCGTAAATAGTGTCATATAGTTTTAGTGTAATTTCAAGTTCCATACCACAATGTATACCGTTTTAAAGAATCAAATTATATACTAGTAAAATTGTATTTACAAATAAAAATATATATATTGAAATCATATTGTACATCAATTGACACCATAAGAAGATTTCATATTTTCCTTTTTCACAATATTACCTAAAAGAATTCTATTATTGATATACAAATTAGTATGCATAAATAATTATTGTGGTATGCAAATGGTTATTATTAGGGTATGCAAATGTTTTTTTTTTAATTACTTTGCATATATTGGTACTTATATAATGGAACTTAAATTGGTATTTTTTTTTATAAAAGAATTGAAACGAAAATGGAGAGAGAAGAACAAATTCAAGAGTGATTGTATCAAATAAGGAATGTGTTAAATGGAAGAAATCCTATTAATTAGGCAATAAATTCTCCCCCCAAAATCAACACTAGAATTAAAAAAATTAACCAAAAAAATGAGAGAAAGAAACGTGCATCCTAAAAAATAGGATCTTTAAGTAAAAAAAAAATCATATTCAACTATAATTGTCATTGAGAATTCCAAAGTAAATACGGTATGTCAAAAATTGTAATGTACACCAAATTGTCACCATAATGTATACAATATTAAAAAATTTATATTCAAAAAAACATGTTTATGTCATTCCATATCCTAATTTCCAATATATATATATATATATATATATATATATATATATATATATATATATATATTATTCTGCAGATAACTTATACCAAGAAAAACAATATGTTTATACTATTCTATTTCATAATTTTACTACCATATATATACCAATTTTGCACTTAAATAATATCAAGAAAAACAAGAAGTTTATACCATTCTATATCATATATTTTTTTTATCATTATATTATTCTAAAAGTAAAAAAAAAAACGTAATTGAAGAGAACGAAAAAAAAATTAGAAATGTAATTGTATTAAGTAAGAAAGAGTAAAAAAAAAAGGCAAAAATAATGTAACCAATTATAGTTGTGATTGAAAATAAAAAAAAAGTAAAAATAATAAATTATGAAACACATAAAATCAGCCCACTAAGCTAAAAAATAGGTAAAAAAATCATATGTATATTTATTAAGTTGTCAGGTTTGTAATTAAAATGATAATGTTATAAATAAAAAGAGTAAATTAACATTATGTAAATTAAAGTCTTAAATTGAATATTCTAGTAATTTTTCCAATGGGGATATAGTATCCACCATTGAAGATAAATACCAACAGGCTAACAACCAAGTTATTTTCATTTTTGTCATGTAATCTTAGCTTGTTAAAGCCAAAAATGAATATTAATGTCTTGACGGGACCGCATGTGTTACTATCCCATAACTAAAACGGAGTCCGAAATCAAAAGGGCAATAAATATTTTCAAAAATTCTAAAAGGACAACTAATTTTTTTATGAAACCAAAATGACAATAATTTGTAATTGCGTCTAAATCAGAATTTCCGCCACAAAAAACAGAAACCCATAAGCCTTACAAGGCGCATCAGCTTTTAGCCTCGTAAGGCTCAGCCCCCACGGGCCTTACAAGGCGCAAGGCAGGCTATTTTTTTTTATAAAAAAAAGTTTTTATGATGTTCGGTCCTTAAGTCTCACGTTTGCAAACTCGACCGCTCATTTTTTTTGTTAGATAATTAAAAAAATCTGACTATTTAGTTGAGATGTTAAATCATCCAACTTTAAATTTATCTAAAATGCAGTACCTTTTTTTTACAAAAATACAATGTATTTTAGTCGGTTATTTTTCCAAAAAAATTATGCCTTTTGAGTAGGGATGTATATGATCGGGTTGGTTCGGATTTTTCAAATATCAAATCAAATTATTTGTGTCGAATTTTTAAATCTATAAACCAAACCAATAAAACTCGGGTTTTTCAACCTCGAGTTTTTTCAAGTTTTTCGGATTTTCGGGTTTTCTCGGTAAAGTATTCATACAAACATATAATTTGCTTGTACTTCAAATATTTCTTTAGTCCTACCAAAATACAACTATCTAAGGTGTTTTTTAAGAAAATAACACAAAATACGATATGAGTAATGACACTAAAATATCCAACAAAAAAATAATAATAATAAAATCGCGTAAAACAAATATTACACATTAACAAGTCATAATGAAGATGATCATAATTTAAAAGTACTAAATCATGCTAAAATGAGTTTAATAAGTATTAGTTACATGACTATATATTAAAGAAAATTAAAATTAGATTATGTATTTGAATTGTCTAAATCAATGTAAAACCAAAGAACAAATATTCAATATTATTGTCATTCTTAGTGTTGAATTGATTGGCTTTTTGCAGTAGTATTAATTTCATTTTGATTTAAGCTTTATTATAATTACCAACATTTGTAGACTATAATATTTATTGAACCATTCAGAATTCTAAATTTCAAACTTGAAATAATATACTAAAAGATAAAAACTATGAAAAAGTATAAGAAATATTTAAAAATAATATCAAAGTAAATATTTTTATGTATAAACTAAATTTAAAGTTATATATATAATGTCGGGTTGGTTTTTTTTAGTTAAAACCAAACCAATCCAAATATGGTCGGGTTTTTTTTTTAATACCAAACCAAGTCAAACCTACCACTAGTCAGATTTTTTTTCTCAATTTGACTCGATTTACGGTTTGATTCAGTTTTCGATTCGATTTTATACACCCTATTTTACTTTTGAGTTATCAAAATAGGATTTCTATTGACCGTAAGTTTAATTTGATAATGCAAAAAATTTTAAAATAAATAAATTGTATATTGTAAGTAATGCACATTTCAACACACGTATGACGTATACATATTAGGGGTGAAGCTATATAGTTCTTATGACACTTGTTTAAGCTTGGTTTTCTAAAACAATGTTTGGATGTGTCGGTTGTTTAAATATAATGTTTATTTTGATGATTAGTTAAATTTAATTTATATTATTAAATTTATTTTTAGGTAATAACGTGACTTTTTATTTTGTGTAATGGTTAATTTAGTATGAATGTATGGTCATAATATTTTATTTTATTATGAGTTCACCTGGTACTAGCAGCTTTATCCAGGAATTTCTCATCATTTCATTTTGTTTTACTTACTATTTAATAATTGTATTTTATTATTTACTTTTTTTTTTATAGTAAATCTACTATATACTCTATTTTTCTGGTGTGTTCATCTTTTTGAATTTTTTGACATTTTATAAATTTAAAATATCCTACACAAATGGTTTGGTTTAATATTTAAAAAACTCGAACAACCCGATCATATACACCCCTAGACATGGATCTTGTTCCATAATTACTAGTTATAATAACTACGGTAACATTTATATATTTAATTAAGCCAAAAAAAAAAAATCTTTTATGATTTTTTTTTAAAAAAAAAAAATAACCTTGCACCTTGTAAGGATCATGGCGGCTAAACCTTACAAGGCTAAAAGTTGTTGCGCCTTGTAAGGCTCCTGGGTGTCTGTGCTTTGCAGCGAAAACCCTGATTTAGATGCTGTTACAAATTGTTATTCTTTTGATTTCATAAATAATTTAATTGTCCTTTTGAAATCTTTTAAAAAAATTGTTGCCCTTTTGAATCCGGATTCGTGTTTGAATAGCTCCTAGATTGGACAACTAACCTGAATAGTAGTTAATCCTGTGAGCACCTTGTACCAAACATAAATTATATCCTTTTCATACGGAATATTGTATTTATGGCTTCTTTCTCATTGGCCTAAAGGATATTGAGTTTAACTAATATTCATTGTCGGTGGGAATTTTATTTTTTACGAATAGTGAATAGTACAATATTGTTTTTAAAAATCATTTCCTTAATTATTTACTCCTTTTTCTTTTCTCCCTTTAATCTTAAGACTTATTTTTTTTCTTGCTACCGTCAATTTTTCTCCCTAAAGCTTTTCATCTCGGTGTTAAAAAAGATAATTATTATACCTCTCTTTATTCGAAAAATTCTACTAACGACTATTCTACAAAAATGTAGAATCATATTTAACTAATTTAAAAAGTTACGTTTTTCGTCTAAATTTATGTAAGAATTTGAATTTTGATAGCTAAACGAGTTAATATATATATATATATATATATAAGTTAAATATTTTAAAACTATAACTTATATTATAGTATTTTTCAAATGTGTAAACTTATTTCGAAAAAAATTAAAAATTTAATGTCAAAATTAAAAAGTTTAAATATCATGGAGTGAAAAGTATCATATAAATTGAGATATTAAAAATACTATGTCACAGAAGGGTGACGGTGATTACTTAGATTTGTTTGGCAGAATGCTGCAAAGGTTGATACTGTAATTTACTTAACTTTGATGGTGTTAAACATCAATAAAGTCGAAATTGACATCACTGAAAACCAATACAATAAATTTTTAAAAATTGTACGTTATTTTACTTAGCTTTGATTTGTTATGAAAACCCGAAAAAACACCAGTACCATTCGTAAAAAAATTTAACCAAAATATATAACAAAGTTTTTTCAAAATATATATAAAAAAATTACTATTAATTATATTAATGAATTTATTATTTTAAAAGTAATAAATAAAATTAATCAAATTACATGACCAAGATATACATGTTTTTGTTTATAACTAATAATATAATGAACTTATTATTTCAAAGGATAATTTTGAAATAATAAATTGAAATTAATTAGATATAGATACACTCCTTGATTTCCGCCTTATGATAAGGGATTTGATTAATTTAAATTTTCAGAATTAATTATTCATGTATTATGAAAATCCTTAATTACTCCTCTAATTAAGCAAATCGGTTACAACCTATTAATTAAACAAATAAAATACGTATCTCAGTTTAAAATTCGGTAGATACATGTATCTCCGGATTCAATTTCATGTATCCTAAGCATGAAAATATGGTAGAGGAAGTAATATTTGAAACTATCGGGAATCTTAGTAATTAGGACCTAAACTAGTGGGATTTATGTAGTTTGCCCTAAAAAAAATGTCGAATGTATCAAAATGCCCTTCAATCTTTGTTGTTTTAAACATGTCATGTGGAAAATTTTAATTAAGGATTTATTGGAAAGGGTCATTTTTTAATAGACTAAAACGAAAAGTAGGTCAAACAAATTAAAATCGAGGAAATATAAAATTTTGACGGATTGTTATAATTTGTTGTGTAAAAATTTAACCAATACATTTTTTGTTTCAAAATCGGTCCGAATCAACTTCTAATTACTCCAAATTTGATATACAACCTTCTCATATAAATCACAACAAATTTTAATTATTAGATTCTTTGTAAACCTTCAAAAATAAATAGATACCGTTGATCTTCCACAATTTTTCTTAAGCTCAATAAGATCCAACAATTTTTTCAACCAAATGAAACCAAATCAATAAGGATAACAATATAAATTCAATGGAACATTACATATATAATTCCAATCACAAATTAATAAGCAACGAGAAGGAGAAGAAGAGAAAGACGAGTTTCCTTGCATTTCATGAAGTTTGGGTGAGTTATTTTGATTCAATTAATTTAGTCTTTCTAAAAATTGGAATTATTCGAGTTAAATATATAATCTAGATTGACTTACAATTTTTTCCGTACTGAACACACCCTTTGTCTCTTATTTTTCTTTTAATTTGACTATAAACTTATATTTTATATTTAAATATAATTAAATTTTAAAATTCTCATATATCCATAATGAGATAATTTATAATCACATAATTATCTAAATTTATTATTTCTGCACCACAAATTTAAAAAATATTACTCAATTTTTTTTATGTGTAATCAACCACGATATAAATTATGACGAAAGGGGTAGCTTTTTAAACTCAAGCATTTATGGACCACAATATGCAATGGTCACCTAACAACAACACCTATCTGAATTAAGAGGTCTACATATTTAGTTATTTGTATTGTTAAGCAATGACTCTTAGTTTTGATGTTTTAGATAGAAATATTGTAAACATTTTTGAATTGGATGTGAATTATTAATTTCGTACTCAAATTATTGATAGCCTTAAAAAATATTCATCTACTTAACTAATTGAACTTAAATACACCCATTTCATCCTATAAACATACATGTACGCATACGTACATTGGAACTTCGATTAAATCTGGATCTCCCACCGTAGGGCCATTTGGGGATAGCGCTCCCAACAAAATTTTCTCCATATCCAGAGCTCGAACCCAAGATCTCTGATTAAGGGTGAAACAGTCTCACCACTGTACCACAACCCATGTTGGTGGTAGGTTGGGTGAATTAATGAGCCCTTATGTTAATTTAGTTTATTTTGATCTATTTTATTTAAAATTTAGCAAGGATCGAACGAATTACCTTTCTGTATTATGCAAAAATTAATACAAAAAAATCAAACAGTTTCTATTTTTAAAATAAAATAAAATCATACCACTAAACAAAGTGTCTACCAATTTTTTATTAAAATAAAAAACTTCAATAGACAAGTATTGCCTTTGCCCTTAATTTGCTATTATAATATTGTTACCGAAGAAGATGCAGATAAGAAAATTTATTCCGGCGACCTTAGAGCCCTTACAAAAAGGTAGCCATTGTTTTTAGGGAAAATTGTATATAATAGCAAACTATTAATTCAAATTAAATGCTATAAATATACTTTGATTTAATTACACCCTATAGCAAACTATTGCTATTTTCGCCACTCTCCCTGGTGGAATCTCGCTCGCCACTCTCGTTTGGTGGCAGTCTCGCTCGCCTCTCTTGCTTTTATACAAATACAAATGTATAAAATGTGTTTGTGTTTGTATAAAGGGAGCGAAAATTGTATATATATACATATATTTTCGTTCCCTTCTCTCCCCTCTCCTAGATCTCGCTCGCCACTCTCCCAAATATCGCTCGCCACCCTCGCCTCTCTCGCTTATACAAACAGAAACGAAATGTATAAATTGCGCTTCTGTTTGTATAAAGTGAGAGAAAATTGTACATACACATGCAATTACATATATCTTCGTCCTATACACTTATACTGCTTTCTTTTGTATACGTATAGCGAATTATACAACTGCCTTCTTTGTATATGTATAGCGAATTATACAACTGTTTTTTTTGTATATGTATAGCGAATTATACATATATATGTTTGCTATGGAGCGCAATTATGCAAACTTTGCTATAGCATACAAATATGAATTTTGTGTTTGTTATATGTGAAAGTTGCTCTTGTTTTTATGGATAAATCTATCTCTATTTTGCTTGCTATTAATGATTAGTCTATCTCCAATTTATACGGCTGCTAAGGGCATTTTTGACAAACAAAAAATAGCTACCGACCGCCACCTTTTAGGTTAGTGATTATAAATTATAATGATTTAAAGAAAATAAGTACTCTAGTATAAAGCCTGTACTATTATTTTTGGCTTAATTAATGCTCTTAAAATTATCCCCCTAATTCATCTAGACATTTAAATTCAGACTTGTACCTATTGAACACTTCTATTCTTTTGAATTTGAGCCATTCTAACATTTTTTTAACAATCAACTAAAAATATAAGAAAGAGTGAAATGTACTAACGGTGACATGACAATTTGACAAATTAAATAAGTAAAATTTACATAAATCTCATAGCGTTAAGAACTAATTACATCATATCTCTACTCTTTTTCAAATTACAAAAATCATTTAAATTTATAGGATCTCTGATATATTTGAAAATATGTAGATACATAGTTCACGGATTGCGAATGATACATTACTTAATGGAAGTATAATGACCCTCCTGGTCATTTATGTGTCTTGCATTCTATGTATCGTTTAGAGCGTTCCTGTAGCGACCCCAAGTCATTTATGACTTCCTGAGACTGGCAGTTCGGTCACCTAGTCGCTCGTTTGGTCTTGGTGCGAGTTTTCGTGTTTTGGAGTTTATAAACCTTGAACGATCATTTTTTATGAAAAGTTCAAGAAGATGACCTCAGAAGAGAATTCTGGCTGTTCCATCAGCTTCGAAGTGGCCAAATTAGGCTAGTAGCATAGTTGGAACGAGTATCGTGGCCTTCGATGCGAGTTTGGACCATTAGGCGTTTTAGCCTTTGAAATTTGGCCTAAGATTGACTTTGGTCAACATTCTTGGAAAACGTGCTTAGATGAAAATTTCGTCAGCGCGGTTAGCTCAAAAATGTTGAGTTTGGTCTAGAACGACCTTTCGTTCGACTCCCGAGGCCTCCGGATTCATTTTGAGCCCTTTAGTGGATTTTGGTTAAAATGGCATTTGGAAGTGGGACTCACTTTTTATCGAGATGACCTCTATGGGAATTTCAACTGCGCCGTTTAGTCTGGAATATCGAATTTAGTAGGGTAGCATATATATTTTATTTTTACCGAATTTTGAACGAATCCCGAACACCTAGTCGGAGATTTTAAAGTTGGCAAAAATCAGCTTTTCAGCTGATATATATATAGCTGGTGCAGACCATATTTCAGCCCCTATTTCTCAACTTCAAACCTTCATAATTCTATAATTTCAAGTCCGATTTTAGTGATTCGAAGGTCCATTTTGTGGGGTTTTTCACAAGGAACGCGTTGGTGAACTCGGAAACTGATTAGGGGTCTCCGTTTGAGGTAAATTTCGTGAAATACCTACTGCCACACCCTTTTTGTGAGCTTGATTTTGGGAATTTTTGAGACTTGATATCTCAGTCATTTTAGATCCGATTTCGGTGATTCTTGGGGCTATCTTGAGTAGATTTTCAAGGAGAACGCGTTGGCATGGTTAGATTTCATATTTAAATTTTGTTGGAGGTAAAAAGTTGTGTTTTAGCTGCTGTCTTAGCTCATTTCGAGCTCAATTTTTGGAAATTTTAGAAGGTGATTTCTTGATCATTTTACGTGCAAATCTGGTGATTCAAAAGCCTAGATTGTGGGGTTTTTCATGAGGATCATCGTGGTGTGATTAGTTTCAGCATCTGGGCCCTTGTTTCTGGTAGTTTCTTGTAAATAGCTGTTGCTATTGTTGTTCCGTTTTAGTGTAAATTGGGTTTTGGTTGCATGTTGATATTGTGTTGTTCCCGAGCCCCAAATTGTGTCCCATTTTGGGACATGAGATGGGGGGAACTGGTTAGGACCCACTTTTGGGGTTAATTCCGAAATTTCCAACGCGGGTCCCACTTTCCCCTTTTTTACCCTAAAATTGGTCTGTCTCCGTTTATTGTGATTTTGGTGTCTAAACGACCGTAATAATATTGTGACTCTATTTTTTATAGCGGGGCAGCATTTCGAGGACGTTCGAAATGGGAAAGCTCCGGAGAAGTGATTTTGGAGCGCGTGTGATCGGCCTGCAGGTAGGTTACGGCTTTCCTTTCTTAGATTGAGCTTGAGAGTGTGAATGCATGTTGATTAGTTGGGATTTGGGTTGGTAGTGATTGAATCATGCATAGGTGTTTAGAAATCATGTTTTCGGCCTATTTCGTGAATTATCGAGTAACTGTGAGCATGCTTTGTGTTATTAATTATCCCTCTTTGCTATGTGGAGTACTTGTATGCTCGATGACTATTTGTTGAAGCATTTGGGCCTTAGTTTAGGTTTGACTAGGGGTTGCCTTAGAAATACATGATAAAAATTCGTTAGGCCTTAGTTTTGCCCCGACGCTGCTCAGCCGGCTTAGATCCCCGTAGACTGGTGTAACAGACTTGAGCCTGATAGTTTGGGCTTTAGCTAGGCGATACATTTGCTCCGATGATAGTTATCCTTATTTTCTCGATGTTACAGCTCCAAGAGTTACGTCGGTGACACTAGTTCTGCTTTGCGATTTGAATTTGATTTTCGATTCGGTTCTAAGGACTTACATTGATTGGCTAGGAGTGGACGGTAATCCACGGACATTTATGAAAATAGATTGATTGGGACTCTTTCAACAGCTACATTAGCACCTTTATAGAGCATTCGATTAGAGTTCCGGCCTCTATTGCCCAGATACTTATATAGAGCATCCGGTTAGAGTTCCGGCCTCTATTGCCCAGATACTTATATAGAACATTCGGTTAGAGTTTCGGCCTCTATTGCCCAGATACTTATATAGAGCATCCGGTTAGAGTTCTGGCCTCATATACTCGATACTTATGATTGGTTACTTGGGTATTTCTAGTGAGGATCTGGTTCGAGGTCTGGCCTCTGTACTGTCAGATTTTACTAATTGGGGTTGAGGTTCTGATTCATGTTCTCCGTTCTTAGGTTCTCATATGCAATTCTCTTTAGTTATAATTATTCTGTGTACTCGTCGGGCTTATGGGGGTCCGTTCGGGTTTTTATTTAACTTGCGCACAAGTGTACCTTCTGGGCTTATGGGGGACCAGTTAGGTGTAGTTAGCTTATAGATTGCTTCAGTTAGTTCTTTCTACACTCGTGTGCATTCCATTGTTAGTTAGATTTTCGTTCTTGACTTCGATTTGTGTTATTCCTTCTTTTCATACCGCCTTTACTTTTCAAGTTCAGTCGGCCTATGATGCCTACTGGATACCTGTTGTTTTGGTACTCATGCTACGCTCTGCATCTATTTCGTGATGCAGGTCCAGGCACTAGTAGTCAGCGTTGATCGAGCTTAGAGCAGACTAATCCAGAGATGAGAGTGAGCACACGGCGTTTTGTACTATTTCAGTCTCCATCTGTATATATAGACTTGTCTTTTACCTTCCGAGACAGTCCAATCTTTGTTGTCCACTTTTGGGACTTGTACTCATTTTGTAGTAGCTCTATACTAATGACTTCCAGGTTCTGGGAGAGATCTTTATTTGTATATATGTTTTGGTTTGCTTCTGCCTATTTATATTGTTATTTGCCTACTCTTGTTTAGTTTCTACCCTCAGACCTATTACTTGTTGTTCCAGGTTACGGGTTGGCTTACCTGCTAGTGGGTTATAGTAGGTACCATCATGACTTAAAAAATCGGATCATGACAGGAAGGGATGTATTCGAAGGGGAGGGATGTATTCGAGAGGGGATAGGATGTATATGAGAGGGGATTGATATTAGTAAAATAATTGAAAAATTAACATTGTCAATTTAATTTTTGTGGTTATTACTAGATATTAGCCATGGCTAGCTTTTAAATTCATAGGATATTAGCCATGACTAGCTTTTAAATTCATAGGATATTAGCCATGACTAGCTTTTAAATTCATAGCTAAAATTTCCTAATTTAATTTTTGATTTAAAAGTAAAAATTTAAAATAAGCCAATTCAAACTAAATTTTTACTTACCAAAAAAAATAAAATGCAAGCATTCCATTCTAGGCGCTAAGAAAAAGGGAACAAGAACACTAGGTCTGCGACTGATCAACAACAATTCAGTAAGCCACACGTCCAAACACTAAAGGCATACTCAAAAACATAGGAAAAAGTACTTATAGTGGTTTCTAACATAATTCAATTTGGAGGGCTTGTTTATGGATTCTATTGTGATTATTCTAGTGTGTTGTATTAGTCTCCTCGGATTTTCATTCTGCTAGAATAATCTGAAAGCCACTCGCCTTAATATATTAACAACCACACGCCTTTGTATAATAGCCAGACACCTTAACGTATATTAACAGAGAAATCGATCCAATCAATTGCATTCAAGATAGTAGTAGCCAGTGATCACAAACACAAAACGATACATTTATGAATCTCAAATCACTTGGAAATCACATGTAATACCTAAATATTGATTAGTTCTTCAAGTGTATTTTCTGTTTTTTCTTCCAGTTAATGTGTAAATATAATGAACATAACGAAAAATAAACTATAGGGTTAAATTCTCAACGACAATGGGTAATAAAACACGATAGAAACAGAGGAGTGGAGGGGAGCGACGAACCAACCTGAAAGTTTCTTTATTCTTGGACGTAGTTGCTGCGATTCAATTATAGATGTTGGAACCACACGCCTTAATATAACTGGCATACACCTTAATATATATTAACAGAGGAATCGATAATCAATTGCATTCAAAATAGTAGCTGCCAGAGATCACAAACATAAAAACGATACTTTTAGGAATCTCAATAACTTGGAAATCACAGATAATACCTAAATATTGATCAGTTTATCAAGTGTATTTATTGTTTTTCTTCCAATGAATGCGTAAATATAATGAACATAATGGAAAATAGGTTAAGTTCTCAACGACAGAGCAACAGGGGTAATAAAACATGATAGAAATAGAGGAGTGGAGGAGCGACGAACCAACGAAAAGTTTTGCTGTTCTTGGATGTAGTTGTTGCGATTGAATTATAGCTGCTGGAAGTAGTTCTTCGATTCAATATATGTTGCTGGAAGGTTTCTGCTGCTAACGAATGAATATATGGTGCTTGACATTGCAGCTCTAATCAATTTAGGATGATGAATCCTAATGTGTGTGGGAGATCTTTTTAGGAATATTTTCCTTATTAGAAGCATATAGAGGGTTTTTTGTTATTAATGTTTTCCTTATTGACCAGGAGTTCTTTTTTCCCAGAAATAAGAGAATCGCGGGAAATTTTTTTTAAGGAAAAGTGGGAGTTCTAATTTTCAGAAAAAAAAAAAGGCTTTTGGTGACTATTTTTTGGAATTGCTACTAAAAGTGTACATATTGCTGGCCATTAAACATTAGCCATTAATATTTTGCCTCACATGAATATATTAGCGGCAATTTGTTTATTGCCGCAAACCAATTGTCGCTAAAGTTCATTTTTGTAGTAGTGTATTTTTCAATACATTGAGTTGCTATCTACAGTTTTACAGCTTTCCATATATTGCATCTTTTATTGTTGCTTTATTCTTGAGTATCTTACGTTGAACTGTGCTTCATCGAGTTGAGTACCTTATTGTTGAGTTGAGCCTTATTTCACTGAGTTGAATATCTTTTCCTTTGAATTAAGTATAATATTCTTGAGTTGAGTTGAGCAAGTGAGTTGAGAAGAGGTAAGTATGTTTCATTTTTAATAAGTTCAAGCTTGTGTTTATGCTTTAAAATTTCCCTTACATGCTCGTACATTCCACATACTGAGCCACTTGGCCTGCATCCTTCATGATGCAGACATGCATATTTAGGGTCATCAACAGGAGCTTCGTTAATACCACATGGAGTTCGAGTTAGCTATGGTGAGGCTTCTTGCTTTCGGAGGATTTCATTTACTTATCAGTTGTTAGGATGTCGTTGGTCCTGTCCTGACTTCCATCTTTGTCATTTAGAGGCTTCATAGATAGACAGTAGAGTTTTAAAAGTCTGTTCATTTATTTTGTTAAACGTTTTAAAGACTTAAGTTGCCTATTTTGGGGCGAGTTGAATATATTATATTATTCAGAGTTTTGGTTTGATTTAAAGTTTTGTATTTAAGTTCATGAATTTTTATTCAGTTTTTAAGCTTTTGCATACTTAAGTTAGTCTTTCGCTTGTAGTCAGCCAAGGATGAGGGTTCGCTTGGGGACCAACAATGGTTCTTGAGTGTCGGTCACGTCCAAGGTGTAGGCTCAGATCGTAACACCAAAATCGAACTAAAATAAATTCGATTCAGTTCGATTCAATTTTTCGTTTTGAATATAATCAGGCCCTTTTCTTATCATCATTCATCAATAAACTTTTCTAATACCATGCATTTGCCTTTGATCTATTTGATATGAGCCGACTGTTAGCTTAGGAATATACCTCCAGTCATGATACATATGAGCTTCATTAGAAATAACGTGTTTAGCTAATGCATCTGCAATTTTATTAACTTCTCTATGACAATGATTTACTTCATAATTTATCTTCGCAACAACTTGTAAGATGTCTTCCACAACACCTTTGATCTTCAATTGAGGCTTGTCCATTCCTTACCATATCAACCACCATTTTTTAGTCTAATTCAAGATAGCAATCGTGAAATCCTTGTCGTGGATGATGATATCTAAATACAAATACCCTTAATTACATCAAGTGCGTTGCCTTAAAATAAACATAAAGTAAGTATTGTACACCAAATAAAAATATATGCAGCACAAGTTGAATCCAAAATGGTTTATTTTGGCTTGACATGGAGTTTAAAAAAATATTTGATTCATGAGATCTAAAAAAAAGATATGTCGAATCATGAATGTATCAAAATGACCTTTTAATTTTGTGGTCTTAAAATGTCATGTAGAAAGTTGAAATTAAAGAACTGCTAAAAAGGAAAAGGATCAGGTTTATTTTAAATTAATTAAAAAAGAAAATAGCTCAAATAAATTGAAACATAGAGAATATAAAATTTTGACGGATTGTTGTAATTTGTTGTGTAAAATTTAACCAATACGTTTTTTGTTTCCAAGTTGGTCCAAATCAACTTCGAATTGCTCCAAAATTTGATATGCAACCTTCTCATATAAATCACAACAACTCTTCAATTATTAGATTCAATCTAAATCTTCAAAAATACATAAATGTCTTCAATATTCAACAAAAAAAAAATTGTTAGAGTTATCTTATCAATATTATAATTCATTACTATTTAGTATCTAAACTCTTAGCTCGTCTCATCCCAATATTACTTTGGGCAGATCATTTTCCTACTCGTCATCTAAACTCCTAGGTTTTTCCCCCTTATATATATGATGATGCGATCTCCTTTTGTATTACTATTAATTGTGTAACAAGTAACTATACCGAGACGATTGGTTAACAACAAAAACAAATGTAACCCTAACTTAAAAAGAAACCACAAACTGAAGAAATTTATGTATTTTTGAATGAAGAAGGTAAGGTAATAGGCTAGCTAGTTGCTAGCTTGTTTATTTATTGATAAGCATACATTAATTTACATGGAGCGATAGAAGGATATAGATATCCACTTTATTTAGAAAGCTGCAAGCTAGCCAGCTAATTAGCATTGTACGCCTTCGCCTTGATGAACACAAATGGAATAAAGTCCTTATCGTCATCGACAGTCGCCAGACGAGGATATCCGTTTTTAAAGTTGCCGCCGATATTTTTGCACTCATGATGAGAGGGACAATGCAGTAACTTGTATACATTTTTCATACCTCGTATCACCAAGTCAGTTTTCCGAATCTTGAAGATGTCGTTTTCATTTCCTACTTTACCACCAGTTACCACCAACTGTTCATCATTAACTTTCCAAACAGTTTCGTCAACACACAACGGTGTTGTTTTAACAAAGAACTTGATATAAACAACAGTCATTACACGCACCACATCACCATAATCCGACTCCGACTTACGAACGAACATGACGGGCGTGCCTTTTCCCAAAAAATGGGGAATCGGCAGGTGCTGCAACACGGCGTTTGGGCATGGAAGGTTTCCAATATTGTCCAAGTATACGAATCCACCCCCGATGAGAGGATTCTCAATAATGTACCTCTCACCAATCCTCAGCGGATCGCCGTCTTGGTCATAAACTTCAGGGAGTACAAGATTATCATCATCATGACAAGTTGTGGGGAGGACAATTGGATTCTCAGAACTGAAAGATCGAGCAAAGGCAACCAAAGAGAGGGTACTTGAAAGCAAGAGGAAACTCAATATATTAATCGACTTCATCTTTGTTTGTGTGTTTTGCTTGCTATGAGTCTATGTCCAATTTATAGAGCTGCTAAGGGCATTTTTGGCAAACAAAAAATGAATACCTACTACCGCCTTAGACACCTCAAATAAGTTTTATTTATTTTAAATACCTAATATCAAGCTTCAATATTAAGTCACTCTAACAGATTTTATTTTTTTTACGATCAACAAAAATATATACATAATATGTGTTACACTCAATAACATGCATGTAAAGTATCAAATTCGGGTAAGGAATTCTATTGACCAAGGGGAAGGTATTAGGCATCCCTCGAGTCCCGTGGTTTTAGCACGGTTCGCTTTTATTGACTTATACTTGACTTATATTATTATTATTATTATTATTATTATTATTATTATTATTATTATTATTATTATTATTATTATTATTATTATTATTGTTTGGATAAATTGTGTTGTAGGCCATGGTTTGCTTATATTTTTTAATTGTGCATTTTTATTTGTTGAACTTTTATTTGGTCTCAACCTATATACGTAACCGCATTCTTGATATTGGCGTTTAGAGACATAACTGTCTTCTTCACATCGCACCTAATAATTGTCTATATGTCTTACTTTGAATTAATAAAAGTTATCTATATTTTTGACCAAGGTGTGTCACCGCATCCTTGAATTTCTTTTACAGTCTCAAAAAGATGTGTAACCACATTCTTAATTGAAACAAATATTTTTAACAATCCTAAAACTCATATAGTCATTAAAAAATTACTCCGTAATATTTTGTCCCTTATAAATAAAACCAAATAAACTAAAATAAATATAAATGTTGAGAATACAATATATAATTCTGACATCATTTCTATATCATTTTATTTTATGTTATTAATAATAATTTATTTAAATTTTTTGGTCTAACTATGTCTACTTTATCATTATTATATATTACAAGACAAGAACAATGTCATGACCCGTTCATTTTTAAGAGGTCACAACTAGCGAATAGAAATAAATAAAATAAAAAGTAATCATTGTTAAAGCTACCTTCATTCATTAAACAGAGATATAATAGCTAACAAATTGTTCATTTCAATCAAATTATGAATAAAATAAAATAAAATAGGAAAACTTGTCATAAAACTACAACAAATTCCATAAATAAATTAAAGAAATAAGGAGAAGTTGAATACCGCAAAATCTTGACCAAACCTCGATTAAAACACCCATAAGTTTTTATAGGTAGTTTGTGATGGTATATATGTTGTGTTTAAAAAAAAATAGTAATGAAAAGGGAAGAAAAGATGTGAATGTGTTGGTAAATTTTTTCTGATCTCCCCCCTTGGTGTGCAGCGTGTGCGTGCGTGTTGTGTATTTTGTTTTTGTAGTCTTTTTCTTCTTTTCGTTTTTCTGTACGTTTTTTGGTATGTAGGAAAGATTGTGTAGTGTCTGTATAGGTATGTGTGGGTATTGTAGTATGTATATAGGTGTAAGGGAGGGGCCGTACGTGTGTGGAGAGGGAATATGGTGGGGTGGTGAGTGTAGTGGGGTGTAGTATAGGGATAGTGGGGTTGTGGTGGGTATTGTGCAGGTTACTTAGATTATTATTTTTTATTTTTTAAAAGAAGGGAATAATAATTAACTATATATATATATATATATATAACAAATTATAATAAAATATCAATTAATTATTTTAAATTAATATAAATCTAAGAAAAAGTCAAATAGCTAGTAAAAAGATATAATTAAAAAATACTAGCTTATTTATAAAAACTTAGTTTTAAAATAATATATATTTTTTGTAATCTTTCATTTATTTTTAAAAAATTGAAAATAAAACCTACCTTAAAGTGTGACTCTATTTTTTTTTTGTAGTTTTCAAATCTTTTAAAATAAACTTAATAAAATAAGGTAAAATTCAAAATATTTAATTTAGATTTTTATAAAATATCTGAGCTCTAAAAATGGTGTTAAATTTAAGTCCGGTCAAAAATTGCGTGTCTACAACTATTTTAACAAACAATTAAAGGGAAAATTAGCAATCTAGTCAACATACCTAACATAATTAGTCAAAATAACTACACTTTAAAATATTTATTTGAAGGTTTGACCAAAATAATATAAATATAAAACAAATGAACAAAAGTAATGCATATTCTTAAAAAGTAACCAAAATAGTATAAACTCTACCATGAGTAACGTTTTATCTATTATTTTATTCATAAAAAATAACGGATAGAAAACAGAGAAACCAACTACCATTAGCATAAATTGTTACTGTTGATAACGTAATTTGAAAAACTACATTTTTGAAAAAGAGATTGCAATTGTACTTGTAATATTTAATTCACATTATGTTTTAAATAGTGTTGATTGAATATTTTAAAATTTTTATTTAAAATTATATATATATATATATATATATATATATATTTGTGTGGTAATAAATTATTTGAATAATTGTAAAAATGAATATTTGATAACTGTTTTATTAATATTGATAAATTTTAAGTGGTGCTGATTAAATAATTTATTTATTTATTATCCAAAATATCTCTATATTTATGAATTAAGATAAAGGTGAAAACAAACAACTAACTATACCTTGATTTTTTTTTTAAATGACAACTATTTTGAACCAATTATTTTTCACAAAGACGACAAGTAAAGTGATTGAAATAAAATACAGTGTAATTTTTATTATTTTAAACAAGCAAGTCAGTGTAATTAAAATCTTAGTAATTAGGTCAAATCTAAAACTACAAAATTTACCTTGAATTAATTTTTTATTTACACCATTTTAAACATAGAGAAACTGATAATATTTTCATAATTCTAACATATGCCAACATGCATAAACATCGAAGAAATGACATTATTCATATCCATGCTAAAAGTAAACGAATAAAGAAAAAGGATAAATTTAATTAAAAAGAAAAAATTAGAATGCAAGCAACTGACATAAGTTGAAGCAAATTCGTTATTGCTACTAACATTTTATGTTAACCTCCGTTCTTTTTTCCCTTTCTGTTCGTCAATTTTTTATGAATAAAACAATAGGTAAAACGTTACTGGTGGTAGTGTTTATACTATTTTGGTTAGTTTTTAAAAATGTGTATTACTTTTGTCATTTGTTTTATATTTGTATTACTTTGGTCAAATATTTGAAATGTCAAAACGTCAATACTTTACAAAATAATTGTATTCAAATATTATTATTTATTTTACCCTTTTTCCCCAAAACAGTCCATCATTGGACAAATTCTAAACCAATAACAGATAAAAAAGGGGAAAAAAACTACCGATTAATCTTTTTCTCATCATTCACGTTTCTTTTCCCCCATCATTCAAGTTTTATATTTTCTCTTTCTTCAAATTTCTTTGCAGGTCAAGAAATACAAATTATGAATGGTTCTTCTAATTTGTTCAACAAATTTCTAACTTAACTCAAGAAATATCTCAATTGTTAAAGGTAATTTCGATTATTTTGTGATATTTATGTTGATTTTGTTTTTAAATTACCGATTATCTTGTATTTCAGATTTTATATATTACAGATTTTTCGTCAATTTTTTTGATTTTTATGTGAGTTTGGTTAGATAAACAGGGCCCATTCGGGGGTGGCGCTCCCATCAAGATTTTCTCCATACCCAGGGTTCGAACCTGAGATCTCTGGTTAAGGGTGAAGCACTCCCACCAATGCACCACAACTCATGTTGGTCCTAAAGTCATTATTATTAAGTAGGTAGGTATGTTCAAAACAATTTTTTAAAAAGTGATCATATCCGATCTTAATCAAATACAACTCTAACTCCAATTTTAAAATTTTAAAATAATACTCCCTCCTTCCCCTTTTAGTTGATAAGCTGCACTTTTCAAAAATCATTTTGAATTATTTTCCAATTTAAATTAGATTACATTAAAGATATTTTAAATTTAAAAGTTAGATATATATTTGAAAGGTATACATAAAGTACTATAAATTGCAATTTTTTGCATATCAATATGATGAAAAATATATCGTAAAATGTTATTCAAAGTTCTTATTATTTAATTCTAAGAAAAAAATCATACAACTAAAAAAGGATGAAGTGAATATAAATATATTTAATTTTCATGATCAAATGCATACTAAAATACAGTATTAGTCAAGTTGCCAATCGCCATAATGATGAAAGGAAACAGGTGAATGCAGCTCATATCACACAAAATAAAGCACTTTATACTTCATCTTTTCAGCACTACCAGCGTATAAAAAAAATGAAAATGTGTAATTTTTAAGTTTAATACTAATAGCCGTAGAGAGTTTATTTTCGATAAATTTGAGGGGGGGAAAGCAAAATTAAGGCATTAACAAATGAATAAAGATGAACTGATATGCTTTGGTTATAAAAGTAGTCTAACATTATTTGTTTGTAAAATTTGGATGCAGTTAAACATGGTTATTAAAGAATCACTATCGACCGTATCCACCAGATCCTATCATTGAACGATTGTGAAGATATGATTTGTTAAACATTTTAATTTTTGAGATAAGTGTCAAAAACACATCTAAACTATCCCATTTTTTTGAGTTTCATACCTAAACTATCACTTTTTAGTTTGAGAAACACACCTCTGAGGTGTGCGTAATGCACTCTCTCTTTTATTTGAAAAAACGTTGACACATGACATTCCACATAGATAAAATATTCCATCTTGACAAAAATTAAATAATAAAGTATTAATATTAATAAAAAAATTAAAGTATTACTAACACCCAAAAAAATAAAATTAAAAAAAATTAAAAAATAATAAAAAAATAAAAATAAATATATATATATATTTTTATTATTTTTATTTTTATTTTTTAAATTAAATTATTTGTCTTACCCCATTCCACCAACTCCTCCCCCATACCCCCTCGCCCCCACAATCCCCGTCCTTTTTTTTATAGAAAAAATACCACTCACTCATTCCCCAAAAAAAATTATATTATTTTATTTTTAAAAAAAATTCTACCCATCCTATTTAATCCTTCACTTCTAATTTATTTTACATTTTTTTCGTTTTGTGTTATATATGTACATATATTGCTAGGATTTTTTTTTACTTGTGTACCGTATATAACATAAATAAATAAAAAATATTTTAAAAAAGTCTTGCAGCGGCAAGTAACAAATATTTTTGATATATATATGTAACACAAAACGAGAAAAGGAATTGGAAGCGGAGGGTTATGTGACTAGTGGATAGAATTATTTTTTTAAAAATAAAATAATATCTAAATTAGAATTGGAAGGGGAGATGAAGTAAAAAAAAAAATTACTTATAAAAGAAATTTAAACAAAACAAAAAATGGGTCCGGGGGTGGGGGGTGGAGGGAGAGGAAGTGATGGACTAGGGTAAGAAAAATATTTTACTTCTTTATTTTATAAAAAAAAATATTTTTTTGGATAATAATTTTAATATTTAATTTTAACTAATACTAATAATTTATCTAATTTTTGTCAAAGTGAAATATTTTATCCATGTGGAGTCTGATGTGACAATTTTTTAAAATAAAAGAGAGAGTGTATTATACACACCATGGTGAGAGTGGTATAAAAGAGAGAGGTGTGTTTCTCAAACTAATAACTGATAGTTTAGGTATGAAACTCAAAAAAGAGATATAGTTTAGGTGTGTTTTTGAAACTTATCTCTTAATTTTTTAATAAAATATTTATTTTTTTCAAAATAAGTACTTTTGATCTTATAACAATAACGTGGCTTTTAACTATGGTTATAGTTATACGGGTTAGGTTTTCTATAGAAAAGTTAAATGTATGGAACAAATCAAATTCAAATCAAACCTATTAATTAGCTAGCGATTGAGACGTAATAATTTTTTATATGTACATTGTGAATCTCACGTACTCAATGGTCCCGTAAATCTTAATTTTGGATAAAAGCCACCTGGCTGCTTAGAGATTTAATGATTTTGGATGTATTTGATATTTTTCCTCCGAACACCTTATCTTCAGTCTCACTTCTCGCAGTGTCTATCTTCCCCACCCCACACTTTTTCTTTTATTATTGTGTATTTTAATATATTTATCTAGATTATATATAAATATTTTTAAAATAATATTTTTTATTTACCTACTAAACACATAAGACTTTTATTTTCTTGAGAAACATCTTTCAAAAAGAATATTTTCTTTCGTAACGAATAAACCCTGAACAACCACAAATGTTAATATTAACATTTTGGTTTTAATTGAGTTGAAATGTTTAGAAAATAAAACAAAGCAGAAATGAAAACTATTAGGCATACAAAAGAACAAAATAGTTAACCAAACGACAATAATTAAGATACCAAATATGCAAATAATCTTCTAGTCATGATTTTGTGCTGAAAGTTTTTAGATAACTTTTATATGTACTTCAGTCATTTTGTCTTGGTTTTAATAACCTTAGTTAAAAATGTTTGAAGTTAATTAGTCTTGGCAACAAGGTAAAAGTTCTATAAAATGCTTGAAATTTTGCCTTTATCTAATTTACAACTTCAATAAAAATTGTCTGAATTTTTCTTTATGATGACCTTCACAAAGGCACACCTTAGACAAAAATGTTTATAGGTCTAGGTTTTCAATTGTAAAATTTCTGCTCCATATTAGTTGTTCATCTTTTAAAAAAATAATTTACCCATAATTTTTTTTTAAAAAAAACTTTACAAACTTATTTACATTTTTTAAAAAGAATTAATTATTATAACGTTAAAAAGAGAAAACAATAATTAATTTTCTCCTGATTTTATAAATTGACAAATAATTTGAGAAAAATATTTTTAAAATATGAACGACTAATATTGAATGAACACTAATCATCAAAGAAATTAAAGAATAATTAAGTAGCCAAATTTTCCGTTCTTATCATCAACTCTACTTGGAGTTGCACTGTTGCAGGCCAATAATGGATATATATTATATACTAATGTGCCGATGGGACCATTATTAGACCATAGTTAAAACATGATAATGAAGTACGATGGTTAATTAGTTTTTTTCCCAGTTGCAGTAGGCCTAATTAATATAGTGATATCTCTTTAAATTTGGAATACATTTAATTTAGATACTAGAATCAGGACATGTAACATTTGAACACATGAACAATCGATAAAGTGATCCTATTACAATAGTGAAGTAGAGAGGTATTTTTAAAGCTATTAATAGTTCGAAAATGAAATTAATAATTCATACCAAATTTAGAAGTGTTTTCAATATTTTTGTCTATATATCATCTATTCTCAACTTTTAAATTTGAGAGTTCATAAATAATACATGTCCTCTCATTTTTTAAATCTGTTCAACTTCACCATTATTAACATTGTGAAATTAATTCAATGTCAATTGTACATATTATGGACAAGCCCTAAATTACATAAATTGAAACAAAAGATTATACAATAAAATTATTTTAGTACTAAAAATAGCGTTAAAATTGAGGGTTGAAACTAACGAACATGGTTAATTAAAATTGAGGAACATCGTATCTTTTTGGCCAAAAAGATATTTGAATACTATACTTTTATGGGTAAAAAACTTAAATATACAATTTAAGCACCTAAATAACCGCTATATAACAATAGTTTGACTTTACACCAACATAGCAATAGAATCTTTACAAAATAAAAATAAATTAAAAAAAAGGGTAAAAAAAGAAGAAGCAACGCATCATTCAATATTAAATAAGATATTAATTCCTTAATTTACTCCAAAAACAAAGTCTTTATCTCCTGTTTAAGGTCGTTTCAATGGTTGAAAGCAAGAACGTGTCTGTTTTAATTCAGCACGACAAATATGAGATATCACCGGTATGTATCATTTTTTTAAATTACTTCTGATTTATTTTTGTAAGATTATATAGTTTGATTTTTCAAAAAAAAAAACAAATGTTTACATGGCTGAAAAATCTCCTTTTAACGTTTTTTTGTTGTGGTTAATCATGAAAATTTTATTATTTGTAAATTGATTTTGATGAATCATTCATGGCACTAATGTTATTTGTATAATTGTTAAAATGAACATTTCGTATGATTTGTAGATTATGGTATTATGAATTGTAGGATTGCAAATATAATCAAAACCAAGATTAACACCTAATATAACTCGAATTCTATAAATTTACCACTGTTTAATGACAATATTAATATGGAAATCAATGTTAAATAGTAATGTACTCACTTTTTAATTAATTTGGTTATCCAAAATAATTTGATAAAATTCTTGGTAAGATCATGGTGTAATATTGGTTTAAAATATGTATTATTTATCACATTAAATTATACACCATAATGTACACCATTCAAGTACACTATAATTAATGTGTAAATTTTAAAAAATAGATATTATATGATGGTATTATGCATTTAGTTGATTGTTTAATTAAATTTATTATATAAATAAATTAGTTGCTTTTGGTTAGTTTGTGGTGTAAATGTTTGGTGTATATCATACATTATATATTAGATTGAAATGCACACCAAATTGTCACCATAATGTACACCTTAATCATAGAATCATGGTGTTATGCACCGTTGGATTGTAACATATAATCATGTTCAATTTTATCAATCTTCATAAATCAGTGTTATATATATAGTTGGTTATAAGTTGGTGTTCGAATTCATTATAAGAATAATGAAGTGGACGTACACCAATTTTTAACCATATTATACACCATTTCGTATATAACTTTTTTTTGGTGATGTAAAAAAAATATGATTGTGTATTTCAAATTTGATTGTTATAACGGTTGTTTAGTAGGTTCTTTAATTTTTTTTTAAATGTATTGCAGAAAGGTATGTGGATTTCAAGATCAATTGAAGGAGTGATATGTGACGCAAATACCATTTTTTTTAAAAATAAAATCAAATACCAAAACTTGTACCAAATATCCATATGAGGATTAGCACTGTTGAGTTTTTTTTTTTATAACACTTTTTTTTCATAATCTAATTGAATGTTATTAGCAGATTTGAATTTTATTGGTTGTTTATTAAACATTTTTTTTAGAATCATATTTAATCATATGATGCAATTAGTTCTATTATTTATGTTGGTTTTCCTTGTGGTATTAAATGTCATTTGCAAAAAAAATGGCACGAAATATCAACTAAATTGGTATATTATATGTGGTAGAATTCAATAATTGTTGGTATATTATATGGTACAATTTTGACATGGGGTAGAATTCAATAATTGTTGGTATATTATATAGTACAAATGTTAGTACTATTATACGGTATATTTTTTATATTATAAATTTTTAATGTTATTCATAAATAGTGTCATATAGTTTTAGTGTAATTTCAAGTTCTATACCACAATGTATACCGTTTTAAAGAATCAAATTATATACTAGTAAAATTGTATTTACAAATAAAAATATATATATTGAAATCATATTGTACATCAATTGACACCATAATAAGATTTCATATTTTCCTTTTTTACAATATTACCTAAAAGAATTTATTATTGATATACAAATTAGTATGCATAAACAATTATTGTGGTATGCAAATGGTTATTCTTAGGGTATGCAAATGTTTAATTTTTATTACTTTGCATATATTGGTACTTATATAATGGAACTTAAATTGGCATTTTTTTATAAAAGAATTGAAACGAAAATGGAGAGAGAGAAGAACAAATTCAAGAGTAATTGTATCAAAATAAGGAATGTGTTAAATGGAAGAAATCCTATTTATTAGGCAATAAATTCTCCCCTAAAATTAGCACTAGAATTGAAAAAATTAACCAAAAAATTGAGAAAAAGAAATGTGCATCCTAAAAAATAGGATCTTTAAGTTAAAAAAATCATATTCAACTATAATTGTCATTGAGAATTCCAAAGTAAATACGGTATGTCAAAAATTGTAATGTACACCAAATTGTCACCATAATGTATATAATAATAAAAAAATTATATTCAAAAAAACATGTTTATGCCATTCCATATCCTAATTTCCAATATATATATATATATATATATATATATATATATTATTCTGCAGATAACTTATACCAAGAAAAACAACATGTTTATACTATTCTATTTCATAATTTTACCACCATATATATACCAATTTTGCACTTAAATAATATCAAGAAAAACAAGAAGTTTATACCATTCTATATCATATATATTTTTTATCATTATATTATTCTAAAAGTAAAAAAAAAAAAACGTAATTGAAGAGAACGAAAAAAAATAAATTAGAAGTGTAATTGTATTAAGTAAGAAAGAAAACAAAAAAAGGCAAAAATAATGTAACCAATTATAGTTGTGATTGAAAATAAAAAAAAGTAAAAATAATAAATTATGAAACACATAAAATCAGCCCACTAAGCTAAAAAATAGGTAAAAAAATCATATGTATATTTATTAAGTTGTCAGGTTTGTAATTAAAATGATAATGTTATAAATAAAAAGAGTAAATTAACATTATGTAAATTAAAGTCTTAAATTGAATATTCTAGTAATTTTTCCAATGGGGATATAGTATCCACCATTGAAGATAAATACCAACAGGCTAACAACCAAGTTATTTTCATTTTTGTCATGTAATCTTAGCTTGTTAAAGCTAAAAATGAATATTAATGTCTTGACGGGACCGCATGTGTTACTATCCCATAACTAAAATGGAGTCCAAAATCAAAAGGGCAATAAATTTTTTCGAAAATTCTAAAAGGACAACTAATTTTTTTATGAAGCCAAAATGATAATAATTTGTAATTGCGTCTAAATTAGAATTTTCGCCGCAAGAAACAGAAACCCATGAGCCTTATAAGGAGCATCAGCTTTTATCCTTGTAAGGCTCAGCCCCACGAGCCTTACAAGCGCAAGGCAGGCTATTTTTTTTTTAAAAAAAAAGCTTTTATGATGTTCGGTCCTTAAGTCTACACGTTTGCAAACTCGACCGCTCATTTTTTTTGTTAGATAATTAAAAAAATCTGACTATTTAGTTGAGATGTTAAATCATCCAACTTTAAATTTATCTAAAATGCAGTACCTTTTTTTTTACAAAAATACAATGTATTTTAATCGTTTTTTTTTTATAAAAAAATTATGCCTTTTGAGTAGGGATGTACATGATCGAGTTGGTTTGGGTTTTTCAAATATCAAATCAAATTATTTGTGTCGAATTTTTAAATCTATAAACCAAACCAAACCAAACCAATAAAACTCGGGATTTTCAACCTCGAGTTTTTTCAGGTTTTTCGGATTTTCGGGTTTTCTCGGTAAAGTATTCATACAAACATATAATTTGCTTGTACTTCAAATATTTCTTTAGTCCTACCAAAATACAACTATCTAAGGTATTTCTTAAGAAAATAACACAAAATACGATATGAGTAATGACACTAAAATATCCAACAAAAAAATAATAATAATGAAATCGCGTAAAACAAATATTACAAATTAACAAGTCATAATGAAGATGATCATAATTTAAAAGTACTAAATCATGCTAAAATGAGTTTAATAAGTATTAGTTACATGACTATATATTAAAGGAAATTAAAATTAGATTATGTATTTGAATTGTCTAAATCAATGTAAAACAAAAGAACAAATATTCAATATTATTGTCATTCTTAGTGTTGAATTGATTGGCTTTTTGCATTAGTATTAATTTCATTTTGATTTAAGCTTTATTATAATTACCAACATCTGTGGACTATAATCTTTATTGAACCATTCAGAATTCTAAATTTAAAACTTGAAATAATATACTAAAAGATAAAAACTATGAAAAAGTGAAAGAAATATTTAAAAATAATATCAAAGTAAATATTTTTATGTATAAAATAAATTTAAAATTATATATATAATGTCGGGTTGATTTGGTCTTGGGTTGGTTTTTTTTAGTTAAAATCAAACCAATGCAAATATAGTCGGGTTTTTTTTCAATATCAAACCAAGTCAAACCAACCACTAGTCGGGTTTTTTTTCTCGATTTACGATTTGATTCAGCTTTCGGTTCGATTTTATACGCCCTATTTTAATTTTGAGTTATCAAAATAGGATTTCTAATGACCGTAAGTTTAATTTGATAATACAAAAAAATTTAAAATAAATAAATTATATATTGTAAGTAATGCACATTTCAACACACGTATGACGTATGCATATTAGGATTTAGGGGTGAAGCTATATAGTTCGTATGACACTTGTTTAAGCTTGGTTTTCTAAAACAATGTTTGGATGTGTTGTTTGTTTAAATATAATATTTATTTTGATGATTAGTTAAATTTAATCTATATTATTAAATTTATTTTTAGGTAATAACGTGATTTTTTATTTTGTGTAATGGTTGATTTAGTATGAATGTATGGTCATAATATTTTATTTTATTATGAGTTCACCTGGTACTAGCAGCTTTATCGGGGAATTTTTCATCATTTCATTTTGCTTTACTTACTATTTAATAATTGTATTTTATTATTTACTTTTTTTTATATAGTAAATCTACTCTGTACTCTATTTTTCTGGTGTGTTCATCTTTTTGAATTTTTTGACATTTTATAAATTTAAAATATCCTACACAAATGATTTGGTTTGATATTTAAAAAACTCGAACAATCCGATCATATACACTCCTAGACATGGATCTTGCTCCATAATTACTAGTTATAATAACTACTGTAACATTTATATATTTAATTAAGCCAAATAAATATAATCTTTTCTGATTTTTTTTTTTAAAAAAAAAAGCCTTGCGCCTTGTAAGGCTCATGGCGGCTAAGCCTTACAAGGCTAAAAGTTGTTGCGCCTTGTAAGGCTCATGGGTTTCTACGCCTTGCAGCGGAAACCCATATTTAGATGCCGTTACAAATTGTTGTTCTTTTGATTTCATAAATAATTTAATTGTCCTTTTGAAATTTTTCAAAAAAATTTGTTGCCCTTTTAAAACCGGATTCGTGTTTGAATAGCTCCTAGATTGGACAACTAACCTGAATAGTAGTTAATCCTGTGAGCACCTTGTACCAAACATAAATTATATCCTCTTCATACGGAGTATTTTATTTATGGCTTCTTTCTCATTGGCCTAAAGGATATTGAGTTTAACTAATATTCATTGTCGGTGGAAATTTTATTTTTTACGAATAGTGAATAGTACAATATTGTTTTTAAAAATCATTTCCTTAATTATTTACTCCTTTTTCTTTTCACTCTTTAATCTTAAGACTTATTTTTTTTCTTGCTACCGTCAATTTTTCTCCCTAAAGCTTTTCATCTCGGTGTTAAAAAAGATAATTATTATACCTCTCTTTATTCGAAAAATTCTACTAACGACTATTCTACAAAAATGTAGAATCATATTTAACTAATTTAAAAAGTTACTTTTTTCGTCTAAATTTATGTAAGAATTTGAATTTTGATAGCTAAACGAGTTAATATATATATATATAAAAGTTAAATATTTTAAAATTATAACTTATATTATAGTATTTTTCAAATGTGTAAACTTATTTCGAAAAAAATTAAAAATTTAATGTCAAAACTAAAAATTTTAAATATCATGGAGTGAAAAGTATAATATAAATTGAGATATTAAAAATACTATGTTATAGAAGGGTGACGGTGATTACTTAGATTTGTTTTGCAGAATGCTGCAAAGGTTGATACTGTAATTTATTTAACTTTGATGGTGTTAAACATCAATAAAGTAGAAATTGACATCAATAGCAACCAATACAATAAATTTTTAAAAATTGTACGTTATTTTACTTAGTTTTGATTTGTTATGAAAACCCGAAAAAACACCAGTACCATTCGTAAAAAAATTTAACCAAAATATATAACAAAGTTTTTTCAAAATATATATAAAAAAAATTACTATTAATTTGACCATTCCTAACACTATTTTTAATTGATTAAATCTAAATTACTCATTCTAGGAAAGTGAAATTTTTTATTATGAAATAGAGAGTAGTTGAATTCAAAAGCGATAACTTAAATTTCTGCTTGATCATAATTTTGAACTTGAAATATAAATATTTAAATTTGAAAGTAATTTTTAAAATTTGATGTTGTATTTGAATAAACTTTTTTAAAGTTTTGTGAATGAAAGTTTAAAAACTTTGAAAACTTATCCGAATTAACTTTTAAAACATAGTATTTTTGTGAAGATCGATTTTTAAAATTTAATTCAAAATTTATGACTAATATCTAGCTAAATAATTGATTAAACGGAAAAGACAAGTCCTTTTCTTGTCATTGATCAAACAACTCCGCCTTGCAATAATGATGTGTATTTTTTGTATTTTAAGGTGGGTCCAATAATGATGAGATTTAAATTTTGATAAAATAGTTCAAATCACCTTCATCCCAAACTCAAAACACAATTTTTCTTATGTGATTTTTGAAAATCCCTAAAACTGCTCGCTCAAAATTATAGCATTAATTTTTAAATTAAAGAAAATGTTAGATATTTTAAATTACATTATGTCCAACACATTAAGAAGTAAAATTCATAGTGACTAATGTTAGTGAAAAATTACAATATAATAAAATTGCAAGATTACAATTGAAAATAAAATGAAGAAATAAATCTCTTCAAGTTGAGGCGTGGATTTCTCGCTCTCTTTGATTTTCATATTGTTATGTAGATCATCGAGTCAAGTTGTTTCATGCCCATAATTTCGCATGAACTTCGTAAGTTGAGCATCTTTCAGAGAAGTGGCATCTTCAAGTTCTAAGCCTTTAAGTGTTGAGTTCCTAATCCCTTTTGAGAAGTATCTTTGAGTCATTGAGTTGAGTAGTTCATGCTCATAATTCTGCATGAACTCTGAGTTGAGCATTCTTGAAATGAGTAGTATCATTGAAGTTCTTGAGTTCCAAGTATTTGAGTTCTATCTATGGTTATTGAAAACCTTGTATTGAGTCGATCATGTCCATAATTCAGCATGAACCATATTTTAAGAAGTCTTTTACAAACGTTTTAACTTTGTTTTAAGACTTAAGTTTTGAGTCAGTAAAGAGTAAAGTTGAAGTTCATTTCTTCAAAAGTATATGGGGACTATGTATTCCCAAGGAGATTTAAAATGTTTTCACATTTAAATAAGAACAGAAACTGAGATTTCTAAAGAGCCTTCGAACTAATTTTCAGAAAAGAGTAATTGCTTTCTAAATGAAGCAAGAGAGGAAAGTGAGATCTCTAAGATAACTTTTGAGCTAAGTTTTTGAGCACTAATCTCAAATCACATAAAGAAGTATGTGTTTTAAAACATATGAGCTAAGTATATTTTGGGAGTAGTATTGAGCACCGATATGGGGATGCGAGTTCAGATAACTCAAGTCTCCATAAACCATGTAGCCATCATGGGCAGAAAAATGATCATACTTTTTGGATGATTCCTTAGTGCTTTTTAGCATAGATTAGTGGATCCACTTAGTAGTTCAGGTTCTATACCGATGGCAAGGTCTAGGACGGTCTTTGGCAACGTGAGGTAAAACGTTGTACCATCACTTAGGCCCATAGTGATAGTTGTCGGTTAGAGAAACTCCCACAAAAACTATATTACTTTATTATATAAGTAAAGGTGAGTTTGTTATTGCATTTTCTTTAACGAACTAAGTTGGTTTTATTGTTTTATAAAGCTTTCCATATATTGTGTATTGTTGCTTTATATTGAGTTGAGTACCCAGAGTCGAATATCATATATTTGAGTTGAGTATTTAACCTCAGAGTTTGAGTAGTTTTGAATATCCTTGAGTATTCCTTGAGTTGAGTAAGTTTGAGAAGAGGTAAGTATGTTTCCTTTTTATTAAGTTCAAACTTATGTTTATGTTTTAGAATTTCCCTTACATGCTCGTACATTTCACGTACAGAGCCATTTGGCCTGCAACATCTTTTCATGATGCAGACACATGTATTCAGGATCATCAACATGAGATTTGTTGATACATCCGGGAGTTCGAGTTAGCTATGGTGAGTCTCCTTATTTCTGGAGGATTTCATTTACTTTTCAGTTTAGTCAGGATGTCGTGGGTCTTGTCCCGACTTTCATCTTTATCAGTTAGAGGCTTCATAGATAGTCAGTATAGTTGAGAAGTCTATAGTATTCATTTATTTTATTAAATATTTTAAAGACTTAAGTTGCTTATTTTATGGCGAGTTGAATATATTATTTTTATTCTAAGTTGTTCATTTGAGTTAAAATTTTGAAAAGTTGAGTTTATTGAATTTTATTTAGTTTTAAGCTTTTGCATGCTTAAATTAGTCTTCCGCTTGTAGTCAGCCAGGATGAGGGTTCGCTTGGGGACCAGCAATGGTTCTTGAGTGTCGGCCACGTCCAGGGTGTAGACTTGGGTCGTGACAACATGTGATTATTTGCCTATATGTTGATGATTTGTTGATCTTTGGCTCTAACATGCATGAATGTTATTGATGAAGCTATGAATATTCTTAGAAGCCATTTTGATATGAAAGATCTTGGTGAGACAAATTTTATTCTTGGAATAAAAATAACAAGAACATATGATGGAATTTTCCTTGACCAGTCACATTATTTTGAGAAATTTTTGAAAAAAATATAACTTTCTTGATTACAAGCATGTTGCTACTCCTTTTGATTCAAGTGTTTACTTATTTCCTGTTGAAAATGAAAATGATGTAATAAATCAAAAGGAATATGCTAACATAATCGATAGTATGAGATATGTGACTAATTGCACTAGGCCTGATATTGCATATGCAGTAGGAGTACTAGCCAGGTAATGAACATTGACATGCTGTAACAAGAGTTATGAGATATTTAATTGAAACAAAAAATTGTGGTTTATTCTATAAAAAATATCATGTTCTAGTTGAAGGCTTTTGTGATGCAAATTGGAACACTTTATCAGGTGATTCTTGTTCTACCACTGATTATGTCTTTACTTTGGGTGGTGGTGCTATTTGTTGGAGATCAAAAAAGCAAACTATAATTGTTAACTCTACCATGGAGGCTGAACTAATTGCTTTAGCTCTAGCTAGTTAGGAAGCTAATTGGTTAAGAGATTTATTGTTTCAAATTCCTTATTTTGAAAAATCAATTCCTCCTATTTTAATTCATTGTGATAGCATTGCTGCGATTGTTAGAGTTCAAAACCGTTATTACAATGGTAAATTCAGACCTATAAAGAGGAAATACAATAATGTAAGATCATATTTGACAAATGGTATCATTAATGTTGATTATGTCAAATCTTGTGATAATCTTGCTGAAACGACCCCAAAAATGCCCGAAAATGTGCTTCGGAAACACCTAAAATTGTAATTTCCATATATCTCAAAATCCGTGTATCATTTCAAAAATTTGACTTCATATTCTTATTCAGGGGGTCAAATTGAGTGGGGAATGGGTCTAACCCGAATTTTAGAGCAACCGTATCAAAATTCAAAAATGTAAAAATGCGATTTTGAGGGTGAACTTTAAAGGGGCATATCTCTCAGCACACAAGGAACTGGAAGGAGCTCAAACTATCAAAATTGAAGCTCTATGAGTTAGCTTTCCAACGCAATTTGTTTCATCTCATTCCGAGTTAGGATGAAGGAGTTATGACCGTTTTCGTAAAACCTGTCCGGCAGAAAATGCAAATTCAAGAGCGAAAACACCGTTCACCCTCATTTTTTTTTTTTCTAAGTGTTGGGACGTTTTTTTATAAAAGGGGACATATCCATACTTAGTCATTTAACTTCAAAACATCCAAAAACTCTCTCTAAGCCCTCTCCAAAAATTCCACCAAGATCATCCACCAAATTCAAGAATCCCAAGCTTTAATTCCGGATTCAAGATTCAATCTCAAGCAATTTTCCATTCCAATCTTCATCAAGAATTCTCCAAAGTTGAGGTATGTGGGTTGATTGTGGAAACCTTCCTTTCCACAAGTCCAACCATTTATCCTCTATTTTACTTCAAGTTTATGGGTCCTTATGATCATTTATGAACTCTTGAATTATGGAATTACTACTACACACCCTATTAAGGTCTATCTTGCATATTTTCATGAAATGGTATTATTATGTGATGTTTATGGTTTTCATGCCTCCATGATCAAATTATGAAGGTTGTTATATATGTATATATATATATGTATGTTGTTGGTGGGTTGTTTTATATGGATTTTGAAAATTGGTTGGACTTAGTACTCTTGAAACACATAATTTTATTTACATGAACAAGTAGCCCACCATATGTTTGATAAAATGTCATTTATAGAATTCTTATGAAATGGAAGGTCCAATGTACGTCCCTATGAGTCGGATGATTATATAAGTATTGAAATGATGATGAAATGGATACATGTATATGATTTTCTCTATATAGTGTGTGAGTCGACCAAGCCTAGCTCGGGGGTTGTAGGCTCGGGCAACCGTATCAAGGGGTTGGTACCTTGGTTGCCTAGTACGGGGGTAGTAGGCCCGTATAACCATATCGAGGGGTTTGTACCTTGGTTGCCTAGTACAGGGGGTAGTAGGCCCGTATAACCATATCGAGGGGTTTGTACCTTGGTCCCTAGCTCGGGGGGTGGTAGGCCCGGGTAACCACATTGAGGGGTTTGTACCTCTTTCGCCTCTCCAAGGGGGTGGTAGGCCTTGGAAATGCTATATTGATGGTCACTCACTACACATATATTATGCCCTACTAAATATGATTTTTATATAAGCATTATTATACATATCATCTCATTAATATGTTATCTATCGGGTACGATTATGCATTTTGCCTATAATGTCCATCCATTGTTGCATTGCATTGCATCCCATATACTTAGTACATTCAAACGTACTAATGCATACTCTATGCCTACATGATGTCACCATGTAGGGACCGAAGCACCGTCTGACCATCCTCCTTCACGTGGCTAATACGATTTCCTATCAAGGTTATTGGTGAGTCCTCCATTCCGGGGACGTTGCTCATGATCTTTTGCTATGTATAAGACCTTTTCCTTTTAATTATGTATTGACTATGAGGGTGAGCCCGGTAGTTTGTCTCGGCCCCGCTAAGTATCCATGTTTAGAGGTGGTGTTGGACAAGTTGTGTATTATGTTTGAGCTTGACTCATCTATGGTATTTATGTATTATTCTCTTTTTGTCTTGCTCCCTTAGTCCCAATTTCCCCTTGATTATGCGTATCGCTTATGGTCATTTTAATTGCTTCCGCGACCAAGGATGTGTAATGATATGCTATGAGGCTTGTTTGGGGTTCCCTCGGGTTCCCCATTCGTCGGTCACGTCTAAGCCCTAGACTTGGGTCGTGACACTTGCACATCCTTTTACTAAGGCCTTAACGAGAGAAAAGGTCTGGAGCACATCGAGTGGGATGAGATTGAAGCCTACAAATCCTTGAGTCATATATGAGGAAATCCAACTTGGGGACTAGAGATCCTATAACCAGGTTCAAAGGGAAAAACTAATCATATGATGATTTGTTGTGAAAAATGCACTATCTTTTTATTCCCTCCCTATGATGTGAGTGCATTGTTTCATGTAGTTTGTGAAGGTTGAGTTGATAAAACTCTTAATGAATATCTGTAGCTCATATGGGTGGAGTGTTAAGCTTACAGGAGCACTTTCGACAAATTTTACCTATGTGTTGTGTGGAAGTAGGTCGCTTCCTATGAGAATTTGGCTTATTCTCAAAAGCACTCATGAAACCGGGATAGCACAAGACCATAATGTGTTGGCTGTTAAAGCTCATGTCAACACCTTGATTATTATGTGTGGACAATGGTATTTTATTTTCCCTAAGCAGTCATAGTTTAAGTCTGAGACTACTACGATTCTGGAGTAAAAAATTGTTGTTTCACTAAGTGGAGGTTCAATGAAGAGCACACCTTCATTATGCATATTATTCTTTCTTCAGCTGATAGACTCTCTTGATTAATATTATAATAAGTGGGGGATTGCTGGTTAGGGGGAATTTTAATATTAGTAAGAATCTCATAAGTTGTAAAACTATTAAAATAGCCCCAATTGTTTATTCAATCTTACCAAATAAATAAAGATTTATAAAATCACATAATAAATTATTACAAAACTATTTGTTTTTCACTTAAGTAATTGTTTCATCAAACTATAATTCAATTAAAAAAAATTGAACATAAATTGTAGTGAACAAGTCTTTAATATAATCCTCCCACATAATACGGACAATCTCCTCACATTAAACTTGCATTTCTCAATCATGTGACGGAGAAGACGAACCAACATTGTTACTTTGAGCCATTTTTTGGTCAATATCATCTGCAACTATATTTTCATGATCATAAACCATAAATATTTCATTACTCCTTTTCTCAAATAATTATGTAACACTGTATAAGCTAGTGGGATTTCACTGGGTATGTTGTTGTTGTTGTACTGTATAAGCTATGACAATTTTCACTTATGTGTCAATATCATAATGATTCATGCCTTGTTTCAGTATTTTGAACTATAACAAAATATAAACTTGTGAATTAATTTTTGTGTTTTAAAAATCTCAAATCATGATATGGAATTCCCATATAATTCCATATCATGATTTTTGGAGAATATGATATTCCATCTCATTATATGGAATCATGAGATAGAATCAGCGTGAAATTGCATGTCCAAACGCTGATTTCATCTCACAATTTCATATCGTGATATGATATCACATGACCAAATGCCTACTTATTAATTGAGTGGGAGTTTGAGTTGCACGAGATTTGTTTATGTATTTTATAGAGAAAAGGGTAAAAAATATCCTTTAATTTTGATTTATTAGTTGATTATGTCATTACCGTTAAAAAATGAAGTTATCCTTGCCGTTATTAATTTCATCATTTATGCCCTTCAATTGAATGAAAAGCCCCAAATCATTTAAAATTATCCAATTTTAACCCAATCCGACCCACCTAATAATATAACTCATTTTGTTCATCTTCATTTCTGTACCCTCCCCTTTTTCTCAATTTCCTCCTCCACGCCGGAAATCACCAAACCCCTATTTCTTCCGACCTCTTTCACCACCATACAACACCCAACCAGTCACCGTAAACCACCGCCAAATGAAACCCAGATCACCAAATCCAACCAGAAAGAGCCGCTAAATAAGAACCCATCACCACTATTCTTCTTTTCTTTTTACCATCTCCGGCGAAGCTCCACACCGGAGAAAAAACTAACCAGCAACCGTCAGTCCCTTTTCTCCTCCCTCACGCCATTGAATCAGCCACCAGGAACAAAACAACCTTGAGCTCGAAGCTCAGGCGAACAACAGCAACCAAAACGCCTCCTAACAGCCGCCCCATTCATCGTAAATTGTCGTCCTAACTTAGTAAAAGTTATTCTAAAGTTTCGTGATCTAAGTAAGTAGTATTATTGTTTGATTAGGTAAATAAACGAAGTAGTATTTTTATATGGAATTTATTAGCTTCAATTGAAGAATTATTTATCTTATTATTATTGATAGGAAAATTTCAGTGAATGTTGTATCAAAGAAAGAGATAGGTTTGGGGTTTTAAGTTGATATGAATTCATTTGGTTTAGTAGGTTGGGTTATGGTTAAAACTGATAATTGGGTAATTTTAATTGAAATCAGGTTAATTTAAGTTAATTTGGGGTTTTTCATCCAATTGAGGGACATAAATGATGAAATTAGTAACGGCAGGGGGTAAACATAACTTTATTTTAATGGCAAGGGCATAGTCAACCAATAAAACAAAGTTGAGGGGTATTTTTGACCTTTTTCCCTATTTTATATAAATGTAAATTCACTTGGATATAATGTATTTTGCAAATTATATCTAATTTTGATCTCATATATTTTGGTATCCCGAGATACATGTAGTTGGATGCGTCAAAATTTAGTAAGATTCGTAAATTAGCAAACTAAAAAATATCCAAATAATTAGCTCCTAAACTAGTGAAATTTCTTTAAATTTCTTATTATTTTATTGTATGCTTGATTATGAATATTAGTATCAAAATTTCACAATTTTACTAAATTGGCGGGATTAACTATCCATAAAAAAGATATGATAGCTAATTCCATGAAATATGATCCCTGTCTATCTTATCTCACCAACCAAATGATCCCATAATGTTTTACAACTATTTTTAATCAAGAGAGAAGTATTGAAAGTATTCCCTTTATTTGACTAACTAGTATTAACTAATACTCATTTTAAGTTTACTTTAAAGAACCACTTTCATATATGAAATGGTTTATTATCTTGATTTATAAAGATTAAATTTTTTTGATGTTTTACTTTGGTAAATACACAAGGGTTTTAAAATAGTAAATGGGAGGTGGGGCTTCTTAAAAGGCTGAATCCATCAATAGCCTCTTAAGATTGACACGAAATTTTCACTTAGACACCTTAAATAAATTTTATTCATTTTAAATACCTAATATCAAGCTTTCATATTATATCACTTTAACACCATTTTTTTTTACAATCAACAAAAATATATACGTAATATGGGTTACACTGAATAACATGTAAAGTATCAAATTAAATAAAAATATTTAATATTTGTCTCCAAAATAATTCTTAAATAATAAGTTTTGAGTAAAAATAAAAAAAATGGCCAATAAATCAATTTGTAGGATTTATTATTTAATTTGGCTTCAAGAGTAATTGGTAAAATTAATAAATATTACCTGAGAATATTGTCCATTGTGCTTAAATGACTCTTGAAACTTGACATCAGGTGGAGAACCATTTATGAGATTATTGCACTAATAAAATTAAGTTGCAACACCTAATTTTACTTACCATAATTATTAAGGGTAAAATTTACCTCCATATGATATATATACCAATCTAATATATACATATCATGTGTTTGAATTTATGGCTCATTTTATCTAATCTTAATTAAATAACATGTGTTTTACTTCATTTTAATAATTTATATTCACCACTGAATATATATAACAGGCTAACAATTCCAAAAATTGATATTAATGTGCTAGGATCGCACGGAATTATAATTATCCCACAAGTAAAATATGTCAATGAAGTGCGATCGAGATTTATACCACTAATTATTTTGGTACCAATCAAGAATGGATCTTAAAAATAATGGCAAATCACTATTATGCAAAATGATTTTTTTAGATTTTTTTTTTTTGACAAATTAATAATTGAAGGATAGGGTTTGCGTTATATGATATATAAAACTTAGTTTTGAATTTGAGTAAATTGAGTGTTGAAACTCAAAAAATAATTAGGCAAAATAAAAAAAAAAAAAATTGCACTTCAAACACATATAACTGAGGTTTTAATCAATTTTTATACACTTCAATTAATCATATGTACATTAAATAAAAAATAAAAATAATGTTAAATGAGTTTGTTAGATTTATTGTTATTTTGATAAATTGATGATTCGAGTTTGTTTCATACGATTATAAACCTTATAATTTAAATTCAAACATATCTGAATCAGATTTGAGTATTAAATCAATTGTTTGGAAGTAGAAACTAATAAAAAAGAGCCTTGATTTTTTTTATTCATAATCACATTAATAGTACATCGAGTGGAATAGAAGCGATAGAGCACCACATTGCTACTTGCACTCTGTTTGGATCACTGTTAACCATTGTATTGTATTGTATTGTTACTATAATTACAATATTTGTTTTGATTGTTATTTAAAATGTATTGTATTGTACTGTTAAATTTCGTTGCTACATAACAATGAAAACCCCTATTTTATGGAACAACCGATTTGGTGTGTTCCCATTGTTACTTAATTTCTTTTTCCAGTTATATCTTTACATGATATTTCAAAATACCATTTTACCCTTTACCTTATATTATTTAATTCTAGTCAAACCTCCTACCCTATAATAATTAAGGATATTTTAGTAAATTTATAAATTACAATTCAATATGATACAATCAAACCAAACAATTAAAATGTTATTAAACAACAACAAACAATACAATCTAGCCAAACATTGTATCTACCATATAATACATTACAATAGAGTACAATATAATACAATATATTATTAAACAATGAGTAACAATGATCCAAGCAGAGTGTTAGTGGCATGGGTTCATTTGCACGTTTTTGTTACATGAATAATAGTGTATATTGTCCTTCAATGTGTGAGACATATAATTAGTATAGAGACTTACTTTTTTAACAAATAATTAAAAGGTAAGGTTGGTAGACGTTAGCAGAGTAAATTTCATCCAATTTTGTGTTCATTACCTAAAGTCATCATGTAGGAGGTACGTTCAAAATAATTATTCTTTAAAAAGTGATCATATTCGATCTTAATCAAATACAACTTTAACTCCAATTTAAAATTTTTGTAAATAATACTTCCTCCGTCCACTTTTAATTGTTATGTTGCACTTTTCAAAAATTAATTTGAATTATTTTCAAAGTTAAATAGATTACATTGAAGATATTTTAAATTAAAAATTTAGATATTCAAAAACTATACAAAAAGTACTATAAATTACAATTTTTTGCATATCAATTCGATAAAAAAATACATCGTAAAATGTTAATCAATGTTCTTATCATTTAACTCTAAAAAAGAAAACCATGATAACTAAAAAAAGACGGAGTGAATATAAATATATTTTATTTAACAAACGAAGAAAGATGAACTTATATGCAATGATTATAAAAGTAGTCTAACATTCTCTGTTTGTAAAATTTGGATGCAGTTAAACATGGTTATTAAAGAATCACTTCAACTGTAATTTATTAAACGAATGGCTTGTGAATATATGATTTGTTAAACACTTTAATTTATTAGAAAAATATTATTATTTTTCAAAAGAAGTACTTTTGATCTCTTAACAACAATGCGGCTTTTAACCAAGGTTATAGTTAGACGATTTAGGTTTTCTATAGAAAAGTTAAATGTATGGAACAAATCAAATTTAAATTAAACTTATTAATTAGCGATTGAGACATAATAATTTTTTATATGTACATTGTGAATCACACGTACTCAATGATCCCGTAAATCTTAATGATATTTTGGATAAAAGCCACCTAGCTGCTTAGAGATTTAATGATATATTTTGGATGCATTTGATATTTTCTCTCTAAACACCTTATCTCTATTACCACTTTCTATAGTATTCATCTTCACCACCCTACACTTTTACTAATATTGATATGTCTTTTAATATTATTTGTTTAAATTATATAGAGAAAATGCATAAGTACCCCCAATCTATGTCCGAAATCCCAGAGACATACTTATACTATACTAATGTCCTATTACACCGCCTCCCGCCCCCAAACTTATTTTATAAATAATTTTCTACCCCTTTTTTGCCTACGTGTCACTATCAACCAGATAGCTTGAAAAAATTGTCAACACGCGCTGGGCCCAGAAGATAGTGCCACGTAGGCGAAAAAGGGGTAGAAAATTATTTAATATGTATGATGTATGTAATTTTAATATATATGTAATTTTTTAAATTGTTCAAAATACAAATAATTAGAAAACCACGCAAAATATATATATATATATATATATATATATATATATATATATTCAATTAAAATCACAAACGTCATATACAAATAAACGACTCACATTTCAAATTTGTATTGATTTGTATTGGATTTATTTAGTAACAAACAACTCTCTCTAAATAATTTGTAAGCTAATTTATTTAAATAAATTTACTAGTACAAATATAAATCATAAAATCAAGAAAATAAACAAAATAATTAAAATGATTTGAGGGATATTTTTGTTTTTACATAGACTTATCCCATGATATTATATCCTATAAGACCATGTAGGAGGTATAACTAATCCATGGATTAGTTATACATAGGCTCAAAATCCTACCAAATATAATACTAAATAATACCTTACATAATACATGAACTATTTCTTCTAATGCGGCCTACCAAACGACCCCTAAAAGGATTACACAGCTAAAGACATAAAATTTACATTAAAAAATGCAAATTCATGAAGTTTGGGAGGTGGGGGTTAATGTTTCAATTATTAATTAATTCTATTTTAATTCACTCAATTTACTCCATGCACTACAAAAAACACGGGTTTTAGTAACACGTAAAACCGTGGCTAACACGACTTTGCTAGTCATTTAGAAATTTGCCACGGTTTAGGCGATCGTGGTAACATTTTGTTAGCCACGGTTTAATGTGAAAGTAGTCACGGTTGATCGTGGCGAAATATCACCAATGAAAATGTTCATAATATATATTTACCATGGTTGAATCGTGGCTAAATACACTTTTTTAATTAAAAAAAATTACAATTATTTCCCAGCGATACCCTGCAACCAATGCATTATTTGATAGGCATCCACTAATACACTGACCATAATACACAAATCCTATGCTCAAGATGGTATTTTTTATTAACTGGCCACATATCAATTCAACGAGAATCTAAGGTGCTTATTGAAGGAACTAAATATACATTGGCATCCATAAATATTTGAAGCACCAAGGCATATGGTATCTCTTTCAGGGTCTGTTTTCCTTCATTTGTCTTAAGTTCAACAATTCTCCTGAAAGATTCGAAAGTAACGATGCAATAAGTTAGATCTCACAGCAGTGATAAACCTCAATCATACAATGCATGTTAGATTCCTTATTTATGCCAACAATTAGATAAACTAATTTAAATAGATAGTTTTTTCCAAGGGAAACTCTTTATTAACTGAATATGATGTTTCATTTGTCATATCCAAGTGGATACATGAATTACAAAGAACATGGGATTACATAGGTCAATCAATGTCGAGGTGCTTCCTAATTGAAAAAATCAGCTGCAGCAGGATATAGACACACATTTACACAATTGAATAATTGCACATTAATGGCATAAAATTTGTAGGCTATCATATACGATGAAAACATATGTCAAACGAACAAATAAATATCAGCAAGAACCCAGCACATACTCAACAAATTCCACAGAGAAATCCAAGATCAACAGTTTGACAGATGTCAAGAGGTAGTATCAGATATACATTTAGAATAAAGGAAAAAAAAAGATATGAGTAGGCATACATCTTCTTTTTTTTAATAAGATAGGCATACATCATTTTTTCTCAATTTGAAAGGACAGGACACTTTATGTTCTCATCAGTCCCATCAAATGAGTGGAAGATATTGGTAAAATCATTTCGGAGGGCTGAAATTTTAGTTATATTTATTGTTATCAAAGGTTAAAAGCACCAAAAGAACAGTTGTCTTGTGAGATGCCAAACAATATGCAACACAATTGATAAGCATTGTACCTTGAAGAAATCATATACATGATACTTGAACACCGAATGAGATGATGAGTAACGATCTGTAACAAATTCATTTAGATGAAACTAAGCTCTCAAGAACTGCAAACCAGCAAATAAAATAGATTAGGATTATAGGAGAGCACACACAATCAGTTCATATGTTAGAGACATAACACAAATTTTCAAAACAAGTAAGATAAGAGAATTACAAGAAAAACAAAGTGAAAAAAAGATTAAATCCACCAAATTTTTAGTGAATAAGAAAGCAACTTTGTAATCATATGTGTTTAAGATAAACATGATTAGAGAACTATGCAAAAAAAATTGATAATGTATTTTTAGGAGATTTGTTGCAGGCATGAACCACAATTGCAATAACATTGCATTTCAAGGAAAAGTTTTGTTTAAAATACCTTCAACCAACCTTACCTAAATGATGGCAACAAGTAGAAGGATGATCTAGTCATGAAACATGAATAAAAGAAAAGAGAGAAAAATACTTTTTGAATAACTGTAGAATCGGCACTATAATATACTACTCCCTCTATTTTCATTTTATGTAACTTAGTTTAACGGGCCACAAAGTTAAAGGTGTGTATAACATATCAAAAGTACCCTATGAATCTTGTGGTCTTAAATAGCCAGAAAGCTCTAGTAACCAATTCTAAGAATTGACAACATCAATGGTACTCCGATAATGTTCTTAGAGATTATACATTTTCAAGGTGACTGCTAAAACAAAATATAATCACGAGGCAGAACACTAGAGCAATCAAGCGGTATACTCCTGAATTCATCTCACTGTTTTAACAAGTAGATTTGATCAACAGGCTCAAATTTAAGCTTCAAAGTATCCAACAAGATGTTAAATGCTAAGAACTTGTTTTCATCTTCATTTACACAAACTTGAGCTCACACTTCACAAACATACACAAACAAAAAAATGCAATATAAGTCCATAGAGCCAAATCAAAATAACCATATCTAGGCTAGATTTCATATTTACTCAACTTGCTTATTGAGAAGCAACATACTATGTGAAACAAAAGAAAAACAGAGAACCATAATCGAGGATGAAACATGAGAACAACATGACACTTAACACAATTGCAATTCAATAGTCGTACCAATTCAAGATATTGTTGGAAAATGGTCGTGCTGTATAAATACGGGGAAAATGCTTCTCACTCATCTCCTGTTATATTGTTATAAGATATACACATTATTTTATCCTTATGTATTCAAGTGTCACATTGATAATTTACACTATTGCATAGGATGCAATTCAGATCAAATGAGGAAACAAACCTAAACATATATGTCCATTGCTTAAATGTGAGGATGCGATGGAGCTGGAGGGATGGAAATAACCTACCAAGTCAACAGATAAAATGCTATACTGAAGATAAAATAAAATTTTAAAGAAAAAAATACTATCAGATAAGCAAGCTAATGTTTTATATGATTAAATCATTCTAGACATAAAACAGCAAAAAGTTAGGCCAACGAAAAAACACATATATATTAATGTATTTCAAAATTTTCTGAAGTGTTTCCCAAAAGACAATCATACATTATACAACCAATACCAGTGGTGTCACCTACTCAATAGACCGAGAAATCTGAGGCTCTAAAACTCTTAATTATATTCAAAGTCTTCCTATACTTGGCAAGCTGATTTTCAATAAACATTGAACAATTAACATTTATTTACCTTAGTGGAGCTTGAGAAACCAATCTCCTTTACGGTATTTTTTAGAGAATCATAACAGAGCTTTAGAACTCGACCCAAGTCATAACAGAGCAAAAGTTGAAAATTAACAATCAAGAAACCTAAATTAGTAAAAATATTCAAAAAAAAAAAAAAACATGCAGAAATTTGATCAATAAAACATCAAAAGTTCTAGAAATTTTAGAGATTACAAAACATTAATTTTCTTTTGTATTCATGCGTGGGTTGGGGTGAAAGGGGAAATTTGGCTTACCAAACAGTTTCTTTACCCGAGATTTTTCAAATTTTTGTACAACAAAAACACTCAAAGAAACCATTGAATATTGAACACAATATTGACTTGAAACTCCTGGATAGCAAAGATTTGTTACATGAAAAAAGTGAATTTACCATTTCCGCTACTATCTGATGCAAGGCTACAATTTTCCGCTACAGCTTGAACCATTCAAATTTTTTTGGAGTGAAGCAAATTAGTGTGATTTGGATGAATCTAATTTTGGGTGAAGAATTTTTTTGGGTAAAACAGATTTGTGTGATTTTGGATGAAGTAGGATTTTGGGTGAAGTAGATTTGGGTGATTCTCGATGAAAAAGAGTTTTGGCTGATTTTGGTTGAAAAGAAATGGGGGCAAATGAAATAAAAAGTGAGGGAATGAAATTATATTACCCGCCTTATTTTGCCCACGTTATTTTAGCGTCGTTCTCTTATTCGTAGGAAACCTTAACACTTCCTATTAATTTTGCCACGGTTTTTAGAACTGTGGCTAATAAACCGTAGCTAGAACCCATTTTTTTGGTAGTGGTGTAAGAGAGTTGCACTAATTCGAGCTAAACAGGTAGTCGATCTAGATTGACTCATGACTTGGCCGACTCTTACTTTAAAAAAATTAAGGCATATGCCTTAGGTTCTTAATTAGGGGTGTACAAAATTGAACCAAAAATCGAACCAAACCGCAAACTGTGTCAAACCGAAAAAAAACACGACTAGTGGTTTGGTTTGACCTGATTTGGTATTGGAAAAAAAACCCGATTATATTTGGGTTGATTTGATTTTAACTAAAAAAACCAACCCGAGACCAAACCAACCCGACATTATATATGTAATTTTAAAATTTTATTTTATACATAAAAATATTTACTTTGATATAATTTTAAAATATTTCTTATACTATTTCATAGTTTTTATCTTTTAATATATTATTTCAAATTTAAAACTTAGAATTTGGAATAGTCCAATAGAGATTATAATTCATAGATGTTAATAATTATAATAAAACTTAAATCAAAATCAAATTAATACTAATGCAAAAATAAATTCAATTCAACACTAGAATGACAATAATATTGAATATTTGTTCTTTAGTTTTACATCGATTTAGACAATTAAATTACATAATCTAATTTTAATTTTCCTTAAATATTTAGTAATGTAACTAATACTTATTAAACTTATTTTAGCATGATTTAGTACTTTTAAATTATGATCATTTTCATTATAACTTTGCAATATTTATTTTATATGATAATTTCATTATTATTTTTTATTGAATATTCTCATCTCATATTTTGTGTTATTTTCTTAAGAAATACCTTAGATAATTGTATTTTGGTTGGACTAAAGAAATATTTGGAGCACAAGTTAATTATATGTTTGTATGCAAACTTTATCGAAAAAATCCAAAAATCTGAAAAAATAATTCGAGGTTTATTAGTTTGGTTTGATTTATAAATTTAAAAATTCGACACAATGGTTTGGTATTTGAAAAACCCGAACGACCGGAGGTTGAAAACCCCGAAAAAATCTGAATTTTATTAGTTTGGTTTGGTTTATAAATTTAAAATTTTTACAAAAATGGTTTGATTTGATAGTTGAAAAACCCGAACCAACCCGGTCTTGTACACCTCTACTCTTAATTTTGGAGGGATTAATTTTTTACTAAGAATAAATAATGTGGTAGTTTTTTTATTTATAGAAAAATGATAGTTATTTTATTCTTTTAACCCTATAAAAATAGAAGAAATCAAGAAAATGTTAACATAACTACTTTCACGGCAATAAAAACATTTTTTAGCGAAAATAAATAGACACATTAATAAAGAGTGCTAAAGTATTTACCGGCATTAGTTAAGTGTCATTAGATCTAATGTCACTAAAGACTTTAGGGACATATACAAAGAGTGCTAATTGTCGCTAAAAAAACATATTTAGCGGCAATTGAGCTATTGCCGTTAATTAGTTGCCACTAAAGATCATTTTTGATGTAGTGTCCATCCAACAATAGTTATTCATTATACTATTTTGGAATGTCAAACAATACTTGTTCACTCTATGAAATCAATGGATAATTTTACACTTAGTTACTAATTTATCCTTATCTTTAATTATAGTAATTTTCTCTATTACAATTTTTAAGACACTATATTTCAAAGGGTGATATAGTAAAATCATCCTACTATTTATAGTTTCTTAAGAAGTGTGCAATATCAATAGTGGACAACTATTATTGGAAAGGGAGAATAATAATCTGTTTCAAACTTATTTTTCACAAATTTAAAAAGCATTTATATTAAAAAAATAGGGTTTTTGGCTAGGGTGCTTCTCTGACTCATAATTAATGGCATACACAACACTCATAGCTATGACAGTCTTCGGTCTTCCGCCCAAGTAACATTTAGACTTACTAGTGGTGCACTGGTAGGAGTGCTTCACCCTTAATCATAGGTCTTTGGTTCGAGCCTTGAGTATAAAGAAAATTCTGTTGAGAGCGCCACACCTGAATGGGCCCTACAGAACGCGATCCAAATTTAATCGGAGGTAAATTCCAAACATCGAGTGAGAGAAAAAAACATTTAGACTTAGTCAATGTTGGATGGGTAGCTCGTTTTATGGCCCATAATTTAGCTATCTTAAACCCAATTCATTTCCTTCCGTCCAAGTAATATTTAGATTGAATCATAAACTTATTCATTTATCATCTCATTATAATTCAATCCGTCCCCATATCTGACACCCACCCTTTATTATATGGTTAAGCATGAAAGTATGTATGGATCACACATAGAAACACAAATTAAATGTAAGCTTACGTCATGTACAATCCCTTAAAGTTGGTCGCATAATTCACTTAGACACCTCAACTAAGACTTGTACCTATTGAACACCTCTATCCTTCTGAATTTGAACCATTTAAACATTTTTTTGACAATAAGCTAAAAATATAGAGTGTGTGAAATACACACGCGATGACATGGCATTTCAACAAATTAAATAACGACATCTATTTTTTTTAGTCCAAAAGATTATTAAAAAAGTATTATAAAGTAAATAAAAAAGGATTTATTTTTAAGTAGCAAATAAAGGAAAAAATAAAGGTTGTAACCCACCCCTGTTATCCCATCGGAGCCAAAACGTAACCCAGCTTTTCCTCAGCGGTGCTACCCACGACACGGCAAACCACCCATGTTATATTGTTTTTAAACATTTTTGATACTTCTGCAATAGAGAATCAAAAGAAGAAGCAGAAGTACTGAAAAATTTATGGCTATTTTGATGGGTTGGGGAGGAATTGAGTCAATTCCTCCAACACGTTATTTTTCGTCAATCTCTTAAATAATCAAAACTAATTGTAACTTTCTTCTTCGTTCCATTTTTGGTACAAGAAAAATGAACTCTATCGGAAAATTAATAAGTTCTTATCGACATTGTTAGAAAAAAATGGAGTTACATTGAATTTCTTTGTCAGATTTATAACTAATTTTTTTTTTAATTGAAGAACACCTTACATTTACATAAAATTTATATTGATTTAAAGAAACAAATTTCAAACTTCAATCCTCTACAAATTAAATGATGAAAATGACGATAATGATGGCAGCCATGGCGGTGGGCAGGTGGCAATGACTATGATGTCAATCTTAATATGAATGACAATGGGGGCAAAAGTTAAAAGGAGCAACGATGGAGGTAAACAAATGGAAATATCCAGAGGAAAAAAAGAAAGAACGATGTATGGCGCGGCAAAGGCGGGGTGTAAGAGTAACAGATGGAAAAGAGGTGAGGAAGAAGAAAAAGTATTTTTTTCCCACAAAAATGCCTAATTAAATACCTTCACGTGCCTATCTGAAGTGAATCACAAACAAGGTGCCATATAGGCAAAAAATGTTTATACGGTTCAAATTCGGAAGGGTAGAGGTGTTCAATAGGTGCAAGTCTTAATTGAGGTGTCTAAGTAAATTATGCAGACAACTTTAAGGGGCCGTACATAACTTAAGCCTTAAATGTATATATAGGATATGCATGATAATTAAAGGACATGCATATTCGAACATAGCTAGCTGATAGCTTGTTTTATTCATAACTCATAAGCATGCATTAATTAAAATTACATAGAGCCTGGAGACGCATCCACTTTAATTTATTCCTTAACGAAGACAATGGGAAGAGCTAGGGTTTTCACCGGAAGCCACGAGAGGATATAATCTGTAATCAAAAGTCAAGCTCACACAATTGAGTTGAGGGGGATCCGAACAATACATTAACTTGTATACATTTTCCAATTCTTGTACCTCATGTTTCATAATCTTGAACAAGTTGCTTTCATTTCCTATGGTACCACCAGTCACCACGAACTGATCTTTATCATCACTAACTTTCCAAATAGTTTCGTTAAAACAGGGACTAGATAGATTTATCAAGTGTTGAGAACATGATATCAATGTCATCCGTTTCATGCACCACATCATCATCATTATCAACCTTAAGAACGAATTTCACGGGGGTGCCTTTTCCCATCAAACAGGGAATCGGTACGTGCTGCAACACGGTGTTTGGGCATTCATGGTGTCCAATATTGGCCAAGTATACGGATCCGCCTCCAATGAGAAGATTATGAATAATGTTCTTTTCACCAATGTATGTAGTGTGATAGGAGGTCCATGTCCAACACTTGAGGGGCTACATCATCATCATTATTATTATTATTATTATGAGTAGTTGTGGGGAGGACAATGGGATTGTTGGAAGTGAAAGATCGACAAAAGGCAACAAAGGGAAACAAAGAGAGTAAGAGGAAACTCAAAATATTAATCAACTTCATCTTTAATTTGAGTGTGTTGTGTGTATATTTTGCTTACTATATCTCCAATTTATAGACCACCACATGTATGTAACAACATTTTTGAGAAACAAAAAGTTCCTACCTTTTAGGTTAGGTTGGTGACATGATTTATTAACTAGATCTAATTACAAGTAGTATAAAGACTTTCTATTTTAACAATGAATTAAAAATATTTATATATATAGTTAGAAAACATAAGCAATGTGGAGAAATTTTCTGTGTATTTCTTCATGAAAAAAATCACTGTACAGCCTTCTAGTATATACACAAATTCTATTCTATCCTAAATTGTGTGAAATATGAAGTTAATGCAATATGTATTTACACTTGCATTTCATTATTGGTCTTCTTCTAACAAACTCCAAACGGATGTCATGTGCCATACATGTGCTATGGTTGAGAAATATCTAGAATTGTACAGCTGGATGGCTCTGATTAATTTGATTCAATAAGAGATCTTTGCCCCTGATGTTGCCACGCGTCCTTTGGACCTTTTGTATGCCTATGTTGTTTTTGTCCGAAACTAGGAGAACTTTGAACATTGTTTCCTTTCATCTCCTTCTTTTCTTTTTCTGTAAAATCACCATGGCCATAATCATGATGTTCTTGATTCTCAACACCCCCCTTCAAGGTGGAGGGAAAGAAACGACACCCAACTTGGAAAGAATCGAGAAGTGTGAAGGATCGGAGAGAGCCTTTGTAAACAGATCAGCCAACTGAGCAGATGATGGAACAAAAGATAGAGAGATCAACCCAGAAAGGAACTGTTGTCTCACGAAGTGGCAATCAAGCTCAACATGCTTGATTCGTTCGTGAAACGCCGGATTCTTCGCAATATGAATAGCAACTTGGCCGTCGGAGTGAAGAGGCACATGAAATGATGGAGAAATGGGTAGATCTATAAGAAGTGGGGTTAACCAGGTAAGTTCCGCAGTAACTCTCCTCATAGACATGTATTTTAATTCAGCGGAAGATAGTGAAATAGAGGCTTGTTTCTTGGACTTCCAAGAAACAAGTGAGACACCAAGGCTAATAAATAAACCACTAATAGATCTCCAACTATCTCGACAAGATGCCCAGTCAGCCTCACATAAAGCAATTAGGGAAAATGATGATGTAGGATTGAAGAACTGACCTTGGTCTGGATTGAGTTGTAGATATCTCAAAACTCGAAGTGCAGCATCAAAATGGCCCTGACACGACTGTTGCATAAATTGACTAAGAGTGAGGACTAAGAATGAAATGTCAGGCCGTGTATGTGTGAGATAGTTCAATTTACCCACTAATCTCCTGTAAATGGAAGGATCTGCAAGTAAAGGACCTGATGAACTAGTGAGCTTAGAACAAGGGTCAAGTGGAGAGGAGACTGTAGGTAGAGACGTGCAAACAAATTCTTGTAACAAATCTAGTGTGAATTTCCGCTGACTGATAATACAACCATGTTCTCCCTTTAAAATTTTCATGCCAAGAAAATAATGAAGCTCCCCTTTGTCCTTGATTTGAAATTAAGTGTTGAGAAAATCCTTCATAGTGGCAGTTTCAATAGGATCATCCCCGATAATCAAAATATCATCAACGTAGACAACAATAATTGAAATCAGATCCCCTGTTTTCTTGAAAAACAAAGAATAGTCATTAAGAGATGTTGTATATCCTTTAAAAGTCAGGGCTCCGGCAAGCTTGGCATACTATTGCCTTGAAGCTTGTTTAAGCCCATATAGTGACTTTTGAAGCCGACAAACATGGTTGGGACTGGGTGATGCCATTCCTGAAGGAAACTTCATGTAGACTTCCTCTTGAAAGTCGCCATGAAGAAAAACATTATTAACATCGAATTGTGAAATAGACCAATCTTTCTTGACTGCAATGGCAATGAAACACCTAATGGTTGTCATTTTGACAACTAGGGGAAAAAGTCTCAGTGTAGTCTATGCCTTCCCTCTGTATGTCATCTCTTATCACAAGTCGTGCCTTATATCTTTCAATTGATCCATTAGAATGTTGTTTAATTTTGTATACCCATTTGCAAGGTAAAGCCTTCTTGCCAGTAGGTAACAACATGACCTTCTATGTATTGTTTTCTTCCAAAGCTATAATCTCTTTTTGCATTGTAAGCTGCCAATTAGGATCCAAACTAGCTTGTTTGAAACTAGTAGGTTCTGAGTAAGCACTAATAGAACCAAGGAGATGTTGATTCTGTAGGATAAAGCTCCAAAAGAAAAAGTAGATGAGTGTGCAGGTTGTGCTAAACAAGTGTCTGAAATGTTAGTGAGAAACACATGATTATAGACAAAATCATTTAGATATACATGCCTCTTACTTCCCCGGTTAGATTTTCGGACAACAGGTGTGGAAGGGGGAGGAGATACAAGGAGAAAAGAAGGGGAAAATAAAGGATATGATTGAGGAGATGAGCTAGAGGAGGATGAAGGAATATGGAGGGTTGAAAAGTCAATAGAGGAGTCATGAGTGAAGGAAGAAATAGGGAAAATTGGCTCAGAATCTGATTGAAGATTTGAGAAAGGGAAAATGTGCTCACAAAATTGAACATCTTTAGATATAAAGATCTTTTTAAATGATATGTCAAAAAGATTGTATCCTTTTTGGCCCTATGGATAGCCCAAAAATACACAAGCAATGGCCCTGGGATCAAACGTGTTTCGATTACTGCGCAAAGTAGAGGCATAACATAGGCAACCAAAAGCTCGCAAAAACTTATAATCAGGATATTTCTGAAAAAGAATGTCATAGGGGGTTTTCCCATGAAGTACTCTGGAAGGAATTCAATTAATAAGAAAAGTAGCAGTCAATAAACAATCCCCCCAGTAGCATTTAGGAAGTTTGGATTGAAAAAGTAAAGCCCTTGCAATTTCTAATAAATGTCTATGTTTCCTCTCAACAACCCCATTTTGTTGAGGTGTAGCAACACAAGATGTTTGATGAATGACTCCTTTTGACCTCAAAAATTCTGCTTTATGTACCCCTTTCCCCAATTCTAGAGTGTTATTGGATCAAAGTTTTTTCACATTAAGGTCAAATTGTCTCTGAACCACGGATAAAAAATGTTTCAAAACAGAGAAAGCATTACTCTTAGTAGTTAATGAGTATGTTGAAGTACCCCTACTAAAATCATCAACAAGAGTAAGAAAATACTTATATCCATGGTAAGTAGGAACTTTGAAAGGTCCCCAAGTGTCCATATGAACCAGTTCAAACACCCTTTTAGAAGTAACATGACTAATGGAGAAGGGTAATCTGGTTTGTCTAGCAAGGGGACATATGTCACACACACAAGAATAATTAGAAGAAAAAGAAATAAAACTGAAGTTTTTCATAGCTGAATAAGGCAAATGGCCTAGTCTAGCATGCCAAAGAGCTACATCAGAAACAACACTAGCAGAAAAAGAAGAACAAACATGAACATTTTTGGAATCACTTCCTTCTAGTAAAGAAACTACATTACATGGAGATTGAATACTAGTACTAGAAATGACAGATTCTAAAAGATAAAGACCCTCTTTAGCTTCACCAAAATCTTGTTACCTCTTTATTGAACGATCCTGCATGACATACTTTTCAGGATTAAATAAGAGAAAACGACTAAACAGACTATAAAACCTATGCACAGACAACAAATTATATCTAAAAGAAGGAACAAAAAGAACATTCTGTAGAACAAGAGTAGGAAAAATGGCTATGTTGCCAGTGTGTGTGACCTTAATTCTGTAAGAATTAGGTAAATTTATAGTGACAGGTGCTGGAAGAGGGACAAGATTGAGAAAGGAAGTAGGCTCATAACACATGTGTTCAGAAGCCCCTAAGTCTATGATCCAAGTCTGAGAGTTAAAAACAGAGAAACAAGAACTAGAATATTGAGTAATAGTGCCAACCACAACATTTGCATTAATCTCTGAGCTAGTACCAGCTCTAGGAGTGGTCTGTTCTTGTTTGAAAATCTGTTTCATATGTGAAATTTGACTCTTACTCAGGGATTACAGGAAATGCTCATTAGAATCTTCATATCCAATGGGTGAATGCCCATAACTGTCCTCAATAAGTGCTCCATTCCCCTTGATAGGTGTTTGAAATCCTTTAGTGAACTGAAAATCTTCTGGGTACCCAATCAATCTATAACAGTCATCTTCTACATGCGAGTCATTAGAAAATGAGTACAACTCACATTAGGATTGTATTTCTTCCTTCTTACTTTTCTTGGATTCTTGGGTGTAAAATTCCTTTGAGGATTTGCTGAAGGCCTTTGTCCTCGAGGTTGCCCACCATAATGTTGAAATTGTCCTCTAGACCTCTGTGAAGACTGACCTGGATAACCAGGCTTCTGTATTTGGTTTCCAAGTTTCATTTGGGAGTTGAAATTCTTAGCCATAAAGGAAGAGTTGTTAGGGGAAAATTGTGGATTAACATAAACTTCTCTCTGATTCTCATCTTGAAGCAAGAGAGAGTAAGCATGGTTGATTCCTGGCAAAGGATTCAACATGAGAATATTACCCCTTGCCTGAGCATAAAGATCATTCAACCCCATAAGAAATTGAATTAGCCGCTGATCTTCAACAAATTTAGTCATCTTTTGCTTCCCTGTACACACACAAGAACATGTACAACCAACATGAGAGTTGAGAGAATCCAACTCATCCCACAACCTTTTTAATTTAGTGAAATACCCTGCTATATCATTGGATCCTTGCACTAACCCAGTCATTTCTTTTTGCAGGTGGTATAATTTAGCACCATTCGACTAGCCAAATCTCTGTTCTACATCTGTCCAGAGGTCCTTGGCAGTTCTGGAGTAAATGACAGAGTGAGCTATATCCATGGACAACGAGTTAAGTAGCCAAGAAGTTACCATGTCATTGCATCTATGCCAAGAAGAAAAACTAGGTGTTGTGTTCAAAGGCTCTACACAACTACCATCAATAAAACTCAGTTTGTTCTTAGCTGACAAAGCAATTAGGACAAATCTCCTCCGTCCCTGGTAACCCCTCACATCGAAGGTGATATTAACAAGATTCATACCTGGTGCATCTGAAGCATGAAGAAAAAGAGGATTACTAAAATAAAAAATATTGCCCATTGCAGTTTGACCTACAGCAATAGGAGCTATAGCAGTAGGAACGACCCCTTCTGTATCCATGATTCAAAAAGGGAGGATGAACATAGAAATTTGTAGAAGAGCAAAAAAATGTGGATCTTAATGCTCTGATACATGTTAGAAAACATAAGCAATGTGGAGAAATTTTCTGTGTATTTCTTCATGAAAAAATCACTGTACAGCCTTCTAGTATATATACAAATTCTATTCTATCCTAAATTGTGTGAACTATGAAATTAATGCAATATGTATTTACACTTGTCATTTCATCATTGGTCTTCTTCTAACAAACTCCAAATGGCTGTCATGTGCCATACATGTGCTATGGTTGAGAAATATCTAGAATTATACAGCTGGATGGCTCTGATTAATTTGATTCAATAAGAGATCTTTGCCCCTAATGTTGCCATGCGTCCTTTGGACCTTTTGTATGCTTATGTTGTTTTTGTCCGAAACTAGGAGAACTTTGAAGATTGTTTCCTTTCATCTCCTTCTTTTCTTTTTCTGTAAAATCACCATGGCCATAATCATGATGTTCTTGATTCTCAATATATATATATATATATATAGCTAAAAGATTTTGTTTTCAAATAATTTATTATGATTAAAAATTAATTACTACTGTTACACTAACTTTTATTGCGTGACTAAAATTTCCAATAGGTCATAGACTCATAGACTATAGTTGTGTGAAAGTCGCGACAGACAACTATATATTCAGTTTTTATTCTTTTTCTTGTTTTTTCTTGTAAATTCTTAACTCAACCTAAAAATGAAAAATTAAATATTTCATTGCGAATTTATATAAAGTTCCCAGTTTTATTTTCTCAACTTTTATTGTAGTTAAGAAGTTGAGAAATTAGCTTTGTTATTTTAATTTTTGTAGCTAAGATATTTTATGAATTTGGACCACATTAAATATGAATTTAATTTTTTTAGCTAAGAAAAATTCATATATAAATATTTACAGCCTAATTTGGACACAGTTATTCAAAGTAGCTCGTACAAAAACATTGGAATGTCTCTTTCGGAATATTGTAATTATGGCTCCATGGACCACTTAATATCACATAAAATAAATCAATTGAAATATATTCTAGTTTATATTTTTTAACGTACACGTGATAAGCCAAAAATTAAGCTAAACACACCCTTTGTATCTTATTTTTCTTTTTTAATTTGTCTAAAAACAAATTATTTTATATTTAAATATTATTTAACTTTTAAATTCTCATATATATTTAATGAGATAATTTATAATGACATAAATATTTAATATAATAATTTTGTACCAAAAATTTCATGAATGATTACCTAAAACACACCACCTACCGGAACTAAGACATCCACACACGATAAATATATAAAACTGTTAGAATACCGACGTGGTATAATTCAATCAATCCACGTACAAAATTTTAACCAGGGAGATGTTTGAATACTGTAGTGGAACATCAAAATATAATGCAAATTATTTTGTGGATATCTGAACTAAAACTATGATATGGATCATTCTTTGAAATTTGATCATAATCTAATCTCGATAATTTGTCAGAATTGGTTATAAATTTTTGATAGATTATTATAATTTATTGTGTGAAAATTTCACCAGTATGATCATGCTTCAACGTAAATCTTCAAAAATAAATAGATTTACTTTATCTTTGATCCTCAACATTTAAAGCTCAATAAAATCAAACAATGGTGCTCTTCAATTTCTTCAACCAATTGAAACCAAATAATGAGAAGGTGGAGAGGAAGACTCTAAAATTGTTAAGGTTGTTTTTACTAGGTAAAAAATCGCCAGGAATTTGATCATAGTCTTGACAAGTTGTTGGAATTTGTTAGGTCCTTCGTTTCGTTGACACAAAGTTTAAAAATAAAAAGAAAATGTTTGAATTTGTTGATCTAAAAAAAAATGTCGAATGTATCAAAATGCCCTTTAATCTTTGTTGTTTTAAACATGTCACGTGGAAAATTTTAATTAAGGATTTGTTGGAAAGGGTCATTTTTTAATAGACTAAAACGAAAAGTAGGTCAAACAAATTAGAATCGAGGAAATATAAAATTTTGACTGATTGTTATAATTTGTTGTGTAAAAATTTAACCAATACATTTTTTGTTTCAAAATCGGTCCGAATCAACTTCTAATTACTCCAAATTTGATATACAACCTTCTCATATAAATCACAACAAATTTTCAATTATTAGATTCTTTGTAAACCTTCAAAAATAAATAGATACCGTTGATCTTCCACAATTTTTCTTAAGCTCAATAAGATCCAACAATTTTTTCAACCAAATGAAACCAAATCATTAAGGATAACAATATAAATTCAATGGAACATTACATATATAATTCCAATCACAAATTAATAAGCAACGAGAAGGAGAAGAAGAGAAAGACGAGTTTCCTTGCATTTCATGAAGTTTGGGTGAGTTATTTTGATTCAATTAATTTAGTCTTTCTAAAAATTGGAATTATTCGAGTTAAATATATAATCTAGATTGACTTACAATTTTTTCCGTACCGAACACACCCTTTGTCTCTTATTTTTCTTTTAATTTGACTATAAACTTATATTTTATATTTAAATATAATTAAATTTTAAAATTCTCATATATCTATAATGAGATAATTTATAATCACATAATTATCTAAATTTATTATTTCTGCACCACAAATTTAAAAAATATTACTCAATTTTTTTTTATGTGTAATCAACCACGATATAAATTATGACGAAAGGGTTTAGCTCTTTAAACTCAAGCATTTATGGACCACAGTATGCAATGGTCACCTAACAACAACACCTATCTGAATTAAGATGTCTACATATTTATTTATTTGTATTGTTAAGCAATGACTCTTAGTTTTGATGTTTTAGATAGAAATATTGTAAACATTTTTGAATTGGATGTGAATTATTAATTTCGTACTCAAATTATTGATAGCCTTAAAAATATTCATCTACTTAACTAATTGAACTTAAATACACCACTTTCATCCTATAAACATACATGTACGCATACGTACATTGGAACTTCGATTAAATCTGGATCTCCCACCGTAGGGCCATTTGGGGATAGTGCTCCCAACAAAATTTTCTCTATATCCAGAGCTCGAACCCAAGATCTCTGATTAAGGGTGAAACAAAAAAGTCTCACCAAACCCAAGATCTTGTACCACAACCCATGTTGGTGGTAGGTTGGGTGAATTAATGAGCCCTTATGTTAATTTAGTTTATTTTGATCTATTTTATTTAAAATTTAGCAAGGATCGAACGAATTACCTTTCTAAATTATGCAAAAATTAATACAAAAAAATCAAACACTATGTTTCTATTTTTTTTTAAAAATAAAATTATACCACTAGACAAAGTGTCTACCAATTTTTTATTAAAATAAAAAACTTCAATAGACAAGTATTGCCTTTGCCCTTAATTTGCTATTATAATATTGTTACCGGAGAAGATGCAGATAAGAAAATTTATTCCGGCGACCTTAAAGCCCTTACAAAAAGGTAGCCATTGTTTTAAGGGAAAATTATATATAATAGCAAACTATTAATTCAAATTAAATGCTATAATTATACTTTGATTTAATTATATTCTATAGCAAATTATTGCTATTTTCGCCACTCTCCCTGGTGGAATCTCGCTCGCTACTATCGTTTGGTGGCAGTCTCACTTGCCTCTCTCGCTTTTATACAAATACAAATGTATAAAATGTGTTTCTGTTTGTATAAAGCAAGAAAAAATTGTATATATATACATATATTTTCGTTCCCCTCTCCCAGATCTCGCTTGCCACTCTCCCAAATATCACTCGCCACCCTCGCCTCTCTTGCTTATACAAACAGAAACAAAATGTATAAATTGCGCTTTTGTTTGTATAAAGCGAGAGAAAATTGTACATACACATGCAATTACATATATCTTCATCTTATACACTTATAATTATACAATACAAATATTTCCCTGCCCAGTTTTCTTTTGCCTTTCTCTCTTTCTCGTTTTATACATACACAAATTATACAATTGATCTTTTGTATACAATGGTTTTCTTTTGTATACGTATAGCGAATTATACAATTGCCTTCTTTGTATATGTATAGCGAATTATACAACTTTTTTTTTGTATATGTATAGTGAATTATACATATATATGTTTGTTATGGAGCGCAATTATGCAAACTTTGCTATAGCATACAAATATGAATTTTGTGTTTGCTATATGTGAAAGTTGCTCTTGTTTTTATGGATAAATCTATCTCTATTTTGCTTGCTATTAATGATTAGTCTATCTCCAATTTATACAGCTGCTAAGGGCATTTTTGACAAACAAAAAATAGCTACCGACCGCCACCTTTTAGCTAGCGTTTGGCCATAGATTTCCAAATATTTTTGGCAAATATTATTTGGATGAAAATTTGGGTGAAATTTCACCATGTGTTTGGCCATAGTATTTGGGAAATATATTTCACTTTTTTAGAAAATATGATTTAAACCCATAAGTTTTAAAAATTATCAAAACAAATCATAAGTTTGTAATACAAGTCAGTTGGATCTTCATTGCAACAAATAACAAGTAGTGTCCATGACACTAGAGCAATGTGGTAGTTTGGAGTGAGTGCAACAAGCATCATTCCATATAGGGGTGTACATGACCGAGTTGGTTCGGTTTTTCAAATATCAAACCAAACCATTTGTGTAAAAAATTTAAATTTATAAACCAAACCAAACTAATAAAATTCAAATTTTTTCGAGTTTTTCAACCTCGGGTTGGTTCGGGTTTTTCAAATACCAAACCAAACCATTGCGTCGAATTTTTAAATTTATAAATCAAACCAAACTAATAAACCTCGGATTTTTTCAGATTTTTGGATTTTTTCGGTAAAGTTTGCATACAAACATATAATTAACTTGTGCTCCAAATATTTCTTTAGTCCAACCAAAATACAATTATCTAAGGTGTTTCTTAAGAAAATAACACAAAATATGAGATAAGTACTAATGACACTAAAATATTCAATAAAAAATAATAATGAAATCATCATATAAAATAGATATTGCAAAGTCATAATGAAAATGATCATAATTTAAAAGTACTAAATCATGCTAAAATAAGTTTAATAAGTATTAGTTACATTACTAAATATTTAAGGAAAATTAAAATTAGATTATGTATTTTAATTGTCTAAACCAATGTAAAACTAAAGAATAAATATTCAATATAATTGTCATTCTTAGTGTTGAATTGATTTTCATTTTGCATTAGTATTAATTTGATTTGATTTTAATTTTTATTATAATTATGAACATCTATGAACTATAATCTTTATTGGACCATTCCAAATTCTAAGTTTTAAACTTGAAATAATTTATTAAAAGATAAAAACTATGAAATAGTATAAGAAGTATTTTAAAATTATATCAAAGTAAATATTTTTATATATAAAATAAAATTTTAAAATTACATATATAATGTTGGGTTGGGTTGGTCTCGGGTTGATTTTTTTAGTTAAAACTAAACCAACCCAAATATAGTCGGGTTTTTTTTCAATACCAAACCAAGTCAAACCAAATCACTAGTCGAATTTCTTTTTTGGTTTGACTCGGTTTACGGTTTGGTTCGATTTTCGGTTCAGTTTTGTACACCCCTAATTCCATACATCGTGAAGTAGACAAAATACATGACTTTGTTACCTAAGCCGATTGCTCATCATTTTTATCAACAACCATATCATCACTTTCATACCCACAAAATATTTCATCACTTCTTTGGTGTTCACGTAAAAAATTATGTAATACAATGCAAACAACTACTATAGAAGGTGTTTTTGTAAAAGACAAAAGTTTGGTGTAAAATTTTAATTTTCAAAAGATCCCAAATAATGAGATTTGGCCCAAATACTAGAAAAAACTAGTATTTGGGAATTTGGGATATTTGCCAAAAATATTTGCCAAATAATGGCAAATTATATGGACAAACACTATTTGCCAAATTTCCCCCCAAATATTATTTGGGAAATCTATGGCCAAACGGGCCCTTAGGTTAGTGACATTATTTCATTTATAAATTATAATGATTTAAAGAAAATAAGTACTCTAGTATAAAGCCTGTACTATTATTTTTGGCTTAATTAATTCTCTTAAAATTATCCCCCTAATTCATCTAGACATTTAAATTCAGACTTGTACCTATTGAACACTTCTATTCTTTTGAATTTGAGCCATTCTAACATTTTTTTAACAATCAACCCAAAATATAAGAAAGAGTGAAATGTACTAGCGGTGACATGACAATTTGACAAATTAAATAAGTAAAATTTACATAAATCTCATAGTGTTAAGAACTAATTACATCATATCTCTACTCTTTTTCAAATTACAAAAATCATTTAAATTTATAGGATCTCTGATATATCTGAAAATATGTAGATACATAGTTCACAGATTGCGAATGATACATTACTTAATGGAAGTGTAATGTCCCTCCTGGTCATTTCTGTGTCTTGCATTCTATGTGTCGTTTAGAGCGTTCCTGTAGCGACCCCAAGTCATTTATGACTTGCTGGGACTGACAGTTCGGTCACCTGGTCGCTCGTTTGGTCTTGGTGTGAGTTTTTGTGTTTTGGAGCTTATGCACCTTGAACGATCATTTTCGATCAAAAGTTCAAGAAGACGACCTCAGAAGAGAATTATTACTGTTTCATCAGCTCCGGAGTGTTCAAATTAGGCTAGTAGCATAGTTGGAACGAGTATCGTGGCCTTCGATGCGAGTTTGGACCATTAGGCGTTTTAGCCTTTGAAATTTGGCCTAAGGTTGACTTTGGTCAACATTCTTGGAAAACATGCTTAGATGAAAATTCCGTCAGCGCGGTTAGCTCCGAAATATTGAGTTTGGTCTAGAACGACCTTTCGTTCGACTCCCTAGGCCTCCGGACTCATTTCGAGCCCCTTAGGGGATTTTGGTTAAAATGGCATTTGGAAGTGAAACCCACTTTTTATCGAGATGACCTCTGATGAGAATTTCGATTGCGCCATTGAGTCTGGAATATCAAATTTAGTAGGGTAGCATATCTGTTTTATTTTTACCAGATTCCGAACGAATCCCAAAAACCCCGTCGGAGATTTTAAAGTTGGCAAAAATCAGCTTTTCAGCTGCTATATATATATAGCTGGTGCAGACCATATTTCAGCCCCCATTTATCAACTTCAAACCTTCATAATTCTCTAATTTCAAGTCCGATTTCAGTGATTCGAATGTCTATCTTGTGGAGTTTTTCGCAAGGAACGCGTTGGTGAGCTCGGAAACTGATTTGGGGTCTCCGTTTGAGGTAAATTTCGTGAAATACCTACTGCCACACCCTTTTTGTGAGCTTGATTTTAGGAATTTTTGAGACTTGATACCTCAGTCATTTTAGATCCGATTTTGGTGATTCTTGGAGCTATCTTGAGTGGTTTTTCAAGGAGAACGTGTTGGCATGGTTAGATTTCGTATTTAAATTTTGTTGGAGGTAAACAGTTGTGTTTTAGCTGCTGTCTTAGCTTATTTCGAGCTCAATTTTTGGGAATTTTTAGAAGGTGATTTCTTGGTCATTTTAGGTGCGAATCTGGTAATTCAAAAGCCTAGATTGTGGAGTTTTTCGTGAGGATCGTCGTGGTATAATTGGTTTCAGCATCTGGGCCCTCATTTCTGGTAGTTTCTTGTAAATAGCTGCTGCTATTGTTGTTCCATTTTAGTGTAAATTGGGTTTTGGTTGCATGTTGATATTGTGTTGTTCCCGAGCCCCGAATTGTGTCCCATTTTGGGACATGAGCTGGGGGAACTGGTTAGGATCCACTTTTGGGGTTAATTCTAGAATTTCCAGCGCGGATCCCATTTTCCCCGTTTTGACTCCAAAATTGGTCTGTCTTCATTTGTTGTGATTTTGGTTTCTAAACGACCGTAATAACGTTGTGACTCTATTTTTGATAGCGGGGCAGCATTTCGAGGACGTTCGAAAAGGGAAAGCTTCGGAGAAGTGATTTTGGAGCGCGTGTGATCGGCCTACATGTAAGCTACGATTTTCCTCTCTTAGATTGGGCTTGAGAGTTTGAATGCATGTTGATTAGTTGGGATTTGGGTTGGTAGTGATTGAATCATGCATAGGTGTTTAGAAATTATGTTTTTGGCTTATTTCGTGAATTATCGGGTAACTGTGAGCATGCTTTGTGTTATTAATTGTCCCTCTTTGCTATGTGGAGTACTTGTATGCTCGATGACTATTTGTTGAAGCATTTGGGCCTTAGTTTAGGTTTGACTAGGGTTTGCCTTAGAAATACATGATTCGGATCCGTTAGACCTTAGTTTTGCCCCGACGCCTCTCGGCCTGCTTAGATCCCTGTAGACTGGTGTAGCAGACTTGAACCTGATAGTTTGGGCCTTAGCTAGGCGATACGTTTGCTCCAATGATAGTTATCCTTATTTCCCCGATGTTACAGCTCCAAGAGTTATGTCGGCGACACTAGTTCTGCTTTGCAATTTAAATTTGATTTTTGATTTGATTCTAAGGACTTACATTGATTGGCTAGGTGTGGACGGCGATCTACGGACATTTATGAGAATAGATCGATTGGGACACTTTCAGCAGCTACATTAGCACCTTTATAGAGCATCCGGTTAGTGTTCCGGCCTCTATTGCCTAGATACTTATATAGAGCATCCGGTTAGAGTTCCGGCCTCTATTGCCCAGATACTTATATAGAGCATTCGGTTAGAGTTCCGGCCTCAGATACTTGATACTTGTAATTTGTTACTTGGGTACTTTTGGTGAGGATCTGGTTCGAGGTCCGACCTCCGTACTGTCAGATTTTACTAATTGGGATTGAGGTTCTGATTCGTGTTCTCCGTTCTTGGGTTCTCATATGCAATTCTCTTTAGTTATAGTTATTCTGTATACTCGTCGAGCTTACGGGGGTCCATTCGAGTTTTTATTTAACTTGCGCACGAGTGTACCTTTTGGGCTTATGGGGTCCAGTTAGGTGTAGTTAGCTTATAGATTGCTTCAGTTAGTTTTTTCTACACTCATGTGCATTCCATTGTTAGTTAGATTTTCGTTCTTGACTTCGATTTGTGTTATTCCTTCATTTCATACTGCCTTTACTTTTCAAGTTCAATCGACTATGATGCCTACTGGGTACCTGTTGTTTTGGTACTCATGCTACGCTCTGCATCTATTTCGTGATGCAGGTCCGGGCACTAGTAGCCAGCGTTAATCGAGCTTAGAGCAGACTGATCCGGAGACGGGAGTGAGCACACGACATTTTGTACTATTTCAGTCTCCATCTGTATATATAGACTTGTCTTTTACCTTCCGAGACAGTCCAATCTCTGTTGTCCACTTTTTGGACTTGTACTCATTTTGTAGTAGCTCTGTACTAGTGACTTCCATGTTCTAGGAGAGATCTTTATTTGTATATATGTTTTGGTTTGCTTCTGCCTGTTTATATTGTTATTTGCCTACTCTTGTTTAGTTTCTACCCTCAGACTCATTACTTGTTGTTTCGGGTTATGGGTTGGCGTACCTGCTGGTGGGTTATAGTAGGTGCCATCATGCCTTGAGAAATTGGGTCATGACAGGAAGGATTTATTCGAAGGGGAGGGATGCATTCGAGAGGGGATAGGATGTATATGAGAGGGGATTGATATTAGTAAAACAGTTGAAAAATTAACTTTGTCAATTTAGTTTTTGTAGTTATTACTAGATATTAGCCATGACTAGCTTTTAAATTCATAGGATATTAGCCATGACTAGCTTTTAAATTCATAGGATATTAGCCATGACAAGCTTTTAAATTCATAGCTAAAATTTCCTAAAATTTAATTTTTGATTTAAAAGTAAAAATTTAAAATAAGCCAATTCAAACTAAATCTTTACTTACCAAAAAAAAATAAAAATGCAAGCATTCCATTCTAGGCGCTAAGAAAAAGGGAACAAGAACACTAGGTCTGCGACTGATCAACAACAATTCAGTAAGCCATACTTCCAAACACTAAAGGCATACTCAAAAACATAGGAAAAAGTACTTATAGAGGTTTCTAACATAATTCAATTTGGAGGGCTTGTTTATGGATTCTATTGTGATTATTCTAGTGTGCTGCATTAGTCTCCTCAGATGTTCTCGGATGTTCATTCTGCTAGAATAATCTGAAAGCCACTCGCCTTAATATACTAACAACCACACACCTTTGTATAATAGCCAGACACCTTAACGTATATTAACAAAGAAATCGATCCAATCAATTGCATTCAAGATAGTAGTAGCCAGAGATCACAAACACAAAACGATACATTTAATTTATGAATCTCAAATCACTTGGAAATCACATGTAATACCTAAATATTGATTAGTTCTTCAAGTGTATTTTATGTTTTTTCTTCCGGTTAATGTGTAAATATAATGAACATAACAAAAAATAAAATCTAGGGTTAAATTCTCAACGACAATGGGTAATAAAACACGATATAAACAGAGGAGTGGAGGGGAGCGACGAACCAACCTAAAAGTTTCTTTGTTCTTGGACGTAGTTGCTGCAATTCAATTATAGATGCTGGAACCACACGCCTTAATATAACTGGCAGACACCTTAATATATATTAACAGAGGAATTGATAATCAATTGCATTCAAAATAGTAGCTGCCAGAAATCACAAACATAAAAACGATACTTTTAGGAATCTCAATAACTTGGAAATCACAAATAATACCTAAATATTTATCAGTTTATCAAGTGTATTTATTGTTTTTCTTCTAATGAATGCGTAAATATAATGAACATAATGGAAAATAGGTTAAGTTCTCAACGACAGAGCAACAGGGGTAATAAATCATGATAGAAATAGAGGAGTGGAGGAGCGACGAACCAACCTGAAAGTTTCGTTGTTCTTGGATGTAGTTGCTGCGATTGAATTATAGCTGCTGGAAGTAGTTCTTCGATTCAATATATGCTGCTGGAAGGTCTCTACTACTAACGAATGAATATATGTTGCTTGACGTTACAACTCTAATTGATTTAGGATGATGAATCCTAATGTGTGTGTGGGAGATCTTTTTAGGAATATTTTCCTTATTAGAAGCATATAGAGGGTTTTTTGTTACTAATGTTTTCCTTATTGACCAGGAGTTCTTTTTTCCCAGAAATAAGAGAATCGTGGGAAAAAAAATTAAAGGAAAAGTGGGAGTTCTAATTTTCAGAAAAAAAAAGGCTTTTGGTGACTATTTTTTGGAATTGCTACTAAAAGTGTACATATTGCTGGCCATTAAACATTAGCCATTAATATTTTGCCTCACATGAATATATTAGCGGCAATTTGTTTATTGCCGCAAACCAATTGTCGCTAAAGTTCATTTTTGTAGTAGTGTATTTTTCAATACATTGAGTTACTATCTACAGTTTTACAGCTTTCCATATATTGCATCTTTTATTATTGCTTTATTCTTAAGTATCTTGAGTCGAGTATCTTGAGTTGAACTGTGCTTTATCGAGTCGAGTACCTTATTGTTGAGTCTAGCCTTATTTCACTTAGTTGAATATCTTTTCCTTTGAATTAAATATCACATTCTTGAGTTGAGTCGAGCAAGTAAGTTGAGCAAAGGTAAGTATGTTTCATTTTTATTAAGTTCAAGCTTGTGTTTATGCTTTAAAATTTCCCTTACATGCTCGTACATTTCACGTACTGAGCCACTTGGCCTGCATCCTTTCATGATGCAGACATATGCATAATCAGGGTCATCAACAGGAGCTTCGTTGTACCTCGTGGAGTTCGAGTTAGCTATGGTGAGGCTTTTTGCTTTCAGAGGATTTCATTTACTTATCAGTTGTTAGGATGTCTATGGTCTTGTCCTGACTTCCATCTTTGTCATTTAGAGGTTTCATAGATAGACAGTAGAGTTTCAAAAGTCTGTTCATTTATTTTGTTAAACGTTTTAAAGACTTAAGTTACCTATTTTGGGGCGAGTTGAATATATTATATTATTCAGAGTTTTGTTTTGATTTAAAGCTTTGTATTTAAGTTTCATGAATTTTTATTCAGTTTTTAAGCTTTTGCATACTCAAGTTAGTCTTCTGCTTGTAGTCAGCTAAGGATGAGGGTTCGCTTGGGGACCAACAATGGTTCTTGAGTGCCGGTCACGTCCAGGGTGTAGGCTCGGATCGTAACACCAAAGCCGAACTAAAATAAATTTGATTCAGTTCGATTCGATTTTTCGTTTTGAATATAATCGAGCCCTTTTCTTATCATCATTCATCAGTAAACTTTTCTAATACTAGGCATTTGCATTTGATCTATTTGATATGAGCTGACTGTTAGCTTAGGAATATCCCTCCAGGCATGATACATATGAGCTTCATTAGAAATAACGTGTTTAGCTAATACATCTGCAATTTTATTAACTTCTCTATGACAATGATTTACTTCATAATTCATCTTCGCAACAACTTGTAAGATGTCTTCCACAACACCTTTGATCTTCAATTGAGGCTTGTCCATTCCTTACCATATCAACCACCATTTTTTATTCTAATTCAAGATAGCAATCGTGAAATCCTTGTCGTGGATGATGAAATCTAAATACAGATACCCTTAATTACATCAAGCACGTTGCCATAAAATAAACATAAAGTAAGTATTGTACACCAAATAAAAATATATGCAGCACAAGTTGAATCCAAAATGGCTTATTTTGGCTTGACACGGAGTTTAAAAAAATATTTGATTCATGAGATCTAAAAAAAAGATATGTCGAATCATGAATGTATCAAAATGACCTTTTAATTTTGTGGTCTTAAAATGTCATGTAGAAAGTTGAAATTAAAGAATTGCTAAAAAGGAAAAGGATCATGTTTATTTTAAATTAATTAAAAAAGAAAATAGCTCAAATAAATTGAAACATAGAGAATATAAAATTTTGACGGATTGTTGTAATTTGTTGTGTAAAAATTTAACCAATACGTTTTTTGTTTCCAAGTTGGTCCAAATCAACTTCGAATTGCTCCAAAATTTGATATGCAACCTTCTCATATAAATCACAACAACTCTTCAATTATTAGATTCGATCTAATCTTCAAAAATACATAAATGTCTTCAATATTCAACAAAAAAAATTGTTAAGAGTTATCTTATCAATATTATAATTCATTACTATTTAGTATCTAAACTCTTAGCTCGTCTCATCCCAATATTACTTTGGGCAGATCATTTTCCTACTCATCATCTAAACTCCTAGGTTTTTTCCCCTTATATATATGATGATGCGATCTCCTTTTGTATTACTATTAATTGTGTAACAAGTAACTATATCGAGACGATTGGTTAACAACAAAAACAAAAGTAACCCTAACTTAAAAAGAAACCACAAATTAAACTGAAGAAATTTAGGTATTTTTGAATGAAGAAGGTAAGGTAAGGTAATAGGCTAATTGCTAGCTTGTTTATTTATTGATAAGCATACATTAATTTACATGGAGAGATAGAAGGATATATATATCCGCTTTATTTAGAAAGCTGCAAGCTAGCCAGCTAATTAGCATTCTACGCCTTGATGAACACAAATGGACTAAAGACCTTATCGTTTTCGACAGTCACCAGACGAGGATATCCATTTATAAAGTTGCTGCCGATATTTTTGCACCCAAGATGAGAGGGACAATGCAGTAACTTGTATACATATTTGGAACCTCCTGGTGTCACCAAGTCAGTTTCCCTAATCTTGAAGATGTCGTTTTCATTTCCTACCTTACCACCAGTTACCACCAACTCTTCATTATTAACTTTCCAAACAGTTTGGTCAACACACAACTTTGTTGTTTCAAGGAATTTGATATAAACACCAGTCATTACACGCACCACTTCACCATAATCCGACTCCGACTTACGAACGAACGCGACGGGCGTGCCTATTCCCAAAAATTCGGGAATCGACATGTGCTGCAACACGGCGTTTGGGCATTGAAGGTTTCCAATATTGTACAAGTATACGGCTCCGGCCCCGAGGAGAGGATTCTGAATAATGTACCTCTTACCAATCCTCAGCGGATGGCCGTCTTGGTCATAAACTTCAGGGAGTACAAGATTATCATCATCATGACAAGTTGTGGGGAGGACAATTGGATTCTCAGAACTGAAAGATCGAGCAAAGGCAACCAAAGAGAGGGTACTTGAAAGCAAGAGGAAACTCAAAATATTAATCGACTTCATCTTTGTTTGTGTGTTTTGCTTGCTATGAGTCTATGTCCAATTTATAGAGCTGCTAAGGGCATTTTTGACAAACAAAAAATGAATACCTACTACCGCCTTAGACACCTCAAATAAGTTTTATTCATTTTAAATAACTAATATCAAGCTTCAATATTAATTCACTCTAACACCTTTTCTTTTTTTTTACTATCAACAAAAATATATAGTACATAATATGTGTTACACTCAAAGTATCAAATTAAATAAAGACATTTCTTATTTGTCTCCAAAATAAATTTTAAATAATAAATTTTGAGTAAAAATAAAACCAATAATTCAATTTGTAGGATATTTATTATTTAATTTGGCTTCAACTAGAGTAGTTGCTAAAATTAATAAATATTACTTGAGAATATTGTCCATTGTGCATAAAGAACTCTTGAAACTTGACATCCGATGGAGAACCATTCATGAGATTATTAAACTAATAAAATTAAGGCATTAACAAATGAATAAAGATTAACTTATATGCTTTGATTATAAAAGTAGTCTAACATTATTTGTTTGTAAAAATTAGATGCAGTTAAACATGGTTATTAAAGAATCACTATCGACTGTATCCACCAGATCCTATCATTGAACGAATGGCTTGTGAAGATATGATTTATTAAACATCTTAATTTTTCAATAAAATATTTATTTTTTCAAAATAAGTACTTTTGATCTCATAACAATAATGTGGTTTTTAACCATGGTAATAGTTAAACGGGTTGGGTTATCTATAGAAAAGTTAAATGTATGAAATAAACCAAATTCAAATTAAACCTATTAATTAGCGATTGAGACGTAATTATTTTTTATATGTACATTGTGAATCACACGTACTAAATGATCCCATAAATCTTAATCGTATTTTGGATAAAAGCCACTTGTCCACCTAGAGATTTAATGATTTTGGATGTATATGATATTTTCCCTCTGAACACCTTATCTTCACTCTCACTTCTCATAGTGTCCACCTTCACCACCTCACACTTTTACTTTTATTATTGTGTGTTCTAATATATTTGTCTAGATTATATATAAATATTTTTAAAATAATATTTTTTATTTACCTACTAAACACATAAGAATTTTATTTTCTTGAGAAACATCTTTCAAAAAAAATATTTTCTTTCTTAACGAATATACCCTAAACAACTACAAATGTTAATATCAACATTTTGGTTTTAATTGAGTTGAAATGTTTAGAAAGAAAAACAAAGCAGAAATGAAAACTATTAGGCATACAAAAGTACAAAATAGCTAACCAAACAACAATAATTGAGATACCAAAAATGCAAATAATCTACTAGTCATGATTTTGTGCTGAAAGTTTTTAGATAACTTTTATATGTACTTCAGTCATTTTGTCTTGGTTTTAATAACCTTAGTTAAAAATGTTTGAAGTTAATTAGTCTTGGCAACAAGGTTAAAGTTCTATAAAATGCTTGAAATTTTGCCTTTATCTAATTTACAACTTCAATAAAAATTGTCTGATTTTTTTTTTTATGATGACCTTCACAAAGGCACACCTTAGACAAAAATGTTTATAGGTCTAGGTTTTAAATTGTAAAATTTCTGCTCCATATTAGTTGTTCATCTTTTAAAAAAATAATTTACCCATAATATAATTTTAAAAAAAAAAAAAAAACTTTACAAACTTATTTACATTTTAAAAATAATAATAATTACTATAAGGTTAAAAAGAGAAAATAATAATTAATTCTCTCCTAATTTTATAAATTGACAAATAATTTGAGAATTTTTTTTTAAAAATATGAACGACTAATATTGAATGAACACTAATCATCAAAGAAATTAAAGAATAATTAAGTAGCCAAATTTTCCCTCTTATCATCAACTCTACTTGGAGTTGCACTGTTGCAGGCCAATAATGGATATATATTATATACTAATGTGCCGATGGGACCATTATTAGACCATAGTTAAAACATGATAATGAAGTACGATGGCTAATTAGTTTTTTTCCCAGTTGCAGTAGGCCTAATTAATATATCGATATCTCTTTAAATTTGGAATACATTTAATTTAGATACTAGAATCAGGATATGTAACATTTGAACACATGAACAACCAATAAAGTGATCCTATTACAATAGTAAAGTAGAAAGGTGTTTTTAAAGCTATCAATAGTTCGAAAACGAAATTAAATTCAGAAGTGTTTTCAATATTTTTGGCTATCATCTATTCTCAACTTTTAAATTTGAGAGTTCATAAATAATATATGTGCTCTCAGTTTTAAAATTCGTTCAACCTCATCATTATTAATATTGTGAAATTAATTCAATGTCAATTGACCATACTATGGACAAACCCTAAATTACATAAATTGAAACAAAAGATTATACAATAAAATTAATTTAGTACTAAAAATAGCGTAAAAATTGAGGGCTGAAACTAACGAACATGGTTAATTAAATTGAGGAACATCGTATCTTTTTGGCCTAAAAGATATTTGAATACTATACTAATATATATCCACCATTGAAGATAAATACCAACAGGCTAACAATCAAGTTATTTTCATTTTTGTCATGTAATCTTAGCTTGTTAAAATCAAAAATGAATATTAACATATTAATTAATACTAAAAATTAATTTCATTTTTGTCATGTAATCAAGTTATTTTCATTTTTGCAGTGGTAATGTTGATGTTCTCTAATCTAATACAAGACATCCTTGGTAGAACCCCCATTGCAAACTCGATCGCTAATTTTTTTTGTTAGATAAATAAAAAAATCTGACTATTTAGTTGAGATGTTAAATCATCCAACTTTAAATTTATCTAAAATGCAGTACCTTTTTTTAACAAAAATACAATGTATTTTAGTCGGTTTTTTTTTTTAAAAAAAAAAATGCCTTTTGAGTTATCAAAATAGGATTTCTATTGACCGTAAACTTAATTTGATAACGCAATTTTATTTAAAATAAATAAATTGTATATTGTAAGTAATGCACATTTCAACACACGTATGCATATTAGGGGTGAAGCTATATAGTTCTTATGACACTTGTTTAAGCTTGATTTTCTAAAAGAATGTTTGGATGTGTTGTTTGTTTAAATATAATGTTTATTTGATGATTAGTTAAATTTAATTTATATCATTAAATTTATTGTTAGGTAATAACGTGATTTTTCATTTTGTGTAATGGTTGATTTAGTATGAATGTATGGTCATAATATTATTATTTTTTTCATTTTGTTTTACTTACTATTTAATAATTGTATTTTATTATTTACTCTTTTTTTTTTATAGTAAATCTACTCCGTACTCTATTTTTCTTTTGTGTTTATCTTTTTTATTTTTTTGACATTATATAATTATCGAAAAAGATACAATTTAATATAACATAATATAATATATTTTAAAATGACATGTAACAACCATCCAAACAAAGTATAAATATATAGTTTCATCAAAAATTGTAGTGATAAAGTGGTAAATTTCGTAGTGAGGTTTAGATTCGAATTATAACAACGAAGTCACTTTTTAATAAATAATATTTTATACCTTTAACATGAGTTTTAAAAAAAAAATTGAACTCAGATTACGGAATCTCAATACGAATATTGAGCCTAAAAAGTACTCTATAAAAGAAGTTCATAAATAAATAGTCCATTTAATGGCAAATTTTATCCTTTTGTCAATACAAAAAAGTCCATGAATATTCTTTTCCGATATTTGGTATTGCATTTTAGTTCTAAATTAAACACCTTTTACCTGATTTGATTACAAATATATAATAAATTACTTGAATCATCAAAGAAGAATTTGCACATTAATTAATCAGAACCGACAGACTTTTTTTTTTTTTTTGGTTTCCCACCCGGTGTTCGGAGTCCACATTGGAGCTCCGACTAAATCCGGATCACGCTCTATAGGGCCCATTCGGGTGTGGCGCTCCCAACAAGATTTTCTCCATACCCAGGGCTCGAACCCGAGACCTCTAGTTAAGGATGAAGCACTTCCACCAGTGCACCACAACCCATGACTTAGGGGCGTACAAAACCGAATCAAACCGGAAAAAAAAACCGACCAGTGGTTTGGCTTGACTTGGTTTGGTATTGGAAAAAAAACCAACCCGAGACCAAACCAACCCGACATTATATATATAATTTTAAAATTTTATTTTATACGTAAAAAAATTTACTTTGATAGAATTTTTAAATATTTCTTATACTTTTTCATAGTTTTTATCTTTTAATATATTATTTCATGATTGAAAGTTAGAATTCTTAATGACCCAATAAAGATTATAGTTCATAGATATTGATAATTATAATAAAGCTTAAATCAAAATCAAATTAATACTAACGCAAAAATAAAATCAATTCAACACTAAGAATGACAATAATATTGAATATTTGTTCTTTAGTTTTACATACGTTAAGACAATTAAAATACATAATCTAATTTTAATTTCCTTTAATATTTAGTCATGTAACTAATACTTATTAAATTTATTTTAGCATGATGTAGTACTTTTAAATTATGATCATACGACTTATTAATTTGCAATATTTGTTTTACACGATTTCATTATTATTATTATTATTTTGGATATTTTAGTGTCATTAATCATATCATATTTTGTGTTATTTTCTTAAGAAACGCTCAGATAGTTGTATTTTGATAGAACTAAAGAAATATTTGAAGTACAAGTAAATTATACGTTTGTACGACTACTTTACCGGAAAAACCCGAAAAAACCCAAGGTTGAAAAACCCGAGTTTTATTGGTTTGGTTTGGTTTATAAATTTAAAATATTCGACACAAATGGTTTGGTTTGATATCTTAAAAATCCGAACCAACCCGATCATGTACACCCCTAGATATGGATCTTGTTCCATAATTACTAGTTATAATAACTACTGTAACATTTATATATTTAATTAAGCCAAATAAATATAATCTTTTCTGATTTTTTTTTATAAAAAAAATAGCCTTGGCTTTGTAAGGCTCATGGCGGTTGAGCCATACAAGGCTAAAAGTGTTGGGTTATGAAGGGTGATTAGGGCGTCATGCGGAAGCTTACAATTTGCGAATCATATAGTTGATAAATCAGATAACAAAAACTTATATTAAAAATAAAAAAATTATTATATCAAATTAAAACTAATATAAAGAAAAACATTGAAACTTTAGAGAGAATAAATCTCCCCATAAAGAAGACTCTTAAACGACTACATTGTGGATGTTATTGTTATTGTGTTAGAAGAAACAAACTTATATTTATAGAGTCCTAAATCCTTTTCTACTAGAAAAGAACTAGCTACTCCAAAACCTTTTCTTAAAAGGAAAGAATAAACCAAATATGAAATAATATTATATTTTCCTTTCAGGAAAAGTAAAAACATTTATGGTAATGTTTCGTCTTTTCTTTAAGGAAAAATAAATCTTAAATTATGGTAAGAAAATCAGGGCAAAACCCTAACAAAAAGTTGTTGTGCCTTGTAAGGCTCATGGGTTTTTGCGCCTTGCGGTGAAAATCCTGATTTAGACGCCGTTATAAATTATTGCCCTTTTGATTTCATAAATAATTCAGTTGCCCTTTTGAAATTTTCAAAAAAAATTGTTACCCTTTTGATTTCTTAAATCTTGTTATCCTTGAATTTTTCTAGCACTTAATGTTTTGGTTTCTTAATTTTTTTAATTTCTTTCAATGTATTAAGTTTCTTTTTATTTCATTCTGATAAAAAAAAAAATTACTTTATTTTACTATATTTGCTGTGGTTAAAACTTAAAAATAGTTAAATGAATTCACGTATTTGAAACATAATGACATGTTTTTCTCATATATTATTGGGAAAAAAAAAATTCATACCGAATAAATTAAATTATTATTATTTTAATCCAGTAACTTGAACTTAATGATGATTGTGTTTTGATTGTATTTGCATTAGTAATGAAATAACTTGGTGATATCGAAGAAACAGAGTGATTGATTGAAAACATATATAATAAAAATAATATATCCTCGGGGATATTGGAAAATTGTTATACAAATGAATTTCTACAACAACAATAAACAATGAAACTTCTAGTTCAATTGAATATACGATAAAATTAACTCCTTGTCAAAGCAACATATAATACACATTTGCATTCATTACAATAGTGTTTTTTGAGCTTTTTGTTTATTCCATCCTTAAACCTAATTTAAGTCTACTGGGCATGTCTAATCAAAATGAATATGCATTGATTAAACATAAAAGGATCTTATCCATGAAATACACATCACGTAATCAATAACAATGCATATTACAACTTGGACTTAGTCGTAACTCCAATGCAAACTGATCAATAATGAATACTAATGTCGTGACGGTACCTGATGGGATTATCATAAGTAATTAATACGTAGCACTTATTAATTACTAAAACTTATTTGTTTGAAAGCAGAAAACTAGCTTTTTTATTCATCATAAGCATTAATATTACATAGAAGCATGATCCACATTATTTTAGAAAGCGATCGAGCTAGGTTATAATATAATAAGCATAGATAATTAACTAACTATGCATCATTCTTGTTTACTTTGGTGAAGCCAAATGGATAAGGCATGTTATTGAGAGCCAGACGGTAGTAGCCACTATTGTAGGTGAATCCGACATCTGCACAATCAAAGTTACATGTTGGACAAATATATTTACTAGGACAATACCTTAACTTGTAAGAATGAGGTATCCCTGTCTCATATTTCTCAATTTTGAACCAGTTCTCTATGTTATTAGGTCCTGGAAATCCTAAGGTACCACCAGTTATAACAAACCTAAGTGGTGAATCCGTCGGCCCTACGATGGAATAACCAACTTTCCAAACAGTTTCGTTAACACATGACTTAGTTGAAGAAGAAGAAGTTGAGAACTTTATACTAACATCTTGATTTTCATAAACGAAATGACTTCCAAGTTTCATAGTATAAAACAACACAGGTGTGCTGTTATCAAATTCACCAGAACTGTCCTGCACAACGCCATTTGGGCATTTGGTGTTTCCAAGATCAGTTAAGTATACGTTTCCACCGCCATAGGGAATACTGATAATGGAGTACTCCTCGTTTATCTTGAGTGGTTCGCCCTCCATGTCCAGCACAGGATGGGATACATCATTCCCATTATTAGAAAATTCATGAGAAAAGGCAACCAAACTTGAAACCAACAGTAGGAAACTCAATATATTACTAATACACTTCTTCATCTTTAATTTGCTTGTGTGCTATGACTCTATCTCCAATTTATAGAGCTGCTAAGGGCATTTTTGACAAACAAAAAATGACCTTCCATTTTAGGTTATAATCACCTAAAGAAAATAAGTACATAACATTTTTTTTATTATTTTTAACAAATAAATAATGATCACAAAGAATTGAAAATGGGAAGGTTAATGTTCTATTTATTCAAGGGAAAAGGCTCAAATATGCCATTGAACTTTTAAAAAAGGCTTATTTATGCCATCCGTTAAAAGTTTGGCTCATTTATGCCATTGCTGTTAAAGAAAAGGCTCATCCATGCCATTTTTTTTAACTCCGGTTTTGCAAAACCATTTTTTACACACCAAACAAGGTTTAACACTTTTCTATTGGTGTTTTTGGATCAAATGTACATTTTTTGTTTCTACATCCTTAAGAACACCAAGAACACATAAAGAACATTAACAATTTCCAAATTTCAAACTTATTCAATTCTTCATGAATCGCCTCAAATTTCAAGAGTAGTTTCGCTTCGAGCTAGATACCAAAACTCAATTTCTTTTGAGCTCGAATTCAACCTAACTCAACAAGACCCAATTGAAATTTCTTCAAAGTTTCAAAACTTGAACATTCTTTAATGATAGATTCTCCATAACTTCAAATCATTTGAAATTTTGAACATAAACTCAAAAACCACTAGTCAACAAAGATCTAATGTTAAAAACAAGAATCAAAGAAAATTTTGAAATTTTGGGACTGATTTTCATTTTTTGGAATATATTTTTTAAATATGGGTGAAATTTTTGAACTCTGCAAATGATTTTAGAATTTTTGTTTTTAAAAAAAAAGAAATTAATGGTGTAGCCGAAATTTGAGATGACTTCGTGAAGATGTTGAAAATTTTGGAGTTGTTTATGTTCTTCACGTGTTCTTGGTGTTTTTAAAGAAAAACAAGCAAAACGTATACATTTGATCCAAAAAATTCAATTAAAAAGTGTTAAACCATGTTTGGGGTATAAAGAAATGGTTTTGCAAAACTAGAGTTAAAAAAATGGCATGGATGAGCCTTTTCTTTAACAGCAATGGCATATATGAGCCAAACTTTTAACGGATGGCATAAATGAGCCTTTTCTAAAAGTTCGATGGCATATTTGAGCCTTTTCCCTTTATTCAATCTATGTTATCTATATATTACCTTCTTTTTTTTTATAACTTTGAAGCAAAAATATTTATTTATATATATAGGCTATAGCTATAAGATTTTGTTTCCAAATAATTTTATTATGGTTATGGGTCCTATCTTCATCCCCCCCCCCCGCCCTCCCCCCCACTGTCAAAGTTAGCGTCAAACAACTATATATTTTTTTATTTTTTTTTCTTGTAAATTCCAAACTCAACTTAAAAATAATAATTAAATATTCCATTGCAAAACTACATAAAGTTCCCAGTTTTGTTTTCTCAATTTTTATTGTGGTAAAAAAGTTGAGAAATTAACATTGTCAATTTAATTTTTGTAGTTAAAGAAATTTTATGATTTCGTGGATAGTCATAAGTTCGAACTTTTGTAGCTATTACTAGATATTAGCCCTGACTAGCTTATAAATTCATAGCTAAAATTTAGTAGTAAAGTTCCCATTTTTATTTTCTCAACTTCAATTATATAGTAATGAAGTTGAGAAATAACGGTCACATTAATTTTTATAGCTAATAAAGTTAATGAAATTGTGGATAGTCATGAAACTCGAATTTTTGTAGCTTTTACAAGATCATCCTTAAAAGTTCTTTTTTATTAAATTTGAAAGAACTTAAAATAAGTTATTCAAACATATTCTAACTTATAATTAAATTCTAACTTATAATATTTTAATTTATGATGCTTATAATTAAATTCTAACTTATAATATTTTAATTTATACATCATAAGTTAAAGCTAAATTAAATAGGCTCTTGGTTAACTATATACTAGTACAAGGTGTCCGTGATAGAACGAGCCAATATCTTAATATTTTTTATTTTAATTTATATGAGATAGATAGAATTTAGAAAGTTGATTAAATTTTAATGTGATTTTTAGATATTTAAGTTGTTAATTACTTTTTGTTTGCGCAAATTTACTGTGAAGAGTTTCATTAAGATGTCCATAATTAATGTACTTTTCGTCATCGGTCGTTGATTTTTCACTCAAAGTAGTTACAAGATATAAACAAATATTACCGACGTTCAAAATAATTAAAGTCATAGCTAAAACGTATTACATAAAGCAATAACTAAAGAATATGAATTTTAAACTAAAAGTCATAGCTACAACAGATTTCATAATTTCGAAAAAATTATACACTAATTAAATTAAAGTAGAATAAAAGAAGTAATTTTTTTTGAAATATTTTTTCGAAACACGCATAAGCATGCACGTCTTCTTGAATTTACAACTAAAATTCATAGCTAAAACGGATTCCATAATTTCAAAAAAAATTATACCCTAATTCTATTAAAGTAGAACAAAAGAAATAAATTTTTAATTTTTTTAAAAAGCACGCTGAAGAAGGCATGTAGATGGAGACGAAACTAAAATTCATAGCTAAAACAGATTCCATAATTTCAGAAAATACACTAATTAAATTAAAGTAGAACAAAATAAATAATTTTTTAAGTTTTTTTAAAAAAATATTTTGAAGCAGGCACGTCGATGGATACAAAAAAAAATTATACAGTAATTAAATTAAAGTAAAATAAAAAAAAAATTAATTTTTTTTTTAAAAATGCATTGAAGCAGATACGTCAACGAAGACATGCTTGCTTCAGCATCAACGGTAAAAAAATGCACTGAAATAGATACGTTGACGAAGATGTGCCTACTTCAGAGTCTTTTATATAATAAGAGAATACATTGTAATGTTGTATTGTAGAGCCTAAATTGGACCCCTTATATGAATAATAATTGATCCCAGGAGCACCTCGTACCAAAACATAAATAAAGTGATATTTTCGTACGGAATATAATGTTTGTGGCTCTACATATATATTCTTGGTGAAATTATTTATTTTGTACTAGGCACATTTATTGTCAGTCTGTGAGGCCCTCTTTGGCTGCCATTTGTATATTATGGGACCCACTATTTCAATTTCTTATTTTTTTCCTCCAATTTTAATCTTTTCTGTTACTTTTTCTTTATCATCACACATTGTCTTCTTCTTTTTTCAACTTCTTTAACTCTTAACGTATTTTTATTTTTAATTTAAATTCATTGAGAAACTTTGGATTTAAAAATAAATGGGCGAAAAATTATTTAAGGAAAAATTTAAATTCATTTTTTTGGATGAGTTTGAAGAAATTAACAATAGTGAAACTACCAAATAATCGAATTCTCACCAACAAAGTATATATTCATATAGTCAACTAATTGAACTACTAAAATTTAATCGACCTTAGTTATTACACTTAAATATACAATCTAATTTTAATTGTTTAAATTTTGGTCATAATTTATTTTTTGACGTTTCAATCTTAATTATTAATTTTTATTTTATTTTATAACCACTTAATATATCTGAATACTTAATATTTATAATAATATGTTAATGATATTAAGCATCCAATTATCTTTCTTATTTTTATATTTGTTAAATTATTTATTTACTTGGCATCTCTACGATAATATATTATTGCTAAACAAAAATTAATAGAAATAAAAAGTCAACCAAGTGAATTTATGAAAACACGAAATAATAGTAATATTAATACTTTTATTTTGCACTAAGAGGTAGGATTTAAAAAAAAAAAAAAGACCTGTAGGAATGTTGGTAAAAAAAAGGGTGCAGAAATAAAAGAAAAAAGATGTTTTGCAAAGAAAAAAAAAATGCGAACGAAGAACAAACTAAAATTTGAGAAAATGGAAGAGTGAGAAAAAAAATGTGACAACGAAAGGGACCCACAAATACACTTATCAAAAAGAAATTGTGTCCTCATACATCTTCATATTTTAATTATATATTTATATTCACCATTCAGTACCGATAACAGGCTAACGATAGCACAAATAATGAATATTCGGGACCCATGAGATTATCCCATAACTAAAACGTGTCAAAATGACAAATTTTACTTTATGTGGGTTTTCTTCAAAAAAATAATAATTCATTCTTTAAAGACGGTTTGACCATGCGATATGAAATCAAAATATAGAATCATGATATAATATTATAATATGAAATTATGAGATGAAATTGAAGTTTTATTTTGATATGCGATACGAAATTTTAGTATTATATAATTTCTCATACTCATAAGAATCTAATAAGTTGTAAAACTATTAAAATAACCTCAATTGTTTATTCAATCTTACCAAATAAACAAAAATTTATAAAATCGCATAATAAATTATTACAAAGCTATTTGTTTCCCACTTAAGTAACTGTTTCATCAAACTTTAATTCAATAAAAAAATTGAACATAAATTGTAGTGAACAAGTCTTTAATATAATCCTCTCACATAATACGGACAATCTCCTCACGTTGAACTTGCATTTCTCGACCATGTGACCGAGAAGACAAACCAGCATTGTTACTTTGAGCCATTTTTTTGGTCAATATCATCCATAACTATATTTTCATGATCATAGACCATAAATATTTCATTACTCCTTTTTGCAAATAATTATGTAACATTGCACAAGCTATGACAATTTTCACTTGTGTGTTAATATCATAATGATTCATGCCTTGTTTCAGTATTTTGAATCTATTTTTCCAAGCTCCAAAAGTCTGTGGGGTTGTTTTAACAAAGTATAAATTTGTGGATCAATTTTTGTGTTTAAAAAATCTCAAATCATGATATGGAATTCCCATATAATTCCATATCATGATTTTTGGAGAACATGGTATTCCATCTCATGTTATGGAATCAGCGTGAAATCGCATGTACAAACGTTGATTTCATCTCACGATTCTATAGCATGATATGGTATCGCATGGCCAAACACCTACTTATTAATTGAGAGGGAGTTTGAGTTGCACGAGATTTGTTTATGTATTTTATAGGGAAAATGGTCAAAAATATCCTTTAATTTTGATTTATTAGTTGATTATTTCATTACCGTTAAAATGAAGTTCTCCATGCCGTTATTAATTTTATCATTTATGTCCTCCAATTGGATGGAAAGCCCCAAAAAATTTAAAATTACCCAATTTTAACCCGAGCCGACCCACCTAATAATATAACCCATTTTGTTCATCTTCATTTCTGTACCCTCCCCTTCATGGGCAGAGCTACCCTTGCCCGAGGGGTGTCAAGCGACACCCCTTCGTCGGAAAATTATATTGTCTAGGTAGGCTAAATTTTGATTTTATTACTATATATATTATAGTTGGCACTCTTTAAAACAAGATGAAGAGTTAGCAAAGTGGTTGAGGGGCTGCAGAATATCTCCTTAATCTTTGGTCTTGAACGTCAGGGGTTCAAACTTGGTTGGGAATTCTTATTTTTATAACGTCTTTTTTTTTATTAAAATTAAGACTTCAAGAAGCGTCTTTTGTTTTAAAATTTTAGAAAATTGAAGCTTTTTTTTTCCGCCAATTTTTGAGCGATTGACTTAAATAAAGTTGACTTTACTATTTTATTTTTTAAAAGAAAAAATGTACTTTATAGATTAAACAAATCCCTAATTTCAAAAATTAAAGGGTTTGAGGAGGAAGAGCCCAAAAAAATCGTTTTTGTTCGCTGCCATCGATGTGACTCTTCCTCGGGTGTCGCCAAACGATTGTGATGATGTAATTATTTTTTGCTTTCATTAGTAAAATTTATTTTGTTGATTTTTATGTCTACTTACTACTTTGTATTTTGATACCCCTCAATGTAAATTCTGGCTCCGCCACTGCTACCCTTTTTCTCCATTTCCTCCTCCACGCCGGAAATCACCAAACCCCCTATCTCTTCCGACCTCTTTCACCACCATACAACACCCAACTAGTCACCGTAAACCACCGCAAAATGAAACCCAGATCACCAAATCCAACCAAACCCTCTACTTGACTAACTAGTATTAACTAATACTCATTTTAAGTTTACTTTAAAGAACCACTTTCATATATGAAATGGTTTATTATCTTGATTTATAAAGATTAATTTTTTTTTGATGTTTTACTTTGGTAAATACATAAGGATTTTAAAATAGTAAATGGGAGGTGGGGCATCTTAAAAGGTTGAATCGATCAATAGCCTCTTAAGATTGACATGAAATTTTCACTTATATATTTTAAATAAGTTTTATTCATTTTAAATACCTAATATCAAGCATAATATGGGTTACACTGAATAACATGTAAAATATCAAATTAAATAAAAATATTTATTATTTGTCTCCAAAATAATTCTTAAATAATAAGTTTTGAGTAAAAATAAAAAAAGAATGGCCAATAAATCAATTTGTAGGATTTATTATTTAATTTGGCTTCAACTAGAGTAATTGGTAAAATTAATAAATATTACTTGAGAATATTGTCCATTGTGCTTAAAGGACTCTTGAAACTTGACATCAGGTGGAGAACTAGAGGTGTACATGGCCGGATTGGTTCGGGTTTTTCAAATATCAAACTAAACCATTTCTGTCGGATTTTTAAATTTATAAACCAAATCAAACCAATAAAACTCGAATTTTTCAACCTCGTATTTTTTCAAATTTTTTCGGTTTTCGATTTTTCCGGTAAAGTATTCATCGATTTTTTCTTCAAATATTTCTTTAGTCCAACCAAAAGATAATTTTGTGTTGTAATTTAACTATTTCTAGAAAAATCACTTTTGAAATGTTTTAAGTATAAAACAATTTGAGAAAAATACTTAGAAAAAGTCGCCACTTAATTTTTTAAGAAATTAAGAAAACTTATAATTTTCAAAGATTTAAACAGAAAAAATCATTTGAAAATACCAAAGAAGGTTCGGGGTTCAATTTACACTTCGAGAAGGGTTTTTAGTGCCCGCTAACATGCGGTTGACCTGCGACTTGACTTAAAATATATTTTTTGACTAATTTTTAGAAAAATAATGATTTAACATAAAAATAAAATAATAATAATAATAATAATAAAAATAAAATAAATAAATAAATAAATAATAATAATAATAATAATAATAATAACTTACAATATTTGATTGATTTGGAGAAAATAATTAAATAAATGACACATTTTATATTATTTTATTATTTAGAGAAAATGGTTCCCAAAAATGATACATTTGGATTAAATTGCAAGTGATTAGAAAATTAATAAAACTTGATTAATTAGAATTTATTTAATTCATTTTAAAATAATAATTTAAACCAATATATTAAAACATGAAAATCATTTTAAATTTATTAAAGAAATAAAATTTTGACTAACCTTTTGAGCAAATGACTACGTAAGTATTTATTTATAATAATTTACACTATTAGATTGATTTTGAGAAAATAGTTAAACGAAGAGCAATTTTTATTTTTAGAACATGAGACCTTAATTGAAATATTTGATTTGGAGACAAGTAATAAGAATTTTAACGAAACAAAATGAGTTGGTTTTTATTTGAGTCATTTTGGTTTATGAAAAAAACTAATTTAAACTAATAAAAGAAAAAAGAAAGTTTTGACTAAAGATTATAAATGACAATACAAAAATTGATAACAAGAGACTTGTTAGAAACAAAACAACACAAAGAAATAGCTCATCTTTTGGGGGATCCAACTAAGTTGATTAAAAATTCTAAAGTTAGAGTTAAACAACAAATAATAAGTAATCGCAATTAAATAATTAAAGAGTAAGGGAGAAATTGAATTTGGGCCTTTCTTGGGCCAAATTCGCTACTTTTGGGGTTTAAACAAAACCCGTTTTGGTATACAGCTCATGTATATCAGCGTATATGAGCATGTATATCAGCTCTTTTCGTGTATATCTTGCTTCCAAACACCTGTATTTCGCCTCGGCCCTGTATCCCTGCGTTTTAGACCTGTATCTCACTGTTTTTGTCGTGTATATTGACGTATACCACTGTATACAAGCTGTATTTCGGCTTATTTTCAGCTTTCTGAGACTTCTTTCAGTTTTCCAGCCAGCATTTTGCCTTCAATCTGTTCATCATCTTTTCTATTTGCAGCGGGACTGACTCGAGAGGGAAAAAATGAATTTGGGCCTTTAATGCCCATTTTGAAATGCGAAGGATTTGAGTCTACCTTGGACTCCATACGAGCTCACATGTAACGAATGAGGACAAAAATTAGCATTCATATAAATCAGTGGCCCCAAATTATATCAACAAATATTTAGCGATAAATAAGGCTAAACTAACACCAAATAAAAGACTAAAATCATACCAAGTCATTTGAGCAATTCACTCATGTTGCATATTGGTAGGAAACAAAAGAAGGATATTTCAACAAGTTCTAAAAAGAAAAATAAAATAAAATATATATATATATATAGGAGAAGAAGCATATCAGACAACACTCAAGCTTTAGCAAATTGATCAATTGTACTGGTCATAACAAGCAAATGATACCTATGGCAGAAACTAAAAGAAGACGAATAGATGGACAAAATGTTAGATCCTAAAACAATAAGAAAAGCTATAAAACTAGTTATTCATTTTGTATGCTAAATTTACTTTAAGTAGATGAAGGAAACATTGTTAAATATCTATAACTAAACATGGCAACACCTTTGTTCATACGAATCCATCAATCCTAAGTTCCGAAGCATAAACAACTATTAATAAATCTATTCCGACATACTTCAAAGATGAGAACACAAAGGTATACAAATAGACTTATTGGAATCGATGTTGTTAGGTTTAAAGTACAACATAAACCATTATACGACAACGAGAGGAACAAAGTTCCAGGATCAAAGGATAGGGCAGAAATTTAATCTAAACTAAAGTAAACAACCACCTTCAAAGCAAACTTCTTCCTAGCACATGGTGATCCATAGACAATGGCAAAAATAGGATCAATATTTCATACTAAGAAAGGGCAGTAATAGACATGCATGTTAATAAAACAAACTTTATTCATTTTTGAACGAGAGGCAAAGCAATAGACAGAATTAGGACAACATGCTACTATTTTTGATGAAAATTTAGGCATGGATAAGAGAGGGAATTTTAGCATTTTTCACAACTTCAAATAAAGAAAGGAGGCAAGCATAGGCAATAGGACATACCACAAAGTTTAGCACGATTTTTTACACAATGAGGCGTGCATTTAAGGATAAACTACAATAAATTGAAACTCTTAACTTTAGGACTATAATTTTCTGAAATAAGAATCAATCTATAACAGCCCTCACAAGAGAAGAAAAGAACATAACTCATGCTTGAAAGCACATACAAGAACAAGACACCAATATACCTTGGAAGAATTTTTTTAACTCGAACCCGAATATGAAACTTGGCTAATTTGTCACATACATGCTATATTGCAGACGAGACAAAGCGGGGAAGGAGTTAACATGGTCGCAACTATTAATTCTGATTCAAGACGACGAATGTAAAATACTAAGAACTTAAAATATTGATGTCTTGTTTCATTCCTTTAACTTGAGGTGAAAGAATGAAGGGTGAGACATCAAACACTTACACATTATGGCAGATTTACGACGACAAAAATAAAACTACCAGGAGAAAAATAGCCCATGCCACCCACCAAACTGACCCACCAACAACATTATATACATATTCCAATCGATATCAAAAGATGAAACGGGGGATAAAGTAAACGAAGAACCTAACTCTTATCGATATTTGAAACGAGACTAAACCAACCACACTGATTTACAATCAACAGTAAGTCAATATTATCCCCAAACATCAACATATAAACAACTCACATGGTCAAGAATCTAATAGCAACACATTAAGAGTAAAAAGAAATTTCGAACCGAAAAAATGGGCTGTCGAGATGCAGCGAAATGGGATAGCTAACGAGCTAGATTTTGACTTTTCCACCACACGAGGAACTCTAGTGAACTTCTGCAGATTCCAGCAGCCAACAAATAAGATAAAGGGAAAAAAAATGGATTTTTAAGCGTATCTCGGAGGGACCTTTATAGCTTAAGAATTTCTTTTTTTTTGTAAAATTTTCTGACTTTTCTTCCTCTCTCCTTCTTGAAGTGTATTTTTGTAAGTAATAGTTATTTTTTTGTGCCTTTTCCCCGAATTCCCCCCTAAACCGAAAACAAAGATGGATTTTATATAGGAGAAAAATGACTTCCATTAGAGGGAAACGGATTAAAAATTTGATTAGAAAGGATGGGGTGAGTATGGGCGTTGCGGGGTAGTTGGGCGAGACTTCCGGATTTGTTGGGATTTGAACGTTGCTTGCCGGTGCTCGCGTTAAGAGTAACGGGCTGGGTACTGTTTTGGAGTGGGTTGAGGCGGCTGGAAGGTTTTTTGTATTGTTATGTATGTATTTGGCTGTTTGGGAGTGTATTATTGTTTTGTGGCATGTAGGGGTGGCGGGGGAACATTGTGGAGTAATGGGTTTGAGGAAAAAAAGGGGAATGGGCTGATTTTGGAATGGAAATAAGAATTGGACAAAATGGGCCGCCATAATTTACAAATAGGGCCCAAGTTAGTTTATCACAAATGGCTTAGTGTGAAGTAAGGGGAGGTTAAATTTGAATTGACAATTTAACTCATTTGATTAAAATTATAGCCAATTGAATTTAATTGGTGAATTTGATTAAAATTTAAACAAGATGAGTTAATATAGATTAATCAATGAGCTTCTTAATCTCAACGAAAATAAAAAAAAAAATAAAAAATAAAAAAAATAAAAAATAATGAATTTAATTATAAACTAATTAATTCAAATACCAAACTAATTAACTCGAAATTGTAGCTATAACTTAAAGCAAATTGATAAAATATTTAACTAAAATGTAAAATCTCTTGTGATAATTTTTAAATATTTATAAAATAGCGTGATTGCAAATTACACATACTTATTATTAGAAAGTGATAACATTACTTAAAAAAAATAACTTGAAAGTTATTTGAATTTCATAAAACTTATTAACTCAAAACTATAACCATCCCTAATATTTAAAATATAATTATTATTATTATTATTATTTTTTCGAATAATCATGAAATATACTAATTATATACATAATTATGTAAAACATGTACATCATCTAAAATTTATGAAAAGTGACAAACTATTAAAAATCTTGCAAACTATATTATTATTATTGCTTTTATAAAACTAATTATTTTAAAACTATGGCCATAAATAACGTAACTTAAATAAAATGTGCTTTTCAAATCAACAAAATTAAATAAAACAAAATAATATAAAATAAGAATAATTAAACTAATAAAATAAATAACTTATACTTTAAACCAAATTAATTTAATTGAATATAAAACAAACTCTTTTTGAGACGATTTTTGAATATTCATAAAATATAATAATTATATACATAATTATGTAAAACATATATATTATCTAAAAATTATAAAATAAGTGACAAAACTATTTAAAATAACTTGCACACTAAATTTATTTTATTTTTATTTTTTTGCAATTTTTATAAAACTACTTATTTTAAATTGTTTGAAATTGAAGAAGCTCGATAATTAATTTATGTTGTGGAGGGTCAAAATTGGGTGTCAACAACAACTATCTAAGATGTTTCTTAAAAATATAACACATTATGATATGATTAATGACACTAAAATATCCAACAAAAATAATAATAATGAAATCGCGTAAAACAAATATTGCAAATTAACAAGTCATAATGAAAATGATCATAATTTAAAAGTACTAAATTATGCTAAAATTAAGTTTAATAAGTATTAGTTACATGATTAAATATTAAAGAAAATTAAAATTAGATTATGTATTTTAATTGTCTAAACCAATGTAAAACTAAAGAATAAATATTCAATATTATTGTCATTCTTAGTGTTGAATTGATTTTCTTTTTGCATTAGTATTAATTTGATTTTGATTTAATCTTTATTATAATTATCAACATCCGTGGACTATAATCTTTATTGGCCCATTCATAATTCTAAGTTTCAAACTTGAAATAATATATTAAAAGATAAAAACTATGGAAAAATATAAGAAATATTTAAAAATTATATCAAAGTAAATATTTTATGTATAAAATAAAATTTTAAAATTATATATATAAATTCGGGTTGGTTTGGTCTCGGGTTGGTTTTTTTTAGTTAAAACCAAACCAACCCAAATATAGTCGGATTTTTTTTTCAAAACCAAACCAAGTCAAACCAAACCACTAGTCGGAATTTTTTTTTGGGTTGACTCGATTTGCGGTTTGATTCGATTTTGTTTCGTACACCCCTATGGAGAACCATTCATGAGATTATTGCACTAATAAAATTAAGTTGCAACACCTAATTTTACTTACCATAACTATTAAAAGTAAAATTTACCTGCATATGATGTATATACCAATCTAATATATACATATCATGTGTTTGAATTTATGGTTCATTTTATCTAACCTTAATTAAATAATATGTGTTTTACTTTATTTTAATAATTTATATTCACCATTGAATATAAATAACAGGCTAACAATTCCAAAAATTGATAATAATGTGCTAGGATCGCATGGAATTATCATTATCCCACAAGTAAAATATGTCAATGAAGTACGATCGAGATTTATACCACTAATTATTTTGGTACCAATCAAGAGTGGATCTTAAAAATAATGGCAAATCACTATTATGCAAAATGATTTTTTTAGATTATTTTTTTTGACAAATTAATAATTGAAGGATAGGGTTTGCGTTATATGATATATAGAACTTAGTTTTGAATTTGAGTAAATTGAGTTTTGAAACTCAAAGAATAATTGGGCAAAATAAAAAATAAAAAAATTGCACTTCAAACACATATAACTGAAGTTTTAATCAATTTTTATACACTTCAATCAATCATATGTACATTCAATAAAAAATAAAAATAATGTTAAATGAGTTTGTTAAATTTATTGTTATTTTGATAAATTGATGATTCGAGTTTGTTTCATACAATTATAAACCTTATAATTTAAAGTCAAACATATCTGAATCAGATTTGAGTATTAAATCAATTGTTTAGAAGTAGAAACTAATAAATAAAGAGCCTAGATTTTTTTTTATTCATAATCACATTAATATTGCATCGAGTGGAATAGAAGCGATAGAGCACCACATTGCTACTTAGATGCATGGCTTCATTTGCGCGTTTTTGTCACATGAATAATACTCCCTATCCCTATGTTCTTAATTACTTGTCCATTTTTCCTTTATAATTGTCCCTAATTACTTGTCCATTTTAACAAATCAAGAAAGGACAATTTTTTTTTACCTATTATACCCTCAATTAAATGATTAATTACTTTGAAAAATGTAGAATTTTTCATTCACTTCATAATTAATAGGGGTAAAATGATAAACTCACCATGTCATTAATTGTTTTCTTAATATGTGTTAATTCTAAAGTGAACAAGTAATTAGGGACAGAGGGAGTAGTATCTATTGTCCTTCAATGTGTGAGACATATAATAGCTTAGTAATAATTAGTATAGAGACTTGCTATTTTAACAAATAATTAAAAGGTAAGGTTGGTAGACGTTAGCAGAGTAAATTTCATCCAATTTTGTGTTCATTGCCTAAAGTCATCATGCAGGAGGTACGTTCAAAATAATTATTCTTTAAAAAGTGATCATATTCGATCTTAATCAAATACAACTTTAACTCCAATTTTTTATTTTTTTAAATAATACTTCCTCCATTCTCTTTTAGTTGTTATGTTACACTTTTCAAAAATTAATTTGAATTATTTTTAAAGCTAAATAGATTACATTGAAGATATAAAAATTTAGATATTCAAAAACTATACGAAAAGTACTATAAATTACAATTTTTTGCATATCAATTCGATGAAAAAATACATCGTAAAATATTAGTCAAAGTTCTTATCATTTAACTCTAAAAAAGAAAATCATGACAACTAAAAAAAGATGGAGTGAATATAAATATATTTAATTTAACAAATGAATAAAGATGAACTTATATGCTTTGATTATAAAAGTAATCTAACATTATTTGTTTATTAAATTTGGATGCAGTTACACATGGTTATATAATTAAAGAATCACTTCGACTGTAATTTATTAAACGAATGGCTTGTGAATATATGATTTGTTAAACACTTTAATTTATTAAAAGAATATTATTATTTTTCAAAAGAAGTACTTTTGATCTCATAACAACAATGTGGCTTTCAACCATGGTTATACTTAAATGGTTTAGGTTCTCTATAGAAAAGTTAAATGTATGGAACAAATCAAATTTAAATTAAACCTATTAATTAGCGATTGAGATGTAATAATTTTTTATATGTACATTGTGAATCACACGTACTCAATGATCCTGTAAATCTTAATGGTATTTTGGATAAAAGTCACCTAGCCGTTTAGAGATTTAATGATATATTTTGGATGCATTTGATATTTTCTCTCTAAACACCTTATCTCTATTCCCACTTTCTATAGTTTTCATCTTCACCACCCTACACTTTTACTAATATTAATATGTCTTTTAATATTATTTGTTTAAATTATATATAAATAATTCTAAAATTATATTTTTATTTATTTATTGAACACATAAAAAAAAATTCCTTGAAAAACATCTTTCAAAAGAATATTTTCTTTCATATTGAATATACCCTGAATAATCACAAATGTTAATGTCAACATTTTGATTTTTGAGTTCAAATGTTGGGAAGAAAAACAAAATAGAGGGAGGTGGGGATGATTTTTTGTGAAAAAAAGTTTAGTGGGTGTGTTGGATTTTATTTATTTTGTGGAAAAATCAAATGCATCCAAGTAAATCATTAAAACTTCAAGGGATAGTTTGGTGTGAAGGATAACATCAAATAGTGTTGGAATTAAATTTTACTGTCACTTAATTTGTTATTTGATTGGCAAGTTTGGAATAACTTATTCCGAAATTAATAATTAGTGCCGGGATAAGTTATCACTCTCCTTGGGTGGTATAGTAATCCAGGGATATCTTATTCCGGGATAAAAAAAAATGACAATAATATTCCTTTAAACCCTTTTTATACATCATTTTTCACATTTATTAAGGGTATATTTGTAAACAAAGAAATTGCTTTTAAAATTTATTACTTTGAATACAACAGATCAAACACTCTATAAAATATAATCTTAGCATAACTTATCTATCATAATTTATCCTATCATAACATGAATTCAAACCAAACGACTCCTAAGTGGTAAAAGAGATCACTTATCGAAGATACCATCGAATTTACTGGACCATTTAGGCCTTGTTTGAATTGATTTATTTTTATGTGTTTTTTAAGTTAAAATATCTTTTAAACATTTTAAAAGTATTTGAAAAAATTTAGAAAGTACTTATAATCACTTATTTTTAATCTAAAAAAATAAAAATAGGCCAGAAGTCATCATAAGTTCGAATTTTTACTTATGACTTTTGGCTTATAAGTCAAAAGCAATAAGTCAGTCCAAAAATGCTCTAAGTACTAAATTGATGTGACACCCCATCTTAAAATAGGAAGTCTCACACATTGATAAAACACACGAGAGATGTTGGGTATATAAGTAAGCATATTTTTACTAACTAGCTAGTGACACGTTTTAAAGTTGTGCGGGTCTAGGTCTAAAGTGGACAATATCACTAGCGGGATAGGCTGTTACAAATGGTATCAGAGCTACTCTTGTGTCAGCCTTGTCGGTGTGATCCAGAGTTTAACTAATTTTAGGAAAATCTAGGTAAGGTGGAACAAACTTCAGTGCTGAGTCTAAGCAAATCCCACATACTACCCCAGAAATTTTTTGAGCTAAGACTTGAACCATCCTTCGTAGTGAGTAAGTTTTTACCAAGGAATTTAAAATTTTCCTGAGTGTTAAGGTCACTAGATATAGCACCCTGAGTTTCAAAAATAATTAAAGATAATTCATTCAAGTCATTCCTAGGTTCCTTTAAGTTTTGGATCAACTTCAAACGACCATAACTTTTAGCAAAGGATGAGTTAGGAGGCCCATAAGATATCAAATGAAAGGTCTTTGAATTATATTTCCAACGCCACCGAATTTGCTAAGTTTAGAGCTCAGATGAGTGAGATATGCTCTTTTGAAGTCAGGCTATCCAGTTAAGGAAAGTCACCCAAAAATAGGAGAAGTATTTTATTATGAACGCGAATTTCACCCAATTAAGGGTCTAAACTGATTAATTTGAGTTGAAAAGAATGAAATTCTTGGAGAAAGACTTATCTTGAAGAAGAATCTTGAAAAAGATTGAAAGAATCTTGAATGGAGTCTTCTACTTTGATTTTTCCTTAGGATTTTGCCCTAGGGTTTTAGAGAGAAGAGAATGATGGATTAAAAAATAAAAATATGATTGTTTTGATCTTTTTATTAGTCAAGAATTTCGTTTAGAATTTTTTTGGAAGTAAAAGACAAAAATGAGCCTTTTTAATATTTTTTCGTCGGCTAATTCGTAACAGCATTGTATCGGGTTACTAAAATGGTCATAACTTTTTAGATGATTCCTTAATGCTTTTTAACATAGACTAGTGGATCCACTTAGTAGTAGGTCTTATACCCTGGCAAAGTATAGGATAGTTCTGGCAGCGTGGGCGAGACGTTGTATCATCACATAGCCCATAGTGATGGTTGTCGGTTAGAGAAACTTCCACAGAGATATTTTTTTATTCTTATATACACAAAGTTATATTGTATTGTTATATACAAACTGAGTTATTATTGTATTCTTCAATACATTGAGTTGCTATCTATTATTTTAAAAGCTTTCCATATATTGCATCTTTTATTGTTGCTTTATCTTGAGTTGAGTATCTTAATCTCGAGTTGAGTTTAGTTGAGTGAGTTGAGAAGAAGTAAATATGTTTCTTTTTTTTCTTTCAAGTTCAAGCTTATGTTTATACTTTAGAATTCCCCTTACATGCTCGTACATTAATTATCATGTACTAAACCATTTGACTTGCATCGTTTCATGATGCAGACACAAGTATTCAGGATCATCTATAGGGGTTCCATTGAGGTCATGGGATATTCTAATCAGCTTTTGTGAGCCTTCTTATATTCCGGAGGACTTCACTTTTATTTTGTAGCTAGTAGTTTGAGATGTCGTGGGTTTTGTCTAGATGTTCTTCTGTAACAGTAGATGCTTCATAGATAGACAGTAGTGTTTGAGAAGTTTGTTTCATTTATCTTATTAAATGTTTTAAAGACTTGAGTTGCCTATTATTGGCTAGTTGAATATTCTATTTATATTCATAGTAAATCATTTGAGTTAAAGCTTTGTATTTGAATTTCATGAATTTTATTCAGTTTTTAAGCTTTTGTATGCTTGAGTTAGTCTTCTTCTTGTAGTCAACCAGGATGAGGGTTCGCTTGGGGACCAACAATGGTTCTTGAGTGTCGACCACGTCCAGGGTGTAGACTCGGATCGCGACATCTCATGTGGTGGGGCAAACTTCAGCGAGGACACTGAGTTCATAGAAGGGGTGTACGTGACACCCTATCTTAAGATAAGAAGTTCCACATTTTCAAAACACAAGATAGATGTTAGGTATTATATAAGTAAGCAAACCTTACCAACTAGTGACACATTTTAAAAGCCATCCACCTAGGTCCAGAGTGGACAATATCACTAGCGGTGCACCGTTACAAATGGTTCCTTTATGGAGCTTGTTTTCTTTACAAATTTATTAGGGTTGTCATTTTTCTTTTTAAAAAAAAAAACTTGTTTTCTATATTTTGACCAATCAAATAATTAAAAAATATTTTTTTTCATATCAAATACACTCTTGGTTATATTGTTTGGTTGGTGGGAGAAAAATAATAATTATATGGTAAAATATAAAATTATTTTATTTTGTATTTGACTATGAATATTAATAAATCTCGAGACACCACATTTATACTAAAATAAATTTTGATTTATATAACCACACATTTGATAACAACAAAGTAATTATGGCCTACTGTTCCTTTTTGTTGAGTAGTTACAATGTAATTACTTTTTGTGTACTACTTCACTGCTTATAATAAAATGAATTAAAACAAAAAATTACTTACACGGTTAAATCAGTCAAAAAAATATAAATTGATTACTCTTAACTTGTAATTTCACAACTTATAATTTGCATTTTTCACCTATACATTGATATATAGCTTTTGGCATTCTTAGAAAATATTTTCTCTAAAAAAATAAATATCTTTAAAATGAAAAGAAATGACTTTATCATTGAAAGTAGAGAAAACAAATTTCCACAAGTAAAACTTACAATGATTGTATTCACCCCACACTACATTAAAAATACTTCATATGTCCCTCATTACTTGTCGACTTTAGAATTGACACACCTATTAAGAAAATAAGTATTGACATAGTGAGTTTATCATTTTATCTCTATTAATTATGAAGTTAACGAATTAAAAACTTTAGATTTTCAAGAAGTTCTACCTTTTTCAGAGTAATTTATTGAGGGTATAATAGGTAAAAATATTTTATCTTTTCTTGATTTGTCAAAATGGACAAGTAATTAGGGACAACTAAAAAAGGAAAAATGAACAAGTAATTAGAGACAGAGGGAGTAATTTTTAGCGTCATTGGATCCAAAGTCTCTATAGACTTTAGAGATATTTTCAAAGAGTGTTAATTGCTGCTAAAATACATATATATAGCAATAACTGATCTATTGTCTTTAATTAATTTTTGCTAAAGATCATTTTACTGTAGTGCCACCCCTCCAAATTGTTAGAAAATAGCATACACAGCAGAAGCATTCCAGAATCATACATCTTGCACGAGTATAGACAACAATCATAAATATGTATCACATACAAGGTATGCTGAAAATTAACTCAGGATTACCTCTTGAAGCGTGTGCAGATATCTTAAAGCAAATCCAACTCCAGCTCTACAGTCTTCTACAGTGATCCCAAATAACAATTGAACTCTCTCAATACTTGGGTGTGCAAGTATCGTATAGAATACTGAATTATCTTTCTAGGTTAGAAGAATCCCTACTTATAGAGATGTCTTCCTAGTCCAAAAAGGAGAAGAAACTATAAATCCTTATTCTTCAAGAAAGCCCCAAAACTCACGTTTCTTTCTTGGAGGAAAATATACACGTTACTTTTCCTTCTTCTATTAGAAAATAGGATTCTGAGTTCTAGTTAAATTGGGCACTGGAGGACCACATAATTTATTATTGAGGCTTCCTATTATGGAAATAATTCCAAAAAATTAATTTGAATTATTCTTACCATAATAAATTACAAATTATTCCACTAAAAATTCGTAATTGCACTCCTCTATATATATTTCGAAATTCACCATTAAACACTTATGTAATTCCCCATGTTAAGATTCCAGATATTAATCAATAAATTAAATTACTGACGAATTTAATTCAATGATTAATTTCCTTTAGAGCAACACTTAACTTATTTCATGTGCTAGATTCTTAAATCTACCGGCCGGGTTTACACATGAAAACTTATAAGTTTCTCATAAAAAGGTGTATCATCAATCTCTATACTGAGATATGGATTCCATCAACTAACTAATTATTTCACCAATATATATTATTATCATCCAATCTACCAGGCATATTGACCCATCTCAGAATCTCACCTTTTAATAAATCAAAACGATAATTAATATATATAGATCATAATCGTTATATCAAGATTAAGAATATAAGTACATTTAACAGTTTAGAGAATATGTTTTTATCAGTCAGTCTAAAACATCTATCTCTGCTTGGTCCCGTTCAATACATACAAAATGCACTAGCACGAGAAGTTAGAACTATACCATTCTCATAATCAAGATAAATTACATTTAATATCGTGCTACAATCTTTCTGATGGTTTTGTCCAAAATTTCCATCTACGATTGTGAACTATGACTTTTAACTTATAAGAACCGATGATTTAATCTTCTGTGTATAATCTTAAACTCTGTACACCAAATCATCTACTCTATAAGCTAAGGACAAATATATGACAATTGATCTATTTAATGCAACACTTTATTGAATTGAATAAATGAATAAACAATTGTTCAATAATAATACTATATCAAAACGTATGGTTAATAGTATATCCTAACAATCTCCCACTTAGACTCATAACCATGCACCTACCTCTAACACCCATTCCTTCAACATGTCTATCAAAAGACTTTTGCGGTAAAGCTTTTGTGAAAGGGTCTGCCAGGTTGTTCGCTGATGCAATCTTCGCAACCATCACATCTCCTCTTTGTACTATGTCTCGAATCAAATGGTACTTTCGCTCAATGTGTTTTGCCTTCTTATGACTTCGTGGTTCCTTTGAATTTGCAACCGCTCCACTATTATCACAAAACATTGTGAGTGGCGTTTCTATCGCAGGAACAACCGCCAAGTCTTTCAGAAAGTTTCTGAGCCACACTGCCTCCTTAGCTGCCTCAGAGGCTGCTACATATTCGGCTTCCATGGTAGAATCAGCAACACAGGTTTGCTTGATGCTTCTCCAAACAATGGCTCCACCTCCCAAAGTAAACACATTTTCTGAGGTCGACTTTCTAGACTCCATATCAGACTGAAAATCTGAGTCTGTGTACCCTATGGGCACCAACTCATTTGAATGATAGACTAGCATATAATCCCTAGTCCTTTTCAGGTACTTAATTATATGCTTAACTGTTGTCCAGTGTTCTCGTTCAGGATTAGACTGATATCTGCTAACCATGCCTACGGCAAAATAGATATCAGGTCTAGTGCACAACATCGTATACATAAGACTTCCTACAGCTGACGCATAAGGAATTGTCTTCATGCTTTTTGTTTCCTCATCTGTCTTAGGACATTGATCCTTAGAAAGAGAAATTCTATGTCTGAAAGGAAGAAATCCTTTCTTGGAATCATGCATGCTAAACCTGGTAAGAATTGTATCAATATAAAGAGCTTGAGATAAACCTAACATCCTTTTCTTGCGATCACGTAGAACCTTAATCCCAAGGATGTGAGCAGCTTTTCCCAAATCTTTCATATCAAAATTAGTGGACAACCATTCCTTAACTGAATTCATTAAGCCCGCATTGTTTCCTATGAGCAAGATATCATCTACATAAAATACCAAAAATACCACTTTATCCCCATTCCACTTTTTGTACACACAAGACTCATCAAGACATTGCTTAAAACCAAAAGTCTTGACTGCATTGTCAAAGCAAGTGTTCCATGCCCTAGAAGCTTGCTTTAATCCATAAATGGATCTTTTAAGCTTGCACAACATGTGTTCTTTTACTTTTTCTATGAAACCATCTGGTTGTCGCATAAATATGCTTTCATCAAGACTTTCATTAAGGAAAGCCGTCTTGACATCCATTTGCCAAATTTCATAATCATAATGAGCAGAAATGGATAAGAGAATTCTAATAGATTTAAGCATGACTACTGGCGAAAAAGTTTCCTCATAATCCATCCCTTCTTTTTTAGTAAACCCTTTTGCAACAAGTCTAGCTTTGTAAGTTTGCACTTTTCCATCTACTCCTCTCTTTTTCTTATAGATCCACTTGCATCCAATGGGTTTGACTCCATCTATCGGTGGTTCTACAAAATCCCATACTTTATTAGAGTACATGGACTCCATTTCTGATTTCATAGCAACGATTCATTTTTTTGCATCTTCATCTTGTAGTGCTTCGTCGTAATTCACAGGGTCGGTATTTAACTCTTCAGGGATTCTGTCAAAAGACTCTCCCAAGAGTGCATACCGAAGTGGTTTTCTTATCACTCTCCCACTACGACGAGACACTACAGTTGCAGGAGTAGGTTCAGAGAGATTTACATTATTATGATCTTGTGGTGGAACCATATCATTTGTAGGATCTTGAGTATCCATGCTATCTTCAGCACCTTGCGGTGCAGAGATATCAACAACTTCTTTCTCTAATACAATCTGCTCATTATTACTCCCACTACCTTGATGCAATGAATTTTCAGGAACTTGTACTTGTGGAATTATACGTTTATTAACATCTATCCCACTACTACAATGCAATGGTATGTTAACTCCAACATATGGGGTTTGAATTTGGTTTCCATTATTTTCAGTAGACTGGTTTGTTATCTCTTTGCTTAATTCCTATAAAACTAGTTTACTTCTAGGAATATGGTTTGCTAAAAATTCCTTTTCCAGAATCTTGGCATTGGTAGTCACAATGACCTTCTTTTCTTTAGGATTATAAAACATACCATCTTTCGTTCCTTTAGGGTATCCAATAAAAACACATACTTCTGTTTTAGGTTCTAATTTATCTTCCTTCCCTTTCAGCACATGTGTTGGACATCCCCAAACTCGAATATGTTTCAAACTAGGTTTGTGCCCAGTCCACAATTCAATAAGTGTCAAAGGAACAGATTTAGAAGGAACTAAGTTCAGAATGTAATTTGCAGTTTCTAAGGCATATCCCAAAACGAATAAGGCAAATCAGAGTAACTCATCATTGATCTAACCATTTCTAAAAGAGTTCTGTTTCTTCTTTCTGCTACACCATTCTGTTGTGGCGTTCTAGGTGCAGACATTTGAGATGTAATTCCTTGTTCTGATAAGTAACTAATGAACTCATTAGAGAGGTATTCGCCACCACGATCAGATCGCAATGACTTGATATATATTCCATGTCGTTTCTCCGTTTCAGCCTTAAATTCTTTGAATTTCTCCAAACATTCAGACTTACGGCGCAACAAATAAATATATCCATATTTTGAGTAGTCATCAATGAAAGTCACGAAGTACTCATACCCACCTCTTGCTTGAATGTTCATCGGGCCACACAAATCAGAATGAATTAACTCTAGTTTATCATTGACTCTATTTCCTTTTGAGGGGAAAAGTCTCTTAGTCATTTTTTCTTCTAAACAAGATTCACATGTTGGTAGTGCCTCCACTTTTAATGAACCTAAAGGTCCATCTTGAACCAACCTTGAAATCCTATCTAGATTTATATGACATAGACGCAAGTGCCATAGATAAGTCTCATTAAAATCAGAAGAACGTTTTCTTTTACTTGAAAGGTTAACATTATTCAGTTCTACGGTTTGTTGTAATTCTGGAGAGACATTAATAATAAAAAGACCATCAATCAATGTACCAGTAGAGACAAGATGCTTATTATAGCTAATAACACAACCGTTATCAGAAAAATTAACATCATAACCATCTCTCAAAACTTTAGAAACTGAAATTAAATTTCTTCTAACAGCAGGTGCATATAGAACGTCTTTTAAAATTAAAACTCTACCACTATCAAACAAAAAAGTAATATTTCCTAATGCTAAAACTGGAGCTGCTGAACCATCCGCTTGAAAAATGCTAACTTCACCTCTAATCAGCTTGTGCGTTTCTTGAAACCCCTGCAAAGTCGTCCAAATATGATCAGTGGCTCCTGAATCTACACACCATGAAGTGGTAGAAACAGCCGCTAAAAATGTTTCAACGACAAGTGAAAGTGAGTTACCTGGATTGTTTTTCTTCTTGGCCAAGAAATCTGGACAATGTGCCTTCCAATGGCCTGGCATCTTGCAATGAAAACACTTGCCCTTAGACTTTTTCACACCCCCAGTTGGAGGTGCAAATGCCTTAGCTTTGTGAGCCTTTTTCTTCTTCTGTCCACCTTGCGGTTTAGAAGTAGAACCTTTCTCAACATTTAGTGCCATGGATGGTGCCTTTTTGACAAGTGTCTCTGCTGCCTGCAGCTCATTCAATAATTGTGCCAAAGATAGACTCATCTTATTCATATTATAATTTAGGCAAAATTGTTGAAAACTGTCTAGCAGAGATTGCAATATCATCTTAACTTGAGAGTCATTGTCAATTTTAGCCCCCAAGACCTCTAGTTCATTCAGAAGACCTATCATCTTTAGAACATGGTCTCTTACAGGAGTGCCTTCAACCATCTTAGTGTTCACGAGAGTTCTCATGGCAGTCTGCTTAGCTGATCGACCCTGGTCTCCAAACATTTGTTTGAGATTCTCCAGAATTTCAAAAGCAGACAACATAGCTTGATGTCGATGTTGCAACACATTTGACATTGAAGCCATAATGTAACATCGCGCCATCTCATCAACTTTGCACCATTTCTGATAAGCTAGCTTATCCTCATCACTAGACTGTTCATTAGGTTTCAATGGACATTCCTCATGAAGTACAAACTTATATTCTTCAGCAGTTAACACGATGTCGAGATTTCTCCTCCAGTCAACATAGTTAGAACCCTCTAGTTTATTTTGACCCAAAATAGTACTAATGGGATTAAAATGAGACATTTTGAATCTGAGATTGAAGAAAAAGTTACAATAGATCAATCAAAACTGTCATATAAACATTGAATATTTACATTCAAACTCATCATATACATATACATTCATGCATCTTGAATAGCCAATCGATGGGATTGGAGAACTACTCATACAATATAAATATATAATGACCGATTATTCACTCCATAAACTTATTCAGACCTAACTCAGATGGAGAGTCTATTGTTAGTTTAAGTCAAGTGAAAATCCTCTAGTTACATTGATCCAATCATAGATTACTCAGTTTAGGAGAGTTAATAAAGATTATCAAACTAGCGATTAAATACGTAGTGACTTGTATTAAATTCATTCGATGGGGAGGAAGGTCTAAGCCAACACATAAATTTAATACTTCATTACTATTTAATCTCTGGTAATTAAAGAAAGAATCCTCATCACCATTTTATTTCTTCAAATTTTATACAAAAATTTCCAGAAAATAAAGCATAAACATGACCAGTTCAATTTGTTTAAATATACCATACAGTGACATATAACATAAACAATATTCCAGTGCATCTTGTTTACTGCCGCCTTAACACAAATAATTCACTCAACTTTTAAGCTCCACAAAGCATAGATATTATTTGTATTAATTAGTATTCACTTGGTTTTCATTAATACAAGAAAACAGCCAGCAGCTCACTTTGAGAAAAAAATTTCCAGCCGACACAATATGAGATAAAAAAAAAATTGGAACAGAAGTACCGCCATAAGAAAAGACAAAATAATGACATGTGCAGCCATCAATTTCTTTTAAAATTATCCATCCAAGGAACATTGTGCATGACTACATGAAAATACTATCAAATCTTACCGATCAATTTACATAAGTCATTATTACCGTATGATTTTAACAAAACAAACTAGTTCAAGTTTTATCAATTTTGTTCTTTTCTTGATAAAATTAAAATTACTAACCACGAATCATACATGTAATCACATACGCATATTTAAGGTTATCTATAAAGATGCAAGTATGGCTCATGATGCCAATTGTTAGAAAATAGCATACACAGCGGAATCATTCCAGAATCATACATCTTGCATGAGTATGGACAACAATCATAAATACGTATCACATATAAGGTATGCTGAAAATTAACTCAGGATTACCTCTTGAAGCGTGTGCAGATATCTTGAAGCAAATCCAACTCCAGCTCTACAGTCTTCTACAGTGATCCCAAATAATAATTGAACTATCTCAATACTTGGGTGGGCAAGTATCGTATAGAATACTGAATTATCTTTCTAGGTTAGAAGAATCCCTACTTATAGAGATGTCTTCCTAGTCCAAAAAGGAGAATAAAGTATAAATCCTTATTCTTCAAGAAAGCCCCAAAACTCACGTTTCTTTCTTGGAGGAAAATATACACGTTACTTTTCCTTCTTCTATTAGAAAATAGGATTCTGAGTTCTAGTTAAATTGGGCACTGGAGGGACCACATAATTTATTATTGAGGCTTCCTATTATGGAAATAATTCCAAAAAATTAATTTGAATTATTCTTACCATAATAAATTACAAATCATTCCACTAAAAATTCGTAATTGCACTCCTCTATATATATTTCGAAATTCACCATTAAACACTTATGTAATTCCCCATGTTAAGATTCCAGATACTAATCAATAAATTAAATTACGTTAATTTAATTCAATGATTAATTTCCTTTAGAGCAACACTTAACTTATTTCATGTGCTAGATTCTTAAATCTACCGGCCGGGTTTACACATGAAAACTTATAAGTTTCTCATAAAAAGGTGTATCATCAATCTCTATACTGAGACATGGATTTCATCTACTAACTAATTATTTCACCAATATATATTATTATCATCCAATCTACCAGGCATATTGATCCATCTCAGAATCTCACCTTTTAATAAATCAAAACGATAATTAATATATACTGATCATAATCGTTATATCAAGATTAAGAATATAAGTACATTTAACAGTTTAGAGAATATGTTTTTATCAGTCAGTCTAAAACATCTATCTCTCGCTTGGTCCCGTTCAATACATACAAAATGCACTAGCACGAGAAGTTAGAACTATACCATTCTCATAATCAAGATAAATTACATTTAATATCGTGCTACAATCTTTCTGATGGTTTTGTCCAAAATTTCCATCTACGATTGTGAACTATGACTTTTAACTTATAAGAACCGATGATTTAATCTTCTGTGTATAAGCTTAAACTCTATACACCAAATCATCTACTCTATAAGCTACGGACACATATATGACAATTGATCTATTTAATGCAACACTTTATTGAATTGAATAAATGAATAAACAATTGTTCAATAATAATACTATATCAAAACGCATGGTTAATAGTATATCCTAACACAAATACCTTACCTTCATTCTCACTCCTCGTAGCCCCCATCCTCACCATCCCACATCCTTACTTCTACAGTTTTACTATTGCATTTCTTAGTAATTATCTAGATTATATAAAATTACTTTTAAAATAATATTTTTTATTTACTTAGTGAACACAATTTTATTTTCTTAAAAAACATCTTTCAAAAGAATATTTTTCATTAAAATTATTTTCTTTTATACCGAACACACCCTGGACAACCACAAATGATTGTATTAGATTTGATTTATTTTGTGAAAAAAATCAAATGCATCCAAATAAACCATTAAAACTCTAAGCGGAGGTGGCTTTTATCCAAGAATATATCATTGAAATTTACTGGACGATGGTCTATGGGTGTGGTAGAATTGATTTATTTTACCGAGCTTGTTTTTTCTACAATTTTATCAGGAGATAGAGACATATTTATCTTTATAAAATAAAACTTGTTTTTTTCCATATTTTGACTATCAAACACAATAAAATTAGAAAATATATTTTTTCCATATCAAATACTTAGTTGGTGGGATAAGGATGATATTTCCATGATAACATTTAAAATTATTTTATTTCGTATTTGATTATGAATATTAATTAATTTTGAGATTTCACATTTTATACTAAATTAGTTATCCTGATAGCTAATTACATGGGGATATTCTTGTCTACATCCCATAAATCACACAACCCCTTAATATTTATCAACTATTTTTAATTAATGAACCCAAGTGGACTCTAAATTACTTACTATAATATGTTAAGATATACACTATTATCAGTATATATAAATTCGAATTCTAATGTCTACTTGTCACTCTCATTTAATTTTGTGCAAATAAAAAAAAGTTGATAAATATGGACATAAATTACGAAATTCTTGTGTATAAATTGAGAGGTCCTGTACGAAGCATGCAAATTAGAATAAAAGAAAATGAAGAGCGCTGTTTTGCTAATTTCATTTCTCCTTGCATTTTGGGGATCATGCACTAGTGCTAGTCCTAATCCAGTGTTGCAGGTGGTGGGTGACATTAATGGTGAAATTCTCAGATCAGACACCAGGTACTTTGTGGTGTCAGTAATACGAGGAGCCGGGGGTGGCGGAGTACTGCGAGGCCCCGTAATAAATGGAGACGCTAACTTCGTGTGTCCCTCCCAGGTTGTTAAACTATATGACCATCTCGTTTAAAAAGTTGTTTAAACTGTTAAAGTTAAATTTTACTTCATATATATATATATTTCCTTCTCTTTTTTTTTTTTTTAAAGTTTGTTTCAAAAAAGAGATCTTTTTTCTACTTACAAGTTAAAATTGAGCGTAGTACATAATGTACCTTAGATGACATAACTCAACTCCTCAATCTAACTAATCAGGTGATGCATGATTACCCAAGACAAATATGGATCTAATATTCATATATGCTGAAGACTGGACATCTGAAGTATGAATAATATAACAGTAGTGGTTCTACAACTAATTTTTACTTTTTTACTTTTTTTTGTTACAGGTGGTGCAGTCCCCGCGAGAACTGAACAGAGGTATGTCAGTGTATTTCAAACCAAAGGCACTCGAACAATAAGTGAATCGAGTGATATGATGTTAACATTGAGTTTTATCGGAATTAAATCCATTGTATAATTTTGTTAATTTCGACCAAATAATATCTATCGATTTCTAGATCCTTTCCACTGTATTTTACGTGTGTACCTACCTACTTGTATTGTCTAAATAAAGCTACGCATGTACATGTGTAGCCTCTATCCTTGTAAAAGTATTGCCATCTTAATGAATGCATGTATGTGTGCCTTGTTTTAGTTTGTTTTTGTTCCTTCTCGACTCAAAATATATAGTAATACATTAAAAATGTACTTGAGCGGTTGGCCGTCCAAGTCCAGCACTTGAGAGAGTAGGAAGACATCAATTAAATCATATTATCCATCATAAAATGTGAGTAGGTAATTCATGAGTATCGTATCCACTAATTGCACTCTCCTTAATAAAAGTAAAGGTGTAGGAACCTCTAAAAATATACATATTAAATTATTAAATATTTTCTAATTTTTTCATGTTTGATTGGCTTAAATGTTTGAAAAATATTTTCAAATGAACTTATTTTCCTCTTATTTAAGAAAAAAAATGACATTCATACTTAAAGTAGGTGAAAAGAATAAAAAAAAATTGAAAATATTTTTCAAAACTTTCCTTAACATCACACCTGAAATGAGTTCAGGATCTAACTTCTGATCCCAACTCCAACCTTGACCCGAGACCCAAATTTTGACTTCTTGACCTTGATTCAAGACAACTTATTTTTTTTTTTTAAAATAAAAAATCAACAATAATAGGGAAAATATAGTATTTCATACCAAACACCACTACTAAAAAATTGTCAAAAAACGACGGCCACAAGCGACGGATTGCATCGCTAAAAAGCGATAGACAACGTCGTTTTTAAAAAAGCGACGGACTGCGTCTCTTTTAGCGACGGACTGAGTCGCTTTTTTACTATTTTTTTTGAATTTTTTAAAAAAAGCAACGGACTGCGTCGCTTTAATTTAATTTTCATTTTTTTTAATTTCTAAAGGGCGACGCAGTTCGTCGCTTTTCTGGAAATTTATTTTTTGAAAATCCCAGAAAAGCGACTGATAAAAGGACACTGTCCGTCGCTTTTCTGGAAATTTTATTTTTAAAAACCCAAAAAAGAGACGGACTAAACCACGCTGTCCGTCGCTTTTTCTGCAATATTTTTGGCAGTAGCAGCTCGCAGCTTCTGCTGCCCACCTGCAAATGCAATTCAATTCAATTTTACACTATTCAACTTAATCAAACACACACAATTATAAACAATCTAAACAAAACATAAAACAACAAACTTAAAATAACATTCAAAAGTATCTAAATCATAAATTAAAGACTTATAAAGTATTTTTAAACTTGTTTTAAAATTTTAAAAAGTTCATAAATGTCCAGAGATCTAAACTAGGGAGTTAGATCTACATAATCATCCTCATCACTCTCGTCGTCGGTGTCATCGAAAGCCGAAGTAGTAGGTCGACGAGCGAGGTTCATCACTTGTTCTTTGATTTGATGAACGGTCTCACTCATGCTTTGTTGTTCAGCTACTCTTTTCCGCTCTGACTCTGCTAGTGCCACTGTAAGTTTAGTTATCTGATCCGACATAACAGCAATCTAAACACCGTCAAGTGCCTCAGCTTGATGTGACGATCCAATACCTTCTAAGCCTGACTGAAGGCGTCTAACATCGTTGCGAGAGCCTAGACCATAGCATCTACCCTGTGTGTCCCCCCTACCACTTTTTCTTTCCAAATCTGAGTGGACAGTTCAGGTGTCAATTGAACCGAACTATCTAGATTCTCAGCGACGTACTTATGAAAGTCATTCTGCATATTAAATATAAATATTGACATCAATATATATACATATCATAAATATATTCACTATTGATATATATTATTCATATTAAATCACTTACAAAAGTTCGTTCGGCCCTTTTCTCCACCCATACATCCGTCAATAAACTCAGGTTTCAAACCAGCACCAGTTTCATAATGCATATTATACATCCACAAATGATGATCCATCTACAAAAATATAGATATTCAATTATATTATAAATAAAATTTAATAATAATTTTACTAGTAGTAGTCCTAAAACTAGTTTAGTATTGACAAAACCACATTATTTAATTTAACTTATTAAAACAACTTAATAACTTTAACTAGTTTAGTTTTGACTTAATTCCAACAACTAAATCCATCAACAATACCACATTTTTTAATTTAACTTATTTAAACAACTTAACAACTTTAACTAGTATAATTTTGACTTAATTCCAACAACTAAATCCATCAACAAAATCACATTTTTTAATTCAACTTATTTAAACAACTTTAACTAGTTTAGTTTTGACTTAATACAACACTAAATCCACCAACTAAACCACATTAATTAATTTAACTTATTTAAACAACTTAACAACTTTATAACTTGAACTAGTTTACTTTTGACTTAATTCCAATAACTAAATCCATCAACAAAACCACATTATTTAATTTAACTCATTTAAACAACTTAACAATTTTAACTAGTTTAGTTTTGACTTAATTCCAACAACTAAATCCATCAACAAAATCACATTTTTTAATCTAACTTAATTTAAATTTAAAGCTAAGTGTCAACACTAGATGGACACAAATTGATCTTGCAAGAAAATCAATTTTGTCATCAATAGGATCAACTAGTGTTGGTACTCATGCTTAACAAATATATTATTTCTAAATTTAAAGCTAAGTGTCAACACTAGATGGACACAAATCGATCTTGCAAGAAAATCAATTTTGCCATCAATAGGATCAACTAGTGTTGGTACTCATGCTTAACAAATATATTATTTCTAAATTTAATGCTAAGTGTCAATACTAGATGGACACAAATTGATTTTGCAAGAAAATCAATTTTGTCATCAATAGGATCAACTAGTGTTGGTACTCATGCTTAACAAATATATTATTTCTAAATTTAAAGCTAAGTGTCAACACTAGATGGACACAAATCGATCTTGCAAGAAAATCAACTTTGTCATCAATAGGATCAACTAGTGTTGGTACTTATGCTTAACAAACAATCGATGGACACAAAAATATTATCATAAAATTAAAGATAAATATCAATACTAGATGGACACAAACACATTATTGAAAACAATTGTACTTGAACTTTAGAAATTTAGAAGCACCAACCTTATTTTCTACTTTGATGAAAGAAGCAATATAATCTTGTATCAACTATTTTAGATGTTGAGCTTCCTCAGTTGCCTAGCATGAAAAGTTCTAAAATTAGTTAAATTTCAAGTTCAAGTTCTAATTCTACGTTCAAGTTCTAATTCTAAGTTTTAAGTTCAAGTTCTAAGTTCAAGTTCAAGTTCAAGTTCTAAGTTCAAGTTCAAGTTCAAGTTCAAGTTCTAATTTCAAGTTCAAGTTCTAAGTTCAAGTTCTAATTTCAAGTTCTAAGCTCAAGTTCAATTTCTAATTTCAAGTTCAAGTTTTAATTTTAAGTTCAAGTTCTAATTCTAAGTTCAAGTTCAAGTTCAAGTTCTAAGTTCAAGTTCAAGTTCAATTTCTAAGTTCAAGTTCAAGTTCTAATTCTAAGTTCAAGTTCAAGTTCTAAGTTTAACTTCAAATTCTAAGTTCTAAGATCAAGTTTAAATTCTAATTTCAAGTTCAAGTTCTAATTTCAAGTTCTAAGTTCAAGTTCTAAGTTCAAGTTCAATTTATAATTTCAAGTTCAAGTTCTAATTCTAAGTTCAAGTTCTAATTTCAAGTTCATGTTCAAATTCTAAGTTCAACTTTAATAACTAAGTTTAAGTTCAAGTTCAAGTTCTAAGTTTAACTTCAAATTCTAAGTTCAAGTTCAAGTTCTAATTCAATACACTAATTAACAAATTCAATACTCAAATTTCAAGTTCTAAGTTCAAGTTCAATTTCTAAGTTCAAGTTCAAGTTCTAATTCTAAGTTCAAGTTATAATTCTAAGTTCAAGTTCAAGTTCTAATTTCAACATCAAGTTCTAAGTTTAACTTTAAATTCTAAGTTCAAGTTCAAGTTCTAATTTCAAGTTCAAGTTCTAAGATCAAGTCAAATTCTAAGTTCAAGTTCAAATTCTAATTTCAAGTTCAAGTTATAAGTTCAAATTCTAATTTCAAGTTCAAGTTATAAGTTCAAGTTCTAATTTCAAGTTCTAAGTTCAAGTTCAATTTATAATTTCTAGTTCAAGTTCTAATTCTAAGTTCAAGTTCTAATTCAAATTCTAAGTTCAACTTCAATAACTAAGTTCAAGTTCAAGTTCTAGTTTAAGTTCAAGTTCTAATTTCAAGTTCAAATTCTAAGTTCAAGTTCAAGTTCTAAGTTCAAGTTCTAAGTTCAAGTTCAAGTTCAAGTTCTAAGTTTAACTTCAAATTCTAAGTTCAAGTTCAAGTTCTAATTTCAACATCAAGTTCTAAGTCTAACTTCACATTCTAAGTTCAAGTTCAAATTCAAATTCTAAGTTCAAGTCAAATTCTAAGTTCAAGTTCAAATTCTAATTTCAAGTTCAAGCTCTGATACCATTTTTCGGTGCGGAACTGGTAGTTGGTGAATTCATGAAAGTGGTAGTGTGGTAGATAGTAGGGTAGTAAGTGAGTGACTTATTTTTAAGATTTTATTATAATATCTTTTTACTAAGTGTCTCAATCTTGATATCTCTTTAATATTATTTTTTGGTAGTGCTAAGTTCATGGTAATATATAATAATATTTATTGTAATATTCTTCCGATAGTTGTTTTAATCTGAATATTTCATTAATATTATTTATGATATATTCTAGATATAACATATCTTGGGTTTCTTGGTACATATATAAATTTTTCGCCATTAATTGTTCTAACAATTTTATTTCTTCAATAGTTTCTATCCAATATTGTAAATATTCGTAATTCATCTTATTTTGAATTTATTTCTAAATCGTACCATTCTATTCTTCCATTATCTAAGTATAGATCTTGTAAATCTATTTCATACCATTCCTGATTTAATATATTTTCTGATTCGTAATTATTAAATATTTTTTTCCATATTATTTTTCTTAATTCAATTATTTCTATACCGTTAAGTATATATAAGATTAAAGTTTCATAGTTTTTTATCACTTCATCATGTACGTATGTAGTCATGTTCTTCATTATGCAGGTTTTTTATTTCAAATTATTCCTTCCTATCATATTCATAATTGACTAAATTCATATTAGATCATTATGAACTAGATTATCTTTATCATGTTTTCCTGTCACTACTAGCATCGTACTTTAGCGGATACTTCCTTCTTATCTGCGCCTCAACTTTGTTTACTCCCTAAATGGCTTTCCTCGCCTACCGATTTCAACATTAGGATGGCATAGTATAGAAGTTTTCTCCCCTGTTTCCAAGTGTGCTAATAAACTAGAAATCATGATTCAAATAATTCTAATACATAATAACTAACATAAATTTATTCAATCATATATATGATATTCAGAATATATGAAATTAGTTTCGCATATTTTTTGAACAATATACCTTTGCCTCTTGCTTGGCCATGCTATCTCGAAATATCTCGATTGGATTTGATTTTTCCATTAACTTTTAAGTAATTTCTATATCTTAGTGGAGAGAGTTTTTGAAAGTTGAAAGTTTTTTATTAACTTAGGCGTTGCCTCGTCCTCTTTATTTACATATCCCTTTCTTTATATAGAAAGGAGTTTACATACATACTACATTACTTACAATAATGCACTACTACACTTGTCACCTAATAATACTACTACTTTACTTACTCGATGACTTTTTTACACTACTTGACAATCTCATACTTACTCTTTACACTTGTCATCACTATTATGACACACACCATACTATGCACTATTTACTTTATTATGACACTTACCTAATTTATGACACACTACTACCATTCATGACTTTTACAATAGGACAAATAGCTTCTCATCTTATCTACTTTTGTTTTCTTCTTTCTATCTTATCTCATCTTTATTTCTACGACTTTCTTCTGCACACATGTGTCCATCTGTCCATTATCTCCTTCTTATCTTCTTCCGTCTTATTTGATCATTCCAGCTGTACATCTGGGATTATATTATCTTCTCCGTTACATTTTGTACATATATGGTCAGGATATTTGTGTCCAATTAATTTACAATATCTGGTCAATAATTCTTTTGAAATAAATCCTGTCTTCAAAGCTCTCGTTGTAGGTTGTTCTTCTGGCTTAAGTAATGATAAAATCCATCTCTGGACTTCATCCATATCTGTTTTCCTTAACTCCCTTGAATTGGAATAAATCATTAGCCGATCTTTTGCATAGTAGCTCCATATAGCGTTTCCGTTTAAATAATTATTTGCTAGCTCTCGTATGATAGTTGATATACCAATTATCCTTTTGTTGGCATAAAAACTTGGTATCTCATTTTTTATATCTCTCGGTTGCTGTCCGATATCTTCCGGTATTATCATATCTTTTGTTAGTCCTATCTTCACCACTTGTATCGGAGGTTTTATTTCCTCGTATAATATTTTCGTCGTTGCCGTATAAAATTTCACATAGAATAAATTTCCTTTAGTAACTCTTTTTATATGTAATAAATGCTTTATGTAGTTTCGGTATTCCACTTAGTTCTTCTCCATCATATGTATATACCGTATTTAATAATCCATAGTTATAACATGTCCGCACTAGGTTGGCGTTAGTTTTTGGTTGTGCAATTAGTTTATTATAACCTTGTAACCTTTGGGTTAAATAATCTTGGTTGGGTTTTTGGGTTGTAGTAGATCTTGGGTTAAGATTTAAAAATGTTTGGATTTTGTATATATTTTCTATATAGGTTCGTGTAATATGGTTGTATGTCCTTTTGTCATGGTGTAGGCTATCCGCATATGTAGAAGTTTGTGGTTCTATAGTTAATATGTTTTTGGTGTTAGTCTTGGAGTAAATGGTTTTTCAAGTTCAAGTTTTAAGTTGTATTCTTTTATTTTTCACTAACTCGTTTGCTTGTACCTGCTCGTACCGTATTTAAACAAATGTTATGGGTTTTAAGGAGTTTCCCATCGTCTCCTTTTAGCTCGGGATTTTTTCCGTCTTCCGATCGACGTAGCTCCGCATTTTTATAGTCATGCCGCCGACTAGCTTTAGACTTCGCATTATCTTCATTAGTCTTTAGCTTTTGTATTTCGTTGTCCATACTATCCACTTTTGTAGAAAGTGTAGTAATGGCTTTGAGTATCTTTTCAATTGTATTTTCTTCCTCCCCCGCTCCGAGTAGCTTTGTCGTGATAGGTAATCTCGCAATAACATTCTTATCGTTTTATTACTTCAATTGTAAATGTGAAATTTAATATATTTAATACCAATCTCCTTATTTCTTTTGTTGTTACCGAATCTTGTATTTTTCTTGTTAGCCACCATTTTACTTGTGTATTATCTGTTCTTATAATAAATTTGTTATATACAATATATGGTTCAAATGATAATAAACACTTATATACTAAATATAATTCTTTTCTATTTATTTCCCATTTGATTTCGTATTATTAAATGTTCCCGAATAATACGCAGTGATGTTCTATCGTAGTGTCATCATACCCGTATTTTAATATTCCTCCGTAACTTTTTTCACTCGCATCCGATTCTATTATATAAGTGAATTTTTTATTTTCATCCGGAAAATATAGTTTAGGTAGGTTCTTACATAATAATTTTATTTTTGTATTTGTGTTTGATCTTTCTTATCAAACCGGTATTCTACATCTTTCTTTAATTTTTGTTGTAATGGTTTTAAATTCTCTCGCTAATTTTGGTATGTATTCTCTTACTTGATTTACTAGTCCTAAGAATGATTGTAATTTCTTTTTGTGTCTAGTTGTTCATTTGAGTTAATTATTTTTTGTACTATATGTGTTTGCATTTTTATTCCGTTTTTATCAATTTGTTTTCCTAAGAATTCTATTTGATTTTTCATTATATCAACCTTCTTTTTACTTAGACTTATACCGAATATTCTACGATGTGTATAAATTTTTCTAATAATCTTATGTGTTCATCTTGTGTTTTGGAATATAATAATATATCATCAATGTACACTACACAATTTTCTATTTGTTTAAAGTAATTGTCCATAAAGTGTTGATATCTACCTCGGTGCATTTTTATATCCAAATGGTAATACGTTCCATTGATAATAACCTTGTGGTACTGTAAACGCCGTAAGTTTTTTAGCTTCTTCTTCTAATTTTAAGTGGTAAAATCCCGATTTACAATCAAATTTGCTAAAATAATTATATGCTTCTGTAGCCCTTATTTTTAGTATCTTATTTGGTATCGGATAATTATATGTTTTAGTTTTTGCATTTAAGTTTCTATAATCAATAACCATTCTACTTTTTCCTCTTTTTTGTTCACTATGTTTATTTACGATAAATGCCGGGCTTGTATGCTTACTATTGCTTTCTTGTATATATCCTTTCTCTAGTAATTCATCTATATGTATTTTAAATTCGGTTAAATCACTAAAATTATACTTTAATGGTTTTTGGGTTATTATACTGTTGTTATCAATTAGCTCAATTTTTATTTTTGTTTTATGTTTTTCCCATCCTTGTAAAGGATCCTCACTATATAATAATTCTAGCTTATCTTGAATTATTTTTACTTTATCTATAGAGAATATAATTAATTCTATTTTAGGTCTTCTTCTTTTATATTTTCTAATTTTTGTGTAATTTTTTCACTTCCTTTTATCCATTCTCGTTGTTTTTCGTTTTTTATTATTTACTCTTTTTGCTCCTATTTTTTGTTTACACGGTGTGGTGAACCACCAGTGTGTTTTTGTTATTATATGTGGGTATAATTTTTCTAAAAATGGCATTCCTAATAGCATATCTTTTGTAGTTAATTCAAAGTTATATATTTCTTCTATAGTTAATATCTTATCCCATATTTGTATTTTTATATTTTTTGCCTTATATGTGATCATGCTTCCTTCATTATTAAATCCCGTTACTACTACCGGTGTTTTTAATTTTTCCCACTTATCTTCCGGTAAACAATTATATTTACATATATTAGCTTCTCGCTCCCGTATCTATCATTGATGTATAATATCCGTTGTAATATCCTTCTATTATTATCTTTGCAAGTATATATATTTTCATCTTTTTATCATACCAAAGTCCTTTTTATTATTACTCTTTTATTTTCATAATTTATTATTAACTGTTTGTCTTCTAAATTATATGGTTTTACTTGTTCTAGCCATTTTATTCCTAAAGTGATATTTTCATCTCCCTGATATATTTTAAATTTTATTATTATTGGTATTCCTCCAATGATTATTTCCTTTTCCGTAGTTTCTTCGGTATATGTTAATACTCTTGGTAGTTCGGGGCATGATTGTTCAATGGTTATTATTTCATCTTCCGTTACTAATTCTCTTGTAATATAATTTTCTTCTAGTCCCGTATTTATTAATATTAAATATTTTCGTTGTTCCATTATTCCCGTTATGTAGTAATGATGTGGTTTTCTTTCTTCTTCCATTGATTTTTGTGGAGATTTATCTATTCTTCTTGAGGTACTCATTTTTGATGATATTTGGGGTATCTCATCGTTTATTCTTTTCGATGTACTTAGTCTTTCTTTTACTATTTCTAAATCTTCTTCTATATCAATTTCTTTATAGCTATAATCATTATTATCTATGACTCGTAACTATTCTTTCAAAGGGATCTTCTATTTTTATTTTATTTATTTTATTTTTTGCTGTTATTTTATGTTTTGTTGTTAAAACATATCTATCATCCGCTAAGTATATTTCTATGGGTGTATCTATTCCTTCTCTAAAGCATGCTTTTATTAATATTTCCGTTCCTCCTAAATGTACATATTTAATTGGATTTTTAGCCTTAATATCTTGTATTTCTTTATTTATTATTCGTTTATTTATTATTGGTATTTTGGCCTTTCCTTTAGTGTATTTGCAATCTATGATATGTTCTCTTTGACTTACTACATAATATTCTTCTTTTTGTCGTTTAAACCCGTTTCTTATTGTTGGTATTTCGAATATTTTCGTCACAGTTAGATCTAATTGTTTTCCTTTTATTTGTTCAAATATATTATTATCAAATATTTATTTTTTGTTCTACCGATTCTTCATCTTGATATTTTTCTTTAGTTATTGTTTGTATATCTCGTTTTCTACCATTTATATAGTGTTCACTATCTCGATTTTGTTAATGAATTATTTTCCATTTCGTCTATTTCATTTTTCGATAATTCATATATGCTATCTTCACTTTCTAATTCATAATCTACGTATTCTATTTGTGTATATTTTTCATTGTCTATTATTATTTCGATATTTGTTTTTTCTTTTGGATTTTTAGGTAATTTACAATCTCTAGCTATATGTCCTAATTTTCCACAATTATAACAAGTACATTCCGTTAGTTTTCTTTTTTGGTCTATATGGTCTTTTAGTTTTATAGTTTTTTACATAGTACCTTCTTCTAGGTTTTTTATATTTATATTTTGATCTATATTTTTTATTATATTTCTTTTCTATTTTTATAATACTTATCCGTACAACCAAAATTGAGGTGCTGTTTTTGTTTTTTGCAACATGCTAAGTTTTTTATTAATATTTTTTCCATTTTTATTTCTTCTTTATGTTTTTCACATAATTCCATAAACCATCGTTGCAAGAATTTCATTCTAGCTCCTAAGGTGTCTCAATTCTCGCTTCATTCCAGCTTTTTATTATTTTTGAACTAAAAGGTTCTCGTAATTTTGTAAAATATAATTTTCTTATTTCTTTACTTTCTTTCGTGCTATATGTTCCTTTATAATAGTATTCTCTAAATGCACATGTATATTCATCTATGTAACACATATTACATATTGCTAATTTTGTCATTAGATTTCGATTTATAATTTTTTCTTTATTTTGTTCTTCTAAGTTCAGTTGTCATACTACTAAATTCGTTTCTTATAGCTATTTCATATTTATGAAGTATTTCCATAGTTGTAGTAGCTATTCCACCATCAAATTTTTTATTACTTCTTAGAGTTTGTAAACTTTCATCTGATAGATTTTGTAGCCATAATTTTACTGTTCCTATAAGTGTTCTTTTCCGTATATCCCGGCGTTTCGTCATTGTTATTTTGTTATCTATTAATTGTTTTGATATGTATCCCATCCATAATTGGATTTTTTTATTTATATCTGCTACGCAGTCTAAATCTAAAAAATCATGTCGTTCAACTATTGGTTTAGGTGTCCATTTTTTATTTAATCTTTTATCCCATATAGTTTTTTCTCTATTATATTGTCCATAGTTTTCATCATAATATTTTGGATTAAAATTTTTCGGGTTTTTTACCCCTGATGTGCTAGGTTTTTCATCCATGTCTATGTCTCCCGTATTTATTTCTAAATTCTTTGTATTATCTATGTTTGCTAAAAGTTCCGTATATGTTTCGCTTGTCTCCGAATGTTGTTCTAGATCATCGTCGTTTATTTCATCAACTCTTATTTCGGGTAGATTATCTTGGTTATTTTCTTCTTTTTCTTCTAATTCATCTTCTAGCTGCAATTTTTCTTTAAACTTAATTATCTCATTTGTTAATTTCGTTTTTGTTCTTTTTCTTTTTGTTTCATTTCATATATTTCTTTCAATATTGCTAACTCTTTTTCTAGCTCTATTATTTTGGTATTTTTTACTTCTTCTAATTGTTGTACTTCTTTTTTTGCTTGTTGTTTTATTTTTTTCAATTTCCGTTTTTCTATCGATTTCTTCATTTTCTTTTGTTATTCTTACCATATGCTTAAACTATCTTCTAGTTTTACCGTTTCTTTTTCTAACATTAAACTTATATTGTCACCTATTTTCTTATATCTTCTTCCTAGATTAGAAAATATTATTTTTATTTTTAATCCGTCATAATTTTCATATGTTTTTTTCATCTATTGCGTATTCTTCCTTATTCATTTATAGATCGTGTTGAAATTTATATTCTAACTTATTTATTTGTATTTCTAGATAGAAAATAGTCTTTCTTTGTGCTAATATAGATTTGTGACAAACTCCCGCAAATATGTTCGTTAAGTCTATTTTTTCTATGTGCTAATTCTTGTCTTTTTGCTATAATTATTTCATTAAGTTTTTGTCTATATTCGTTATTCTTGTTATTCATTGTAATTTTAAATATCGAATATATTTATATTCTACTTTAGATATATTATCTATTAAGTGATTTAATTTTTCGTTATCGTTTTTGTGATATTGAGTTGTTTATACTTCGGATATAATTTATTTAATTTTCTTCTTATTTTTCTTAACTTTCTACTAATACGGTTCTTCTTATACTTCTCGACATCCATAGCTCTGATTTCTAGTTCAAGTTCTAATTCTAAGTTCAAGTTCTAATTTCAAGTTCATGTTCAAATTCTAAGTTCAACTTCAATAACTAAGTTCAAGTTCAAGTTCTAAGTTCAAGTTCTAGTTCAAGTTCAAGTTCTAATTTCAAGTTCAAATTCTAAGTTCAAGTTCAAGTTCTAAGTTCTAAGTTCAAGTTCTAATTTCAAATTCAAGTTCTAAGTTTAACTTCAAATTCAAGTTCTAATTCAATACACTAATTAACAAATTCAATACTCAAATTTCAAGTTCTAAGTTCAAGTTCAAGTAATTCTAAGTTCAAGTTCAAGTTCAAATTTTAAGTTCAAGTTCAAGTTCAAGCTCTAGGTTCAAGTTCTAATTTCAAGTTCAAGTTCTAAGTTTAAGTTCAAGTACTAAGTTCAAGTTCTAGTTCAAGTTCAAATTCTAATTTCAAGTTCAAATTCTAAGTTCAAGTTCAAGTTCTAAGTTCAAGTTCTAATTTCAAGTTCAAATTCTAAGTTCAAGTTCAAATTCTAAGTTCAAGTTCAAATTCTAAGTTTAACTTCAAATTCTAAGTTCAAGTTTAAGTTCAAGTTCAAGTTAATGTTCATGTTCAAATTCTAAGTTCAACTTCAATAATAATTCAAAATAGTCCTAAATTCAAAATTCAAACTAGTCTTGAAATCACAAATTCAAACTAGTCCTAAAATCCCAAAATCTAACTAGTGCTAATTAAAATCCTAAATTCAAACAACTCCTTAAATACCCTAATTCAATCTAATCTTACAATTCCAAAATCAAACTAATTAACTCAAGAAATACCGAATTTCAAACAAATCCTAAGATACCCTATTCAAACAAACCCCAACATTAAAATTTTCATTTCACAATCAACAATCAACAAACACAAACTAACAATCAAATAATCCCTAATTCAAACTAACCATCAAACACCCCTAAATCATTCACTTACTAACTAACAATCACTCAAACTAACAATCAATAAAAAAACTAATTCAATACACTAATTAACAAATTCAATACTCACATTGAAAGAAATTAAAAATAATATTATGAAACCCTAACCTTCAATTAAAGGAAAAGGGCAGTGGATCGAGGTCGGGGTCAGTTGGCCGAAGATGTTGCTCTCCTCGCCGGCTGTTGATGTTGATTGGAGAGACGAGAGATAGGCGGTAATTTGTCTCGCCGGTGAGAAGAGACGGGAGGGAGCAAGGAGAGAAGAGATGAGAAGAGGAGGGCGACGGGAGGAGGAGCTAGGGCTGCTTGAGAGAGAAGAGATTAGAGGGTTTGGTCTTTTTTTTAGGTCAAAAATAGGAAGGTTAGGTAGATTTAATTTGAGCCATTGGATTAGTTAAGATGAACGGCTAGGATTTGATCTAGGATTCACTTAAAGGATGGACGGTTAAGATTTAAACTAATGTTTCAAAATTTGGACAAAAAGGGTTATAATTTCAATGAATGAATGGCTAAAATTGCAACTAAAATTGATATAAGAGGCTATAATTGAAAAATGAAATTGGATTGAGGTGGTTAGAATTGCAATGAATTGAATAAGGGAAAAGCTAAAATTGAAAGGATTTAGATTAAAATGGGATAAAAATAAAATGATTTCGAGAAAAATCAAAGAAATGCTATCCAATTAAAATACTACAAATATTATAACATTTTATATAATAAAAATCACTTAAATTTTAAAACATTTGAATAAAATAATTATTCCGAGTTTTACTTATAATTTTAAAAATATTTACGATAATTTTATAAAGCATGCAAACTAAAATATATAGTTTTTAGACAAAATCGATTAAAAATTTAAACTCAGAATATTTTTAAAAAAACACGTATTTAACCAAATAGCACTTCCGAAAGGGTTATAAGTCTGTCAAAATTGGGTGTCAACATTGTGAAGTCGATATTATCTAAATAAAATAATTATTTAAATATACCGAACTCTTTAGGTCGGTATATATTAATTTATTTTAATATAAACTCACCTTTTGAGGTTGATTTTATTAACTAAAATTACATATACATACATACATACATACATATATATATATATATATATAGGCCAAACACATATAGACGTGTGCCTGTTAATTAAAAAATTAAACATTCGCGAACGAACATAAAAATTTTCAAACAATAATATTATTTTTTGATATTTCTTAAACATTCAATCAAATTAAATAACACTACTTATTTATTTTTTCTTATCATCTAGGCTATCTAAATTTAATGCAAATACTCACTTTTAATTTTTAATATAAATCAATACGAATAAAAAAACCCATCTTCAAAAAGACTCGACTGACTTAGTTAATAACACTACTAAAAAAAGACTCTTGTTCATTGCTAATAACATTACTAAACAATGTTACAACTCGACAAACTTTGTTATAAGGTTGTCAGTGATTTTAAAGAAAGAAAAGCAACACAATTTTGTCGGTTATTTTTCACACAAAAATACATAACACTCTTAAAAAGAAATTATTATTTTTTAAAAATAATTATTTTTTGTTAATTTTTAATTTTTTAACTAAAATTAAATGACACATGTCAATTTAAAATAAGAAGTTGCAATTGAAGAATTTATATAAAAATAAATAAATCATAAAAATAGTATTTCGTGTTAAAATGGAACATAAAAAATGGAGTTCAAGGGTTAAAATGAACAAGGCTAAGATAAAATGTCAAAATGAAAAATGTAGACAAGTTAGAGGGGTTGTATATGTGTTTGGCCATATATATAATTAGAAAGTATATAATTTAATTTTATAAAATTAACTTGATCGATAAATTAAATTTATTAAATTAAACTTTTGTTGATGTGTAGTTAAATTTTATATATATATATATCAAGTTAATTTTATAAATTTAAATTATATATACCTTTTAATTATATAAATTTAATTTTATTGATCAACAAAAGTTTATCAATATCAAATTTAATATATAAATCTCCTTGAATTGATCATCGATATTTCTTTAATTGATAATGTATTTCATATCTGAACCACTAGTAAATAATACTTGATTTGTTAAACTACTCGAGAAATATATATATAATTAATCAACGTATTTCATACTCCGATGAAGTATCATTTATATGTCATCATAATTAGGAGGTGATCACTACACTTGACATCCATTCAAGATCGAACGTATATAATAATACTATCTCGCATTTCATCTTTGGAATGGATTATATGTTAGCTCTTCACCTCTACTACATCATGACATGAGATATTAAGTTTATGATTAGACGACGGACTGATAGAATTTGTATATTACTCTATAAATATAAGTATAATTATCTCCTAATTCATATCAACGTAGTTTCATACTCTAAATATGGATTATACATATTTATTTTTTTTATTTCATGAATTCTAACATTTTATTTGTAAAAGTATACAAAATTGTTACACTTTTTGAACAATTAATCGTAGGTGTCAAATGAAATTTTAATATTATACACAATAGCAAAATTATGATTAATAGAAATATTTTAAACATACCGACCTCCGGATATCGCTTTTATTAAAAGTAATTAGATATAATAAAAAATACTGACCTCATGAGGTCGGTATCACATTAAATTTTAAGATAAATAAAAAGTAATCATGTTAATTAAATAATATTGACATTGGGAGGTCGGTATTTTATATTAAATTATTTTTTAACTTATATAAAACCGTCATTCGGAGGACGATTTATTTAAAGTTAATTGAAAATATTAATTTATTACATACTATTTAATTTTACCGACATCTGAAAGTCGGTATTATAATTCTTTTTGTTTTTTATTTTACACAAAACCATTCTCCGAAAGATGATTTAAATAAAATTAAATCAAAATATTTCTCAATTTTATTTTTTTATATGGAGAAATGGGGAAAATCGCGTCTGCTAGTGCAGATATTTTTAAAAAAAGCGACGGTCAACGTCTCTATGTCCGTCGCTTTTTAAAAAAAATGTTTGGCCAACATTTTGACCAAAAAGCGACAGACTAAGAGACATTGTCCGTCGCTTTGTTACAATATTTGACCAGATATTTTGACCAAGAAGCGATGGACATAAAGATGTTGTCCGTCGCTAATTTAAAAATAATTAAACAATTAAAATTAATAAAAAGCGACGAACGGCGTGACTTTTTTAAAAATAATAAATAATTATTTTTAATAAAAAGTGACGGACTGCGTCACTATCTATATAAAATAATTAATTAGCAAAAATACGTGAAAAAATCGACGGACTAAGCGATGCCGTCCGTCTCTTTTAACAAAAATTAAAAAAAATTAATTAAAAAGTGACGGACTAAGAGACGCTGTCCGTCGCCTTTTAAAAATGTTTGACTAGATATTTTGACCAAAAAGCGACGGACTAAGAGATGCTGTCCGTCGCTTTTTTTTAAAACTAATTAATAAAATAAAATAAATTAAAACGACGGACAGCGTGGTTATTGTTTAATTTATAAATAATTATTTTTAATAAAAAGTGACAGACTAAGAGATGCAGTCCATCGCTTTTTGTAAAATAATTTTAAAAATATTTATTTTAATTAAAAAGCGACGGACAACATCTCTTAGTCCGTCATTTTTTGGAGCGACATTGTCCATCGCTTTTTCTTTCGTCGTTTTTTAGCAGTTTTTTAGTAGTGCACACCCTAAAAGGAGAAAAAGAACAAGAAAAAAAATCTTGTAATTGAAGTATGTATTTCTCTATATAATAAGAGGCTTTATATATATATATATTTTATTATTATTATTATTTTATTTTTTAAAATCAAAAGCCATCACCAATAGGTTGTGAGCCTACGAGTTCGGATTGGATGTTGCCTCATGTTTTTGATGAATTGCGTGTGTATTGAAACACAGATAAGTTTAAGGCAATGTCAGAAAAAGCCAAAAAGGCTTGAGGCAGTCTTAAGGATGGCTCATTGCACACCGGAGGTGCAAAGACCGTTGGAACAATTGCAAGAGAGATTTCAATTTTTATTTATAGGAAAAAGAATTGGGGCACACTCCCATTGGACCGGAGGTTTTCAAGAAGACTCATGTCAGGAAGAAAGAAAATGAATCGAATTCGTATGTGTGGGTGGAGAAAAGGACCGAACGAACTTTTGGAAGTTATTTAATATGAATAATATATATTAATAGTGAATATATATATATATATATATACATACATATTGATGTCAATTTTTATATTTAATTTACAGAATGAATTTCATCAGTACGTCGCTGAAAATCTAGATAGTTCGATCGAAATGACAACTGAACTGTCAACCCAAATTTGGAAAGAAAAAGTGGTAGGGAGGACACACAAGGGTAGATGTTATGGTCTAGGCTCTCGAAATGATCTAAGACGACTCCAGTCAGGATGAGAAGGTATTGGATTATCACATCAAGCCAAGGCACTTGACGGTGTTTAGATTGCTGCTATGTCGGCTCAACTAGCAAAACTTACATCGACACTTGCAGAGTCGGAGCGGAGAATAGTAGCTGAACAACAAAACATGAGTGAAACTGTTCAACAAATCGAAGAACAAGTGATGAACCTCGCTCGTCGACCTACTACTTCGGCTCCCCGAGGACACCGACGACAGTAGTGATGAGGACGATTATGTAGATCCCACTCCCTAGTTTATGTCTCTTTTAATTTATGAATGTCACGACCCAAGCCTACACCCTGGACCTGGCCGGCACTCGAAGACCATTGCTGGTCCCCAAGTGAACCCTCATCTTGGCTGACTACAAGCGGAAAACTGATTCAAGCATACAAAGCTTAAAAACTGAAATAAAAGTTCATAAAACTTAAATTCAAACTTTAACTCAAATGAAAACTCTAAATAATAAAATATATTCAACTCGCCCCAAAATTGGCAACTTAAGTCTTTGAAATATTTAATAAAAATAAATAAATAATACAGACTTCTCAACTATACTGACTATCTATGACGCCTCTAACTGATAAAGATGGAAGTCGGGACAAGACCCACGACATCCTGACTAAACTGAAAGGTAAATGAAATCCTCTGAAAAATAAGAAGGCTCACCATAGCTAACTCGAACTCTCGAATGTATCAACGAATCTCATGTTGATGATCCTGAATACCTGTGTCTGCATCATGAAAAGATGCAGGCTAAATGGCTTAGTACGTGGAATGTACGAGCATGTAAGGGGAATTCTAAAGCATAACATAAGCTTGAAAGAATCTGAAAGAAACTGAAGAACTTACCTGGCTCAACTCAACTCAACATAACTGAACTCATTTCATTATAAAGCAGTTTAAAACAAGTGCAATATAAAGAAAAAAAACTGTTGAAAACATGTTGTAAATTCATAATCATATTATCATAAAAAGATAAACCATGCTCCCTCTCAAAGTCTACTTGTACAATGCATAAATGAAGTCTCATACCCCCATTCACACTAAGCAGAACCCCTTGAGGAACCATGTTACTACTGATGTAGGAGTTTCTCTAACCGACAACCATCACTTAAGAACTATAGTGATGATACAACGCTTTACCTCACGCTGCCGAGGCCCATCCTATACCTTGCCGTGATATAGGAAGCTAACTCACTAAGTGGATCCACTAGTCTATGCGAAAATGATTCATCTAAAAAGTATGACCCTTTTCTACCCATGATGGCTACATGGTTTATAGACACTTAAGTTAATATGAACTCGCATCCCCATATCGGTGCTCAATACTACTCCCAAAATATATTTAGTTCTTTATGTTTAAAAACATACTTCTTCTGTGATTTGTGATTAGTGATCAAAAAACTTAGCTCAAAGGCTATCTTGGAAATCTTAGTTTCCCTGTTTGCTTCATTTAGAAAGTTTTTTCTCTTTTATGAAAACTAGCCTGAAGGCTCTTTAAAAATTGAGGTTTCTTTTTTTATTTAAATGTGAAAACATTTTAAACTCTTTGGGAATACATAGTCCCTATATACTTTTGAAGAAAGAACTTCAACTTTACTCTTTACTGAACTCAAAACTTGAGTGTTAAAACGAAGTTAAAACGTTTGCAAATGACTTTTGGAAAATTTTATGAACTTCTCTTAACTTGAGTTTTGACTTCTCCTGACTTTGATCCTAACTTTCCTTGAATTGAATTATAAATTCAAGGTTCATGATCTCATGTTTATAGAGGATCTCAATAACAATATATCAATTCGATAATTAGGAATAGAACTTTTAAAAGAAACACGAACTCAAGAACTCAAAATCAACTTATCTCAAGAATACTCAAATTTAGGGAAAAAATCCTTAGATTTCTCTTTTACTGATTTGAAAGTAGATGTAGGGCATGAGGACGAACTAGTCCAACACTATGATAGCCTTACATACTTGAAAAAAAACAAGGTTCTTGAAGAATCTTGAAGAAGAACTTGATTAGAAGCTTTGAAACCCTACCTTGAAGGTAATAATCAAGAAGACCTTTCTTGAGATTCTTGAATTGGTTTCTTGAAATCTCTATGGCCAAAAATTATGATTTTCACAAGTGAAGATGAAAATCTGATTGTTTTGAGCTTTTTATTAGTCAAGAAATTCGTTGACGGTTTTCTTGGAGGTAAAATGACAAAAATGATTATTTTCAATATTTTTCCGTCGGCTAATTCGTAACAGCACTATATAGGTTATTAAAATAGTCATCACTTTTTACTCAGTTATTGGATTGACGTGAAATTGGTGGGGTTGGACAGTAGATTCAATTACCTTTAATTAGATAGGTTATGGCTCACGTAACTGTTAATATTCTAAGAGATATGGTCGTTTAAAGTTGACCCAAGAAGAATCTTACTTCAAAACTTAATGAAACTTCAAGAACACTTGTCAAGAACTCTAATCTTTAAATTTCAAGAACGAAATTACACTGAATAAATCATGATTGGTGTGTGGGTGAAATAACCCAACACTATGGAAGCTTACATACCTCTTAGGGATTAAACCCATGGCGAAAATCCACAACAACTCTCAAGAACGTCGACGAACGCCTTCATCCTTTCTTTCTTTTTTCTCCTCTTCTCTCTTCTTCTTTTCTCTTCTTGAACTCTCAACTAAAACCCTAGGCTAATTTTATGATTATAAAACTGAACCTAATCAGATTAGACCCCTAAAATATTACTAAAAATGAATTAAATCTGTTTTGGTAAGGAAAAGACCAAACTACCCCTCTAAAACCCGGTTTTGACTTTCCTTAACTGGACAGCCTAACTTCAAAAGGTCATATCTCACTCATCCGACCTCGAAACTTAGCAAACTCGGCGGCATTGAAAAGATAATTCAAAGATCTTCGCTACGGTATCTGGTAGCACACCTAACTCATCCTGAGCTAGGATTTATGGTCGTTTGAAGTCGACCCAAAACTCATACTTAAGCATAACTTGTAAAATTTCAGATTTTTCTATTTCCAATTTAATTCTTCTTGAAACTCAAGGTGCTACATCTAGTGACCTTAACACTCAAGAAATTTAATTGGACAAATTACTTAACTACACTATTTTACTTACTTTAATATCTATTTATCCCTACTTATTTCAAAAATCCCCTATTTACCTATGTATCACGTGCACAACGCTATGTATCCCTCTATGTGGAATGTATCAAACGCTATGTATCCCGTGCACAACGCTATGTATCCCGCTATGTGGAATGTATCAAACCTAATGTATCCCGGGCACAACACTATGTATCCCGCTATATGGAATGTATCAAACCTAATGTATCCCGTGCACAACGCTATGTATCCCACAAACATCATTTTTAAGGGATTTTTGGTTAATAGAAAACTAGAAGGGATATGATGTTATTTAGTACTTATAATATGTGGTTCCTATAATTTATACAATTTAATTTCCTCGGTAAAATCCTACTCACAACGAAGGATGGTTCGAGTCTCAGTTGTTAAATTTTCTGGGGTGTTACAATGAACTTTTTGAAATTTTGAAACGAATTTTGAAAAACTTTATAAGTCTTTAAATTGTGATTTAGATACTTTTGAATGTTAATTTAAGTTTGTTGTTTTATGTTTTGTGTAGCTTGTTTATAATGTTGTGTATTTGATTGGGATGAATTGTATTGAATTAAATTGCATTTGCAGAAAAAGCGACAGACAGCATGGTTTTGTCTGTCGCTTTTCTGGAAAACATAATTTCCAGAAAAGCAACGGACAGGGTCCTTTAGTTCGTTGCTTTTTTGGGATTTTCAAAAATAAAATTTGCAAAAAAGCGCCAGACTGCGTCGCCTTTGAGAAATTAAAAAAAAGTGATGGAGTCCGTTGCTTCTTTTTTTAAAAATAATCAAAAAGCAACGCAGTCTGTCGCTTTTTGAAAAGCGTCTACCCAAAAAGCAACGGATATGACTGCATCTCATTTTTGTCGATTTTGATAAAAAAAAAAGCGATGCAATCAGTCATTTTTTTTACAGTTTTTTAGTAGTAATTAAGTGTGAAATCATTTATTTTATAGGAAACACTTTACCATAAAATGTGTACATCTGACACGAATTCAAATTAATTAATTACCCTAAAGTAAATACTTCACACCAAATCAAAAATCAAAATAAAATTATACTCAGCGCGAAGTTGCATTCAAATTGACCTATTTTGACTTGACACGGAGATTAGAAAGTAAAGAAATCTTTTAGATCTTGTGATATATTAAAAATATATATACCGAATGTACTAAAATACCCCTTAAAATAAAAATAAATATAATACACCATAAACTGAAATACAAAATCCACAACAATCATATATGTGGAAATCCGAGTCCGGAGCCTAAAGGGCAAAAAAAATTGTCAAATATTCCAAAAGGGCATATCAATTTTTTTAACCAAAGGGGCAAATTCGCTATTGGAGTAGCGATTTTGTTTTCACGTTGTTACTCCCGTTAAAGTTCAAAACGCTAACCCACGAGCGATTTTCTCCAAAATATTTTTTCCTTTCTAAAATGAATATCGTTGCCCGTGCTGCGATTTTGGCCAATTTTTTCTTTTTAAAAAATATGGCAGCGTTTTTATAAAAGAAAATCAGATTATAGTAAAAAAAAAATCTTTTTAAATCGCTGCCTTTTAAATTGCTGCCTTGGCAGCGATTTTGGTGAATTTTTTTTTTAAAAAAAAATCGCTGACTTGGCAGTGATTTTGGTTATTTTTTTTAAAATTAAAAATCTCTACCAAGTAAAGGAGTTGTTGACTGCAAAAGTATATAAAGATGTGAATAAAAGATTCTCTCTCAGCCTATTTAGGATTCTTTATATACTTAGGTTGCCAAGTCAACGATTTAAAAAAAATAAAAAAATTCACCAAAATCGCTATCTTGGCAGCAATTTTATAAAAAAAAATTGATTTGCCCTTTTGAAATTTTTGTCAAATTTTTTTTGCCCTTTAGGCTCCGAACTAATGGAAATCCTTTCCTTTTTGTTTGCAAATTAAATCTATCAGATATTATTTATAAGTGCGCTGGGATATACTATATTAGACATATATTTTCTCCGTTTCTTTTTATATGTCATCTTTGTTTTATAAGTAATTGGACCACAGTACTTGTTATTTCATAAAATCAATGCATAAATTACTATATTCTTCCTATTATACCTTTGATATAGTAGTTAATTAGTTTTCAAAATATATACTTTGACCAACCTAGGAAAACTAATAAATAATTAATATTTATTGGAGTACTTCATACATTGATTAATTACTCTCTCCATTCACAATTCTATAAAATCTAATTTTAAAAATAAGCTCAAAAATTTAAATAGTCATACAAATGCATTTTAATGTTTGAAATATAGCATATTCATCATTTATTGAAAACTTGACTTAAGAAAACATTAAATAAGGGTAGAAGGGTAAAATTACTTAATTTCTTAATGCAAGTACAATCTAAAAATGTGACATATAAAAAAACGGATGGAGTAGTAATTAATAAATGAAGAAGGTAGCGTATATATTAGAGTTCGGAGCCAAAAGGGTTAAAAAAATTATCAAAACATTCAAAGGAGCAACAAAATTTAATTAAAAACCAAAAGAAAAATATTTTATCACTCAAAAATTAAGTCAAATTGGGTAAGACTCAAATTTCTATTTGTCTTGTAAGGCGCACCGCTTACAAGGCACATACAATTTGAGCCTTTCCTTATGATTAAAAAAAAAAATCATTGCTTTTCTTTTTGGAAATTAGAATTAAAAAAAAATAAAAATTTATTGTTTTTTTTTGGAAGTTAAATTTTTTTTTAAAAAAACGCTTTTTCAGTGCTTTTTTTCTTGGAAGTTAAATTTTTTTTAAAAAAAACATTTTTTCATTGTGTTTTTCTGGAAGTTTGCGACTTAGGTTGTTTTGCGGTGGCTATTTTTTTTTTTTTTTGAAGTTTACATGTAAGTTTTTATCTTACTACTTTAGTCATTGTTGGCTGCTACACCACGGTACTCCCAAAGTTAACGTGGAAGTATTTATCCACTTAGGGTGTATTGCAGTGGTTGTAAACAAAAGCAAGATAATGAAACAGATAGTAAACAAAAACAGAGAAAATGAGTCGAAACGTTGAGAAGAAAGAGAACTATTTTGCTGCGTTTTTTAGTGCTATGCAACTGCAGATTTTATATGACAAATACATAACGTTTGAAGCTAAAAACTGGAACCACTAACTCCTAAAAAAAAGGAAGTAAAGCAATGATAAACTATTCCCCTAAAGACTATGACAAAGCTGAAATAACTTGACTCTATTTGCTAATAGGACTCTATGTAACGGACTATTTCTCTAACACCCTCCCTTAAACTGAAAGCATGTAAGCTTCAGTTTAACTTCAGCTTCTTGAAATCTTCCATAGTGCCGATACCCATCGACCTCCTCAGATTTTGAAAAGGGAGAAATCTGAGAGGTTTGGAAAATATGTCGGCCAACTGATCTTCACTTCGGCAATACTGCAACTCTATTGTTCCTTCATTATTGAGATCTCGCAGGAATAATACTTCACATCAATGTGTTTGCTTCTTCCATGGATCACAGTATTCTTTGACAACTTGATGGCTGAATTGTTGTCGCAAAATATTATAGTGGCTCTTCTCGTCTTGAACTGCAGCTCTTCAAGGATTCTCCTAAGCCAAATAGCTTGACAAGCACAAGATGTAGCATCAACAAATTCAGCTTCTGTACTTGATAATGTGACAATTGTTTGTTTTTTAGAGGACCACAACACAACCCCTGCACCTAGCATAAACACATAACCCGAAGTACTCTTTCTATCATCTTGATCTCCTGCATAATCACTATCAGTAAAGCCAACCATATCTGACTTTTCTCCTTTCATGTAGAAAATTCCAAAATCCTTGGTTCCTTGTAGGTAACGCAGAATTCTCTTCGCAGCTAGGAGATGCATTTCAGTCGGGCACTCCATATATCTACTTGCAAGACTAACAACATACATGATGTCTGGCCTTGTAGCAGTTAGATACATTAAACTACCGATAATTTGCTTGTAAAATGTGCTATCCACCTTCTTTCTGCTCCCAGCTTTGTTAAGTTTCAAACCAAACTCAATTGGAATGTTAGCTGGATTGCAATTCTGCATCTCAAACCTATTTAAAATTTCTCGCACATACTTCTTTTGAGAAATAAATATCCCTTCATCAGATTGCACCACTTCTAAACCAAGAAAATAATGTATCTTACCAAGATCGGACATCTCGAATTTATTCATCATACACTTCTTGAATTCATCAAACATGACACTACTATTCCCCGTGAATATAAGATCATCAACATATAAGCACACGATGTGCATTTTTCCATTCTCCCCAATTTTCACAAAAAGTGTGTGCTCATATAGACACTTTTGAAAACCCATTTTCAGAAAATAAGCCTCAATGCGGCTATACCGAGCTCGTGGAGCTTGTTTTAGTCCATAAAGGGCTTTCTTTAATCGATAAACCTTGTGCTCATTACCAATCTTAACATAACCAGGGGGTTGTTCGATAAATACCTCTTCCTCCAAGTATCCATGTAAGAAAGTTGATTTGACATCTAATTGGAATACATGCCACAAATTTTGTGCCACTAACGCAATTAGCATTCTGATAGTGTCGTGCCTTGCAACTGGAGAAAAAACTTCAGCGTAGTCCACACCGTACTCCTACTTGTATCCCTTAGCCACCAACCGTGCCTTATACTTATCAATTTCACCATTTTCTTTTAGCTTCGTCTTATAGACCCATTTGACACAAATGGTTTTTTTCTTCCCAGGAAGATCAACAAGCTCCCAAGTATCGTTCTTTTCAATAGCTTCTATTTCAGCATCCATCGATTTTCTCTATTTTTCTTCTCTAACAGCACTCTCAAAATTTGTTGAGTCGCAGTCTGTAAATAATGCAAAATGAGTAATTGCATCATCATTAACAATATTAATGACTTTTACCTCATAATCCACCATCTACAAGGGCTTTTTGCGAACATGATGAAGAGACTGAGCTGCTACATCAGTTTCTTCTAGAGCTGCTGGTAAAGATTCAACAGTTGCTGAAATTTCAGCAAGAGCTAATGGAATTTCAACCACTGCAAGAGTTGAGTTCTCTGCAATTTTGGGTATTGCAGCTGCTTCTTCGACTCCAATATCAAATACAAATGGAGTAGATTGTTGCATACTCCAGTCCCAAGTGCTTTCTTCATCAAAAATGTCATCTCTACTGATTAAGATTTTCTTCGTCCGTGGATTAAACAATTTATACGCCTTAGATGCTTTACTAACACCCACAAAGATACACTTTTTGCTTTTGTCATCAAGCTTCTTCCTTTTCTCGTCTGGAACATGTCCATATGCAATGCAACCAAAAATTCGAAAGTGATCTACAAATGGTTTTCTTCCACTCCAAGCCTCCTCCGGCGTCATGTTTTGAACAACAAACGTTGAACTTCATTCAATACATGAACGCTCCAATTTATCGCTTCTGGCCAGAAGGTCTTTTCCATTCTTCCTCTTGCTAGCAAACTCCACACCATATTGAGAATGGTTCTATTCTTTCTTTTCGATACACCATTTTGTTGTGGTGTATAAGCAGTGGTAAGCTCTCTTCGAATTCCATTAGATTCACAAAAATCATTAAAGACTTTTGAGCAATACTCACCACCACGATCAGTTCGAAGAGTCTTTATGGCCTTTCCAGTTTCATTTTCTACATGAGCTTTGAAGGTTTTGAACACTCTAAAAGCTTCTGATTTTTCCTGCAAAAAATACACCAAGTTTTCCGAAAGTAATCATTTGTAAAGGTAATGAAATACCTTTTACCTCCATTAGAAATCGATCTAATTGGGCCACAAATATCTGAATGCACCAGTTCCACAATAGCTTTTGCTCTCCACAACTTTCCTTTTGGAAATTGAGAACGATGTTGTTTGCCAACAACACATTCTTCACAAACTTGGAAGGGGATGAGAGTTTCTGGAATTCCTACTACCATATTTTTCTGTTGGAGAGTTTTTAATCCACCAAAACTCAAGTGACCATATCTAAAATGCCACAACCAGGAAGAATCTTTCACTTCCACCTTCAGACATGATTTAATACTCTCAATGTTCAAGGGAACTAACTTGTTTGAATTCATTTTCACAACAACAATAGTTCCTCTAGTAGGACTAGAAATCTCACAAACACCTTTTCTAATGAGAATAAAATACCCTTTCTCTTGCAACTGTCCGACACTCAATAAATTGCTTTTTAGAGCAAGAACATATAACACATTTGATATTATTTCTTCAAAACCATTCTTGGCTTTAATTTTAATATCACCTTTTCCCATTGCATCCACAGTAGAGTAATCACCAAAACTAACTTTAGAGCGAAAGCCTTCATCTAAATAAGAAAAGCAAGACTTACTCCCACCCATATGATTACTGCAGCCTGTGTCCAGATACCAAACATCTTGCAAAGGTTCTCCATGTGCTTGTTTTGCCATAAACAAGGTCTCAGTTTCCTTGCTTTCAACAAAATTTGACTTCTCGTCCTTCTCATTAGGCAGCCTAGTATAACATTCGGATTGATAATGACCAAATTTATGACATCGATAACATTCTACCTTTGATTTGTTAACATTCTTTTCTCGGCCTTTGCCATAGTCATCATTGACCCTAAAATTTCTACCTCCATCTCTGTTTCCACGGTCTCCTCTCCCTCTTCCTCTTCCTCTACCTTTACCTCTTCCCCTACAATTGGAAGAAATAAAAGTAGAAGCTTTCAGGGCCTGTTCTTCAGAAGTTGAATTACGATTCATCTTCTGTTCATGCACCAGTACGAAATTTTGCAATTCGTCAAGCGACAACTCATTTATATCTTTTGACTCTTCAATGGAGCAAACGACATAATCCTACTTCGGCGTCAAAGAGCGTAGTATCTTTTCAACAATTATGACATCATTCATCTTCTCGCCATGGAATCGCATTTTGTTGCTGATCTCCAATGTTCTAGCACAATAACTCATTACAGACTCTCCTTCCTTCATCTGTAAGGTCTCAAAATCCCTTCTCAAGGCTTGAAGTTGTGCACGCTTCACTCTGGCAGTGACTTGATATTTTTTCTTCATAGAATCCCAAATATCCTTAGAAGTTTCTTTGCAAAGAATAGTTTCTAGGATGGGACGATCGATAGCCTGAAAGAGATAGTTCTTCGCTTTCAGATCTTTCAATTTTTTTGCTTCCAATTCTGCCTTTTGAGCATTCGTCAAAGTTTCGCCTTCCGCCGGTGTGTTGATCCTGTCCTCGACAATTGGCCAATACTCATTTGATCGTAAGAAATTCTCCATTAGCATGCTTCAATGATCATGATGACCATCAAAGCGTGGAATCGCTGCTTGTACGAAAGTACTATCTGATGCCACGAGTTAAAACGAAAAGAGGGAAAAAAGGTTTAGCTACTGCTATTTTCTTTTCACTCTAGAATCACTGCTTTTTTCGTATTACTGCAGAATCTCACACTCGCTCTGATACCACTGTAAACAAAAGCAAGATAATGAAACAGATAGTAATCAAAAACAGAGAAAACGAGTCGAAACGTTGAGAAGAAAGGGAACTATTTTGCTGCATTTTTTAGTGCTCTGCAACTACAGATTTTATATGACAACTACATAACGTTTGAAGCTAAAAACTGGAACCACTAACTCCTAAAAAAAAGGAAGTAAAGCCATGATAAACTATTCCCCTAAAGACTAGGACAAAGCTAAAATAACTTGACTCTATTTGCTAATAGGACTTTATGTAACGGACTGTTTCTCTAATAGTGGTGAGACTGCTTTATTTTTTATCAAAGATTTTGAGTTCGAGTCATGGGTATAAAAATCTTTTGTTGAGAGCATCATCTTCAAATAAGCTCTACACTATGTAATTTTAATTTAATCGGATCTTTAATACGGGTTCTAAACCCCGAATAAGAAGTTAAAAAAAAAACTTTTCATCTTTCTGCTTTCTACTATTGGCGGAAGTCCATGAGAAACCCCCTCAAAAAAAAATTACACTGTATATATAAGGTGAATTTTCTGGATTTATGTGGATATATATATTTTGAACCCCCTCAATGACAAGGTGAAGGAGATAGCCTAGTGGCAGCTTCCTTCAAAGTTAAGCCTGACGTCAAGGGATCGAATCCCTGGGCTAGCGTTTTATTTTTTAGTTTTTTACTTTCAGTTTTTTTTTTTTTTTTTGTTCCAGTTCCGATTTCAATGTTTTTTTTTTTAATAAAATGTGGTGTTAAACCCAAAAAATTCAAGGGTCCCAATTCCCATACTCCCATTCCTAAAAGCTAATAACTTTTTCACTTTTCAAATCCCTAAATCACTTTCTTGTTAGTTTTTTCTTGTAACGAAACTAATTTTTTGTACCTATAAACTATATACTACTACTTCCTTGAAATTTTATTTTGTTGGCTTATTTACACGTTTATACTTTTATTTTTCGAACCCCCTGAACAAAAATCCTGAGTCCGCCACTGAGCTCAGTATGAACATGTCAGCTTCCTGGAAATAAATTTCACATCTAAGAGTATATTAGTCTTAACAAATAAGCAATTCAGAGCATTATCCATATTCTACGTGACTTTCAACTTTGCTGACACTTCTTCACTTTGTTCTGTAGAACTTTAAAGAACAATTGCTATGTTTTCTCTCTTTGATCAAATTCTCCTCACTTCTCATATTTCTCATAAAATACACCTTGAAGTTTTATCCAAATTTTGTTTTATATTTTTGTTAGCAATCTGTCAATAACTTTGTTTCCTGATCTTCTTACTATTTTGGTGTTGGAAAAAAAAAAGAATTGGACAAAGCTTGGAGCTCGCCAACTAATGGTGAATTTTTCCAGGTAATTGTTGTTCTTTAAAGGTTGCTTTTTCGAATTGTTGTTCATTTTATATTACCGCCTCTTCATTGTAACACCAAGACTTTGATTCACCATTATTCTTGGCGTGTTTTATGGGATATGTGTGTGATTGATTTTCTATAGTTTTCTCAGTATTATCCTATACTTGTCATAGTGCTCTGATTCGAGAAAGTAAGCACACTGCTTATTCTATATTTCGCTCAATTTTGGAAATAAATTATCCAGATTGATTTGTGAAAAGAAGAAATTTTATAGTTAAGAATATATTGTTCAGGGAAAAAATCTTATAATTAAATATGGTTACTTTCTTACCTATGTAGAGAAGAAATCTTATAATCAAGGAAATTACCCAAGTTGATTTATGTAGAGAAGAAATTTTATAATTAAGGATAGTTTGTCAACTTTTTTCTTATTGAAGCAGAATATGCATCCAAACTGTTTGATGATATGTCTGACTCATTTTATTTGAAGTCAAGTTCACAAAGAGTCTTAATTTTAATAGACTGTAATTTGTATTCTTTTCATTCTATGACTGCATACCTAAATGTTGTTATGACTGCATCTAGACTAGCTCCATCAGTAGTACAAGAAAATGCTTAATTTGTATTCTTTTCAATCTATGCATTTTCATTTTTGTATCCGGAGGAGAAAATGAGTTTATTTGTCATATTATCTTTAAAAAATGTTTACTTATCTTATATAGTAAGAAATCAAGTTATCAATTATTGCTCTGTCAACCTCTGCATCTTGAATGTTAAAACTCAAGTCCTGAGCATTGTTATTCGTTTTATGTCTTTAACTTCTTTGTAATGAAAACAATAGACATCTCAAAGTCATGTAATATAAATATAAACATTTAATACTCAAATTGCTATCTTTTTGCATATTCACTGCCTCTTGTGAAAAGTTGGAATAAAGTTAAACAACCATATACATGACTCCCGATGCTTTAACAAGGTACGTGACAATTTACTATACTTCATTATTACTACATTGCACATTTATAACTTAAAACGCTTCTTTTCTCAACTACATGTATTTTGTCAATTACATCGTCAGAGCAAGATCATGATAATCACCACCACCTATCCAGTTTCTTTTCAAATATGTAAATAGCATCACATAAATGCATATACATAGTACAATCACAAATGGAATGTATACACAACATATGTATAATTATATAAGAGCTACTAATATTTGTGACAGTAATCACCTATTTCGTATTGGGCCCGTGCGCGCACAGGCAACCGCGGTCTAGTACTTGCTATATTAGAAAAGTGAGATGCCTAGCTAATGGTATCAACATGTCAGTTCATTATCAATAAAATTCAAGTTAAGGGCATTTTAGTCACTATAATTTATAGATCTACTTACGTGTCTAACTCTGCTCCCAATATATTTTTGCGTGGCTTCAATTTATGCCGCCACCACATAATTCTATTTGTAAAGTCTTTTTCTCGCTTATCTTCTTCTCAAATCAAATGGTTTTGGCGAAATGGGTGTACAATGAAGATGTAGATATGGAAAAGAGCATACCATTAAAGCAAGAAGTTTGAAGGTGGAGAAGACTTTCCAATTTGCAGACAACATAGGGGTTTGCTTGGACCCTTCCGGAGGAAATTTGTTTCCAGTTTGTTTTTGCTACTCTTTTTTTTTTTTTTTTTTGGTTTAATTTATTGTCCAGCCATTTTTGGGCTGGTCAGTTGTTTTCTTTTTTGAACAATTTAAGTAGTTTACATATATAAAATCAGCCCGATTGGGTCAAGATTCATTTTAAAAAAAAAAAAGGGTTTTGGCGTCTCTCTCTTTTCTTTTCTTCTTTGCACGTTGTTCAGTTGCTCTTGATATTCACGGCATGCTTTTATTCCGCCGAAGTTTCAATTTCTCTAATTGGGTTCGAATTAACCTCTAATTCATGAATTTTGGTGAGTTTCCACTTATCCCTGTTGTTTCTTCATAATACAAATTATGGATGACTTTGTGATTTGAATCATTATCAAAGTCATCTGTTTTAAGCTTTCTTTTACTATAACTGTTAAAATGTTTAGCGGTTTAGTTGAGTTTGACAGGCCTGCCTTGGTGTGTGGGCTCTTACAAGCTTGGACGTGACACCCACATAGGAAAAGAAAGCTACAATTTTAAAATGTTTTGCTACTGTAACAGCCCCTTGGACAGGTATCGATTTCATCTTCAACATGTACATTTATTCACCTTTTCTGCTATAATTTCTTCTGAAACGAAATCTGCATTTGATTGTCTTGTAATTATGACATAATACTTTTATGAATTGGGGTATTGGTTTCCTCTGTTTTGTTTCTTTTATAGAAGAAGATGTGGGTTACATTGTTTACCTTTTCGATTGAGTTTATTGAAGCTTTATCTTTTATCTTTTAATTATTTCTTCCCTACTCATTTTTTTTATAATTCCCATGTTAATGTGAATCATTTATGAGGCTGTGAAGTTATATGCATTTTCCGAGCACATGGTTCCATACCCCTCTGCTTGGCTATTTTTCAATTTGAATCATTCAAACTTGTGATTTATGTTAGTAGCGGCTTTCATGTAATATGTTTTGTTTGGATAGGTTGTGAAGGACTTTCTTTCTTCTTATCATTTATTCCTCTCATTTGTTTGTTTGTTTATACATGTGTACTTTCGTTTCTTCATCATGTATTCCTCTAATTTTCTTTCCAGATAATTTAGCTTCTACCATTGGCCTTTGCACCATTTTTTTTTGAAAAGTTAGGTTGACTATTGCTATTATACTATTGTTACTATACTCTGCATCCATTGCTAAGACCTTTTCTCCTATTCCAACAGGAAATCTCAACACTGTAATTAAGAAAACCAAGATGACAACCACCAATGTAGTAACAACCTCTTTTCCTATTTCGCCTTTTGTGGTACCAGCTTATGTAAATATACATGCATAGACTCTGTATTTGCTATTTGGCCTTCTGCAATATCAACTTTTATAAATATGTAAAACACATGCAAAGCTCTGCAATCATAAACTTAATGTATATAGAATGCATGTGTGTAGTCTCTTATTATTATTATATGAAATGTTCTTCAACCACTACTACTATGTGCTGATTTTTCAACTGTTGTCTAACAAGTATTCCTAACTATTGTCGTGGGCCCGTGCGCGCACGGCCAAGCTTCGTCTAGTAAAAATAAAAGAACCTGACTTATAGTAAATAAGTATATTTTACTATTGTTGTTTGTTTAATTTACTTTGTTAAAAGAACAATTACATTATTTGGAAAAAAAGAAGAAGAACAAACTCAGCTTTATTCGATAATTTGACATTTGAAGGTACATTCATCTATATATAACACTTATTATTTATATTATTTTTAATTTCTGTAAATATTAGTTTTAGTATAATAAAAAAGCAATGAAAAACGTTCTTTTTTTAATTTTAACTTCCAAAAAAAGTAATGGAAAAACTTATTTTTTTAAATTTTAACTTCCAAATAAAAAAAGCAATGAAAAAACTTTTTAAAAAAAAAATTAACTTCCAAAAAAAAAAACAATGGAAAAACGTTTTTTTAATGTATTTTAACTTCCAAAAAAAAAAAGCAATGAAAAAACGTTTTTTTTAAAAAAAAATTGTATCTTTCAAAAAAAGCAATGAAAAAACTTTTTTTTTTAAATCATAAGGGAAGGCTCAAATTGTATGCGCCTTGTAAGGCGCAGCCGCCAGGTCTTATAACGCCAACAGCGGTGCACATAGAAATTATAACGCCAACAGTGGTGCACATAGAAATTTGAGTCTTATTTAGTTTGACCTGATTTTAACAACGTTAATTTGGGCGTTAAAATTTTGTCCTTTTGATTCTTAATTGAATTTTGTTGTCGTTTTGACAAAAAAAAATTTGTCCCTTTTGACTTCGGATGCTAGCTTTTCTATTCATAAGTATGCATTAATACTAAAGTATATTACATTATTTAAAAAGAAGCCTTTGCCTTGATGAAGACAAACGGAATATAGCCTTCATCCACAGGATATATAAATTTCAGGCTCCGGCCGATATCTTTACACCAAAGTAAAGAGGGAGAATGCAGTAACTTGTATATATTTTCCAAATCTACTATATACCACCCAATCACTCTTCATAATCCTGAAAAAGTCTTCATAATTTGTGTATTTTGCTTGCTATTAGTCCATCTACAATTCATAAAGCTGCTAAGGGCATTTACGACAAACAAAATATAGCTACCAACCGCCACCTTTTAGGTTAGTGCACTATTTCATTTATAAATTATAGTGTAATGATTTAAAGAAAATAAGTACGCTAGTATAAAGCCTGTACTATTATTTTTGGTTCAATTAACTCTTTTAAAATTGTCCGCTTAATTTATTTAGACATTTAAATTCAGATTTGTATCTATTAAAGACCTCAATTTTTTTGAATTTGAGCCATTTGTACATTTTTTTTAATAATCAGCTCAAACTATAAGAATGAGTGAAATACACTCGCGATAACATCACAATTTGACAAATTAAATAAGTAAAATTTACATGAATCTTGTAGTGTCAAGAACTAATTACATCATATCTCTACTCTTTCTTGAATTACTTAAATTTATAAGACCTCAGATATATTAAAAAATTTGCTGATACATAGCTTACGAATTGCAAATGATATATTACTTAATGGAAGAGATGTATTCGAAAGGGAAGGGATGTATTCGAGAGGGGATAGAATGTATATGAGAAGGGATATGAATGTGCAAGATTATCATGAGTAGTTGTGGGTAGGACAATGGGATTGTCGGAAGTAGTGAAAGATTGAGAAAAGGCAACCAAAGAGCAAACTCAAAATATTAATCGACTTCATGTTTCATAAAGTTTATGTATTTTGCTTGCTATACTTAGTTTATCTCCAATTTATAGATAGAGCTGCTAAGGGCATTTTTGACGAACAAATAAGGAATACCTACTACCCCCTTTCAGGTTAGGGACATGATTTATTAAGTTGAGAGATATAATAATAATAATAATAATAATAATAATAATAATAATAATAATAATAATAATTACTTAAAGAAATAAAGTACTATAATATAAAGACTTACTACTTTTTACCCTTAAATATTTTTTTTAAAAGGTGTGTCATACATAACCGTGAACCAGAGGGAATAACACCTAATTAATTTTACTTATCATATGCCTGTACATAATTATTATTCATCATTAATCATCAAAGAAACTAAAGAATAATTAAGTAGCCAAATTTTCCTATCTCATCAACTCTACTAGAAGTTGCAGACCAATAATGTGCCGATGGGACCATTAGAGAGATTATCCACAACTAAAACGTGTCAATGAAGTACGACGGTTGGTTGAGCATATAATATTCGGTAGTAGGCTTAATACATACTTGGAGTAAATTTCATTTAAACATTCATATTATGATTTGGTTTAATTGATCATCTGAACATATAATTAAATATTTTTGTTAGATATTTCCAATTCAAATATGAAAAGTCAAGCTGACATGTTTACAAATATCCGGACAATACATTATTTTGTATACATTTTCCAATTCTTGTACCTCATGTTTCATTATCTTGAACAAGTAATTGCTTTCATTTCCTAAGGTACCACCAGTCACCACGAACTCTTTATCATCAACTTTTCAAAAAGTTTAGTTAAAACACGGACTAGATATATCAACTGTTGAGAACATAATATCAATGGCATCCGTTTCACGCACCTTAATATCACATCATTATCAACCTTAAGAAGGAATTTGATGGTACGTGCTGCAACACGGTGTTTGGGCATTCATTGGCCAAGTATATATACGGATCCGCCTCCAATGAGAGGATTATGAATAATGTATTTTTCACCAATGTAGCTAGAGTGGTAGGCCGTCCATGTCCAACACTTGAGGGGCCGGCTACATCATCATCATTATTATTATTATTTGTGGGGAGGACAATGGGATTTTGGGAAGTAAAAGATCGACAAAAGGCTACAAAGGGAAACAAAGAGACCAACAGGAAACGAAAAATATTAATCGACTTCATCTTTAAATTGAGTGTATTTTGCTTTTAGGTTAGTGACATGATTTATTAACTCCATCTAATTACTAGTATAAAGACTTTCTATTTTAACAATGAATTAAAAATGGGAAGGTTAAATTCTATTTATTTATCAACGTTAATTTATTGGTTTATTGCTAAAAAGTAAATGATAACAATGGAGACTCCGAAAAGCAATAAGGCTCACCAACTGACTCTGAATGCTCAACTGGATCAATGAGGCGCTGGATGCTGATCCTGGTTACCTGTGTTTGCATCATAATAAGATGCAGGCCAAATGACATCAGTACATTGAATGTACAAGTAAGCGAGGGGAATTCTAAAATAAGACAAAACCTTGAAAGGAACTGAAGAACTTATCTGGCTCAACTCAACTCAACATAACTGGACTCATTTCAATATAAAGCAGTTTAAAACAAGTGCAATATAAAGAAAAGTTGTTTAGAACATGTTGTCAACTCTGTGTGTATGCAAAGATACATATAACTCTGAAATGTATGTAAAAATACAATAAACTGTGTATATAAGAATACAATTACTTCTGTGGGAATTTCTCCAACCGATAACCATCACTTAAGAGCTATTGTGATGATACAACATTTTGCCTCACGCTGTCAAGGCCGTCCTATACCTTGCCGAGGGTATAGTGTTGTACTCGAAAAATAAAAGAAAAATGACTTGATATGAAAAATCGACTCAACTTATGTTTTGAAGAAAAAATGATTTTCAAAAGAGAGTCGCCACTTAATTTTTGAAAGAAATTAAGAAAACTTATAAAATTCAAATGACTTTAAAATAAAAAAAATCATTTGAAATAAAAAGGGTTCGAGTTCAATATACATTCCAAGAAGGTGTTAGGCCCTCGGAATGTCCACTAACTTGCAGTTGACCGGCGATTTGACTAAAATGGCTAACTTTAGAAAAAATATTAATCAAGTAATAAAATCCATTTTTTATTTTTGAAGGGAAATAAACTAAAGGGATCTTTAAGGGAAAATGATTTATGTTGACAAGATAACTAAGAAAATAGAATAAAACTAAGCAATAAATAAAAATATGATAATTTTAATTTGAAAATAAAAAAGGAGAAATGACTTTCTTTTGGGGAATTTAATTAAATAAAACCAATTCAAACAAAAGGTTAGTCAATTCAATAACAAATAAATACAAGAGAGAAGAAATATCAAATTTGGGCCCTTGGCCCAAATTCGTAAACTTGTCCTAATACTAAAAATACCCAAAACATGAGTTTGGGCCTATTTTAATCAAAATTCTGTTGATGGGCCATTCTTTTGGGCCTTTGGTCTCCTTTTCATTCTCAAATGTCATGATATACATCAAATGTATATATGATTAATACACAATGTATATGACTGATATATAGTCCATTTTTAGGACCTCCGAAGCCTGCCTTTCTAATTTTAGCCCTGTATTTTTGTATTTTGACATTTTTTGACCTGTATCTCAATGTTTTCACCATGTATATTTGTGTATACCGGTGTATACCGATGTATACATTTGGTATACAACCCTTTCTTGAACTTTGGAAACATATATCTCAGGTTTTCTGCATGTGTTTCGTCTTCAATTTTGACCCTGTTCATCGATTCCTTGCTGGCTGACTCAAAGATAAAGAAATTTAGGCCTTCATGGCCCAAATGAAATGCGAGGGAGGGTGACAGCCCATGAGGCTCGGACGGATTCATGCAAGAAAAGGACATAAAGAAAAATATGCATTAGCATCTATTTGCAAGGGCAGTAGCAAAGTAACCACATAAATTTTAATTGATCTAAATTTACGCTTTAATGAATTACAATCAACAGTAAACTTTAAATAAAATGAATCCAATCGCAAGTCTAACATAATGTTCAAAGATCATGTAATTTTAGACTCGACAAGCACAAAGCAGCAAATCATTTAACAACTAAAGCATGAAAGAATGAATGGGGTTATGACTAGATATTTCTCATAGTCTGATAACACAAACACATTAGTGAGGATAAACGAGAGAAAATGGTACTGCCAAATACTTTAAGCTCAAATTGACGGCATGAACAACGCTACATTTCTCATGAATCCATAGTCAGCGAAAGGAAAGTTAAAACAGCAAAATTACTCTTAGATTGGACTACAAAAGAAACTCAATCAACATAAACTTTTAGGAGAGAAGAAAAGAAGAACTCATGCTTAATAAACGCAACAGGAGCAGGACACCACTGGATTATGGGGAAGATTTCAAATCAGATCAAATAAGAAACTTGACCAATTTATCACATACAACATGAACTTCGAATAGACAGAGCATGAATGAGGATTAACATAATTGAAACAATCAGCTACAGATTCAAAACATCAAATATAAAATACTAAGTGAACTCAAATTATTGATGTTTTGCTTCATTCGTCCAACTTGTGGTGCAAGAACGAAGAGAGCGACATCGAACACCTCACATTATTACAGATTCATGATAAACAAGAACAAGCTAGGACTTAGTACGACACTTCGAAAACTAATCACAGCTACGCCAAGAAAGTTGAGACAACAAGAGTAACAACAATAAAAAAAAAAACAGCCCTCCAACATCTATACACATATTCAAGTTACAATCGAAACTAAAAGATGAAACAGTAGACAAAATGAGACGAAGAACCTTAACTCTTATCAATATCCAGCATCAAACAAACCATATTCGATGAAGCAAACTGACTTTACATGAGAAAGGAATGGACTGCAAAATCGATTAACTAAGCAAAAAGTTGTACTACTTACTTGAAACCAACAATGAGTCGAAACACCCTCAAATTTCTAACATTTAAATAGCTCAACAATTGAGAATCAAACACACCAACACATTGAACGTAGCAGAAACGTGAACTAAAATTAGGAAAGGGTTTACCTTTTTCTGGGCAACGAGACTAGGATGACGACTTCGAAGCGATTCCACCACCACAAGCAGAGGTTCACCCGATTCCAAAAAACTACAAAGGATTCAAACTCAAGTAAAAAAATCTAAAAGAAATGTCTGTTTTGGAGGATAAATCCTCTTTCTTTTGTTGAAATTCACTCAGTTTTGAGTAGTAAATTAGTGTCTAAAAAAGTACATATATAAAGAGAAATAGGGCAGATTTTGATAAGAATTTCCCAAATTTGAAATTCAAAAATCTCCCTCCGGAAGAGATAAGGCTGGCCAGTAAGGAATCATACCAGAGTTGTACAATTCTCAACGGTCAACAATTTTGGACCCCTAATCTTGAGTGAAGAATGACGAGACACACGAGATTGCAACACCTGGCTGATTTGAGTATATTGCTCGTATAAGAGGATAAAGAGAGAGGGACGGGAGCGCGACATGCGTAATTTTTGGGTGTGCTGGACTATGACTCGGGTTTTCTGGTTTCGTTTTTCTAGGTTGCTCGCGTAGAAGAAGAAGAAGAAGAAGATGCGCAGGGGGTCGGATACTGGAGTTGTACTGCTGTTGGATTGTTGTTGTATTGAATTGTTGGTGGGCTGGTTCATTTGGTGGAAATAGGCTTGGGAATTGGAGGCATTAATGGGTTGAGTTGGGTTTCTGAGAATTGCTGCTAAAAATAATGGAATGGGCTGAAATTTGGCCCAACTTTGGTCTCCAAATGGGTTTAAGGTGAGATCAAAGATGGGTTAGATCTTGGAGTTTAAGAAATAGCCAAATTGAGTTACATTAACAAATTTGGTTAAAACACAAAATAAGGCGAATTAATATTAATTAATTAACGAGCTTCTTAATCTTAACGAAATAAAATAATTAACTTAATTATTAACTAATGATTCAAAATTATAATCATAATTTAAACTAAACTAATTTAATAAAATACTTACTAAAATTAAATCTTTTTGAGATGATTTTTGAAATGTTTATAAAATATACTAAATATATATATAGAATTATATAATACATATATATTACTTAAAAATTATAAAAATGATAAAATTAATTAAAAGTAACTTGAAAAATATTTTGAACTTTATAAAACTAATTATTTCAAATAGTTTGGAATTTAAGAAGCTCGGTGATTATATTGTGGAGGTCCAAAATTAGCTGTCAACAACTGTCCCTCATTTGACTTAGATTGATGAAAGAAATCCGAGGCAAATGAAATTGACAAATCCAATTTTGACCGGTAACATTTCATCTTTCAGAAAAGAGTTTTTGGTATGGGCTTTAAGAAATATGGTTGAACCCCGAAATCAGATTTCCTACATATTTCAGGCTATATGAGAATTCAGTCCACTTGTAGTTCGATACGCTTGATTTAACGCACGATTCTAAAAGAATTCAAAAGTTATCTCGATACCAAATTATAAAGGGATCGGAGTGCTTGAGAATAAGAATTAGGAGTTGATATAAGAATACAGCCGATTTTCAACATTGAGCCCGCCTACATATCCTTAAACCTTAGAAATCAGGTTGTTTGTAGTTCGACTCAATTGGTTGAAAAGGAAATCTATTATGTAAAATAACCTTTGGTCCTGGAGGAGTGACAAGTAAGTCGAGTATGAAAAAGAGGTTTGCAACCACTTAGCCATGAATGTGGAGCTCTTCACACCCATAAGTAAGAACTTACATGGACATAATTTCCAAAGCTTTTGGTGCATTGTCACTCGGATTTGAAAGTTGCTCCTGGTGAAAAATTAAATTTTTTCGAATGCGAAATCGAAATTGATAAACCTAAAGAAAGACCCACGTGTCTTTCAATAGGGGTGTGGTTTGATTGTGGTGGAAGTCGCTCCTCTGCCCGCGTCCTAAGAGTTTGATACTCCTCTTCGGACTTTGTCCCAATTCACTACTAAGAAAAAGTTTCATGTTGTCATGCATCCTTTTTTATGTTGTTCCGCACTTGTGGTTTGTTTTGATAATTCATTCTTTCAGATGTTTTTGACAAAGACTGAGATCAAACTCATTAGCATAAAAATGTATTTCAAATAGGAGATAATGTCTTTTACCGTGTTGTCACTAATTGCTCTACTTAGACTTTTGACGTCAGCTTCCTCCAGTTTGATGTAAAGCAAATAAAGCTCGTATTTCATAATTGTAATATAATCTTCCATGTACTCTTCTTTTTATGTCGAAGTAATACAATAGACTGATGTAATATGTTGATAGTTCTCTTGATATCGGTGTTGATAATTCTCTTGATGTTATTCTTGCAATGAAAATGATGCAGCCGATGTTGATTTTTTTGCGATGCATGAAGATTATTCTCCCTTGAAAAATATAGATGATGTTTTCTTGAAAATTTATGCATTACAACTCATGATTTGTTAAGGATTTGGAGATGTCATTGCTTTCTTTGTGCATGGCAAACTCTGATGATCTCTGCAACGAGCCATATGGCTTGATAATGATCCAACTGTAATGAGGTGGATGAGTCGATAATATTCCAACTGTAACGAGGTGGATGACTCGATAATAATCCAATTGTAATGAAGTGGATGACTTGATAATATTCCAACTGTAACGAGGTGAATGACTCAATAATATTTCAACTGTAACGAGACGGATGACTCGATAATATTTCAACTGTAACGAGGTGAATGCTCGATAATATTCCAATGGTAATGAAGTGGATGACTCGATAATATTTCAACTATAACGATGTGGATGCTCGATAATATTTCAACTATAACGAGATGGATGGCTTGATAATATTTCAACTGTAACAAAGTGGATGGCTCGATAATATTCCAACTGTAACGATGTGGATGCTCTATAATATTCAAACTGTAACGAAGTGGATGCTTGACAATAGTCCAATATAGTTCAAAATAGGAACCTGAAATGGACAAACAAATATACGAATCATTTATGGGGTGGATCACCCAACAAAACTATATATCAAAGTCTTTGATCAGCCAATCAAAACACATAATCCACTTACGGGGTGGATACCCAACACATTTTGAAATCTTGACCCTGACATTGTCAAGAAACATGTATGCCTAAATTGTTACACGACATTCATACGAAGAAAACAAAAACTATATCGATGTATATACACGTTGCGACTACAATTCTCTCTTTAAAAGACAGAATTATCAAGGTGAATGACTTAATTCTTTCACATGAAGATTAAAGTCACTCATGCCTTCCTTGACAAACTCAACAAAATTTGAGTTTGTTGCTTACATCTTCAATCGTTATCGAAAACTTGTAACGATTTGACAACTTCGACTGTTATGAGGATATTGAGATCTCCAATTTCTTTTTCGATGTGATGGACTTGGTGATTTTCCCTTGCAATACTTCTAAGATAGTGTCATTTTTTATCATCTTTCAAATTTGATGTCGATTTCATAGATGATCCTAACTTTACCAATACTATCATTTGCAAAGCTTGACACCAAAGATTAGTATCGACAATGAAGTAAAGAATAAAATTAAAGATAAAGCGCTAGATTAAGCCATTTGTATTATCAAGATCAGGCTGTGGTGAGCCTAATTGTGACTCGTCACTAGCGATCCTCTAACACGTTGTTTCTTAAAAGTTTGAAAGAACCTATTAGCGTTTGTCTTCAGTATTCCTACAAAATAAAAAGAAGTTATTTATAAATCACTTGAGACAACATAATGAAATGAAGATAAAATGAGATGGACAGTTTTCTAAGTTATGTTGATCAGGCCATGATAGGTGTGAATGATGCCTTTTGTCACACTTGACAACTTTACATTGCTATTTTTGTGGCTTCGATCTTCCTACATCCAAAGAAAAATTCTTAGTTTGAAAGACTAATTTCTGTTGGTCTTGTCTCCATTCTCCTTCATGCAGTTGGCTTACACACTCATCCGTCCTTTGTAGGATAGTCTTGATGGAATTTTTGAAGAGCCTCCTCAAAAATTCTGTCCCAGTCTAAAATATCGTAAAACTCTTGTAACTTGCTTTTGCTAATTCTGAGGTTTTTCATTTTGGAATTTTGAGGTCCTTTCTCAAAATTATGTCTCAGTTTGCCTCAATAAGTAACAAATGACATTTTTGTGAAATTTTTGAGATGATCTCAAAAATTTTGTCCCAGTTGCACATTTCGACATGATTTTCTACTTGACTCTCTTAAAAATGTCATCTTGTAAAATTTTGAGATCCACTAAGAAAACCTACCCAGTTACATTTTGATCTTCAGTCTTGACTTGTTAAAAAAGTCTATTTTTTAATGGATCTCAAAAATTTTGTCCCAATTTTGATAATAAAAGAAATTGAAATCTTACGGGGAATATAATCGAGCCGTTGTGGCGCCTACGTATTCCATTGAGGAAAGAATCAAGTCAAATGTAATTTCCTCACTCAAAGATTAACAAAAAATAGGAAAGTTTGATAAGGAAACGACTGAGGACGACATAGGCCTTCTACGTATCTCATTCTTGAGAATTCAGGTCAAACGTAGTTCAAGTACAAAAGAAGGAAATATTAAAAAGGGATAAAGGGGTGACCGAAGTCGACAAAGATCGCCTACGTATCTCATTTTTTAGAATTCAGGTCAGACGTAGTTCATTACAAGGAATGTGCGATAAAATGAAGGAAAAATATTAATTGTGTATTTCCGAAAGAAAGATAACAATGACTTGATATGCAAAATTCTAGCCAATGTTGGGCATACTTCTTCTCAACCTTTGATGACGAATAATTTCAAATGACTCTGTTCAGAAATGTCTTGTACTAACTATTTAGCATCCAATACATTACCATTTGGGGAGGATTAATTAATATTGATTAAATTATTGTTGATCATGTTTTGAATTTTGTATTATTGAACAATTCTCAGTGTCGTGTCCAATAGCTCATGAATGATAAGCGCATCTGTGGTCAACCCTGTAAAATTTTCCCTAAGGATTGACTGGTCTTCCTTCTATAGGATGGAGCATACTCATTGCTCTCAATCTTTCGTAAAGTTGAGTTTGAGATTTCCTTAATGGTGTAAATACCTTAGGAGACTTCTTAAAATTTGGACAAGGGAGTTTTTTCTAATTGACATTGTGATTTTGATATTTTCTTTGTGGAGCCGACTGCATATGGGTAGCCATTACCACAAATACCTCTTCTACTTTTCCCTTTGACATATCCATATCAAGTATTTCAGTAGCTTTGTCATTAGCTCGCAATACAATAAGGTTTGTGACTTTTCCAGTCTTGAAACCATCTTCCAAAGCTTCTCCCACCTTGACGATATCAACAATTTTTTATCTCATCATACACAACATTCTTTCATAGTACTTAGACTTTTGAGTTCGAATAAACATTTCAGTGATTTCATGTTCAGACATAGGAGGTTGAACTCTTACAGCCTCTTTTCTCCAACGAATAGCGTACTCTCAGTAGTTTTCTATAGACTTCTGATTGATTTTCTCCAAATAGTAGCGATCAGGGGCAACTTCTATGTTATGTCCAAATCTTTCATTGAAATCATTTGCGAGTGCATTCCAACTCGTCCATTGTTTTAATCTTGCGATGTAAACCACTCTAAAGCTTCTTCATTTAGACTTCGATTGAACATACGCATCAACAATGATTCATTTTTGCCAACTCTCACGAGTTGGTCACAATAAGCTTTAAGATGTGCTACAGAATTTCCAGTTCTATTAAAAGTGATAAACTTTGGCACCTTGAACCCTTCTGAAATGTCCAAATCTGGATGAATGCATAAATTTTCGTAGTTCAGCCCCATAACTTCTGAAAAGTAACCAAATTTTTTTATCACTTTCGCAATCTCTTCCTTCATGATCTGCTTAGTCTGAAATGGGGTACATAATAGGGAAAATGGATACAAATAGTCAATCTCACACAGGGGTACAATCCTAAACTATGCTTCCATGGACGGTCCTTTTTTTTTTTTTTTATTTCTTGTCATCTCTGAGTGTCTACGCTTTTGGATGAAATGGTAACTTGATCCCTCTTTGACTCGAACAAACAACTAAACTCCCAGCCCCAAGAGACAATGGTTTGCTAACCACCGTATACATCCTTCAAATTTAAACATATAAATATAATTGTTTTTTTATTGACCAAATGGGCCAAATAAACACAAGGTGGACTTCTAATGGGCCCAACACGCCTTGAGTGTTGGGTTGACTTAATTGAAAATGCGCTAGAAATTGAGGTTTGATTTCGCTCTACGTTAGTTGACTAAGAGTGGCTTTTGAAAGATCAGGAACCCAAGTGGACAACTTAGGCTGGAACTCACGACTTCCATTGGACGCATGAAGAACCAATAAATTGTCAATCATTCCGAAAAAGGGTTGAGTATAGAAAAGTTCGACTGCGGTTCCGCAAAATCGTCCTTTAATATACTATACATACAACAGAAAATAGTATGAAATGCAATGACAATTATAATAGTTTAAACACATTAAGCATAAATAAATAATTCAACAATTAATAACAATTAATCAAATAATCAAATCTTATGTTTAGAACTTAATTAACTCCCCAGCAGAGTCGTCATTTCTGTTTTACTCAAAAAATAAAAGAAAAATGACTTGATATGAAAACTCGACTCAACTTATGTTTTGAAGAAAATTTGATTTTCAAAAGAGAGTCGCCACTTAATTTTTGAAAGAAATTAAGAAAACTTATAAAATTCAAATGACTTTAAAACAGAAAAAATCATTCGAAATAACAAGGGTTCAAGTTCAATGTACATTTCGAGAAGGCGTTAGGCCCTCGAAATGTCCGCTAACTTGCGGTTAACCGGCGATTTGACTAAAATGACTAACTATAGAAAAATTATTAATTAAGTAATAAAATCTATTTTTTATTTTTGACGGGAAATAAACTAAAGGGATCTTTAAAGGGAAATGATTCATGTTGACAAGATAACTAAGAAAATAGAATAAAACTATGTAATAAATAAAAATATCATTATTTTAATTTGAGTATAAAAAGGGAGAAATGACTTTTTTTTTGGGAATTTAATTAAATAAAACCAATTCAAACAAAAGGTTAGTCAATACAATAACAAATAAATACAAGAGAGAAGAAATATCAAATTCGGGCCCTTGGCCCAAATTCATGAACCTGTCGTGATATTAAAAAGTAAAAATTAGGCAAATGACATAGTATAAGAAAGAAATTACTTTATTTCCCTACTCTTTCATTAATTACCAAAAATTCCTTTTAGTGTTTTTCGGATACATAATATAGCAGCGCGAATACTTTAACTAATAACGGACGGATACTTAAATTATTAAGATACTTTAATTAATAACGAGCGGATACTTAAATTAACGACGAATGCATAATATAGCAGCGCAGATACTTTAATTAATAACGGGCGGATACTTAAATTATTAAGATACTTTAATTAATAACGAGCGGATACTTAAATTAACGGCGGATGCATAATATAGCAGCGTGGATACTTTAATTAATAACGGGCGAAAACTTAAACTAATAAAGTATCCGGTTAAGTTGAATTGGGGGAAAATAAGGGATTTTTGTATTTTAGTAAAAGAGGAGGGAAATATTGAGAATAGGTAAAGAAGTGTTGTGTATTTAAGTAATTTTTCCTACTAAAAATATCCAAAATATGAGTTTGGGCCAATTTAGATCAAAATTATGCTGATGGGCCATTCTTTTGGGCCTTTGGGCCCATTTTCACTCTCAAATGTCATGATATACACCAAATGTATACATAATGTATGCACAATGTATATGATTGATATACAGTCCATTTTTAGGACCTTCGAAGCCTGCCTTTCTAATTTCAGCCCCGTATTCCTGTATTTTGACATTTTAAGACTTGTATCTCAATGTTTTCACCATGTATATTGGTGTATACCGCTGTATACGTTCGGTATACAATCCTTTCTTGAACTTTGGAAGCATATATCTCAGGTTTTCTGCATGTGTTTCGTCTTCGATTTGGACCCTATTCATCAATTCCCTGCTGGCTGACTCAAAGAAAAAGAAATTTGGGCCTTCATGGCCCAAATGAAATGCAGAGGGAGGGTGAAAGCCCATGAGGCTCGGACGGATTCATGCAAGAAAAGAACATAAAAAAAAAAAAAACAGTAGTGTCTATTTGCAAGGGCAGTAGCAAAGTAACCATATAAATTTTAATTGATCTAAATTCGCCCTTAAATGAATTACAATCAACAATAAACTTAAAATAAAATGAATCCAATAACAAGTCTAACATAATGTTCAAAGATCATGTAATTTTAAACTCGACAAGCACAAAGCAGCAAATCAATTTACAACTAAAGCATGAAAGAATGAATGGGGTCATGACTAGATATTTCTCATAGTCTGATAACACAAAACACATCAGTGAAGATAAACGAGAGAAAGTGGTACAGTCAAATACTTTAAGCTCAAATTGACTACATGAACAACTCTACATTTATCATGAATGCATAGTCAGCGAAAGGAAAGTTAAAACACCAAAATTGCTCTTAGATTGGACTACAAATGAAACTCAATCAACATAAACTATCAGGAGAGAAGAAAAGAAGAACACATGCTTGATAAACAAAACAGGAGCATGACACCACTGCATTTTAGGGAAGATTTCAACTCAGACCAAATAAGAAACTTGACCAATTTATCACATACAAGATGAACTTCAAACAGACAGAGCATGAATGGAAATTAACATAATTGAAACAATCAGTTACAGATTCAAAACATCAAATATAAAACACTAAGTGAACTCGAAATATTGATGTCTTGCTTCATTCCTCCAACTTGTGGTGCAAGAACGAAGAGAGCGACATTGAACACCTCACATCATTAGAGATTCATGATAAACAAGAACAAGCTAGGTTTTAGTACGACATGAAAACTAATCATAGCTACGCCAAGAAAGTTGAGACAACAAGAGTAACAACAATCAGAAAAACAGCCCTCCAACATCTATACACATATTCAAGTTACAATCGAAACTAAAAGATGAAACAGTAGACAAAATGAGATGAAGAACCTCAACTCTTATCAATATCCAGAAGAAAACAAACCATATTCGATGAAGCAAACCGATTTTACATGAGAAATGAATGAACTGCAAAATCGATTAACTAAACAGAAAGTTGTACTACTGACTTGAAACAAACAATGAGTTGAAACACCCCCAAATTAACAACTCAATAATTGAGAATCAAACACACCAACACATTGAACATAGCAGAAACGTGAACTGAAATTAGGAAAGGGTGAAGCTCTGCTTGTACCAAAAATTTCATGAATGATCACCTAAAAAACACCACCTACCGGAACTAAGACATCCACACACGATAAATATATAAAACTGTTAGAATACCGACGTAGTATAATTCAATCAATCCACGAACAAAATTTTAACCAGGGAGATGTTTGAATACTGTAGTGGAACATCAAAATATAATGCAAATTATTTTGTGGATATCTGAACTAAAACTATGATATGGATCATTCTTTGAAATTTGATCATAATCTAATCTCGATAATTTGTCGGAATTGGTTATAAATTTTTGATAGATTATTATAATTTATTGTGTGAAAATTTCACCAATATGATCATGCTTCAACGTAAATCTTCAAAAATAAATAGATTTACTTTATCTTTGATCCTCAACATTTAAAGCTCAATAAAATCAAACAATGATGCTCTTCAATTTCTTCAACCAATTGAAACCAAATAATGAGAAGGTGGAGAGGAAGACTCTAAAATTGTTAAGGTTGTTTTTACTAGGTCAAAAATCGCCAGGAATTTGATCATAATCTTGACAAGTTGTTGGAATTTGTTAGGTCCTTCGTTTCGTTGACGCCAAAGTTTAAAAATAAAAAGAAAATGTTTGAATTTGTTGATCTAAAAAAAAACTGTTGAATGTATCAAAATGTCCTTTAATCTTTGTTGTTTTAAACATGTCACATGGAAAATTTTAATTAAGGATTTGTTGGAAAGGGTCATTTTTTAATAGACTAGAAAAGTAGGTCAAACAAATTAAAATCGAGGAAATATAAAATTTTGACAGATTGTTATAATTTGTTGTGTAAAAATTTAACCAATACATTTTTTGTTTCAAAATCGGTCCGAATCAACTTCTAATTACGCCAAATTTGATATACAACCTTCTCATATAAATCACAACAAATTTTCAATTATTAGATTCTTTGTAAACCTTCAAAAATAAATAGATACCGTCGATCTTCCACAATTTTTCTTAAGCTCAATAAGATCCAACAATTTTTTCAACCAAATGAAACCAAATCATAAAGGATAACAATATAAATTCAATGGAACATTACATATATAATTCCAACCACAAATTAATAAACAACGAGAAGGAGAAGAAGAAAAAGAGGAGTTTCCTTGCATTTCATGAAGTTTGGGTGAGTTATTTTAATTCAATTAATTTAGTCTTTCTAAAAGTTGGAATTATTCGAGTTAAATATATAATCTAGATTGACTTACAATTTTTTCCGTACCGAACACACCCTTTGTCTCTTTTTTTTTTTTAATTTGACTATAAACTTATATTTTATATTTAAATATAATTAAATTTTAAAATTCTCATATATCTATAATGAGATAATTTATAATCACATAACTATCTAAATTTATTATTTCTGCACCATAAATTGAAAAAGTATTTCTCAATTTTTTTTTATGTGTAATCAACCACATATAAATTATCACGAAAGGGGTAACTTTTTAAACTCAAGCATTTATGGACCACAATATGCAATGGTCACCTAACAACAACACCTATCTGAATTAAGATGTCTACATATTTATTTATTTGTATTGTTAAGCAATGACTCTTAGTTTTGATGTTTTAGATAGAAATATTGTAAACATTTTTGAATTGGGTGTGAATTATTAATTTCGTACTCAAATTATTGATAGCCTTAACAATATTCATCTACTTAACTAACTGAACTTAAATACACCCCTTTCATCCTATAAACATACATGTACGCGTACGAACATTGGAGCGTCGATTAAATCTGGATCGCCCATCGTAGGACCATTTGGGGATAGCGCTCCCAACAAAATTTTCTCCATATCCAGAGCTCGAACCCAAGATCTCTGATTAAGGGTGAAACGGTCTCACCACTGCACCACAACCCATGTTGGTGGTAGGTTGGGTGAATTAATGAGCCCTTATGTTAATTTAGTTTATTTTGATCTATTTTATTTAAAATTTAACAAGAATCAAACGAATTACCTTTCTAAATTATATAAAAATTATTACAAAAAAATCAAACACTATGTTTCTATTTTTTTTAAAAATAAAATTATACCACTAGACAAAATGTCTACCAATTTTTTATTAAAATAAAAAAGTTAAATAGACAAGTATTGCCTTTTCCCTTAATTTGCTATTATAATATTGTTACCGGAGAAGATGCAGATAAGAAAATTTATTCCGGCCACCTTAGAGCCCTTACAAAGAGGTAGACATTGTTTTTATACAGCTGCTAAGGCCATTTTTGACAAACAAAAATTAGCTACCCACTGCGACCTTTTAGGTTAGTGACATAATTTCATTTATAAATTATAATGATTTAAAGAAAATAAGTACTCTAGTATAAAGCCTGTACTATTATTTTTGGCTTAATTAATTCTCTTAAAATTATCCCTTTAATTCATTTAGACATTTAAATCCAGATTTGTACCTATTGAACACTTCTATTCTTTTAAATTTGAGTCATTCTAATATTTTTTTAACAATCAGCTAAAAATATAAGAAAGAGTAAAATGTACTAGCGGTGACAAGACAATTTGACAAATTAAATAAGTAAAATTTACATAAATCTCATAGTATTAAGAACTAATTACATCATATCTCTACTCTTTTTCAAATTACAAAAATTATTTAAATTTATAGGATCTCGAATATATCAGAAAATTTGTAGACACATAGTTCACAGATTGCGAATGATACATTACTTAATTGAAGGGATGTATTCAAAGGGGAGGGATGTATTCGAGAGTGGATAGGATGTATATGAGAGGGGATTGACATTAGTAAAAAAGTTGAAAAATTAACATTGTCAATTTAATTTTTGTAGTTAAGAAATTTTATGAATTTGTGGATAGTCGTAAGTTTGAACTTTTGTAGCTATTACTAGATGTTAGCCGTGACTAGCTTTTAAATTCATAGGATATTAGCCATGACAAGATTTTAAATTCATAGCTAAAATTTTATAATACTTTTTTGATTTAAAAGTAAAAATTTAAAATAAGTCAATTCAAACATTTTCTAATTTATGACTTTTGATTTAGAAGTCATAGTATATATATATAGTAACAAAGTTGAGAAATGACTTTGTAACATTAATTTTTATAACTAAGAAAGTTAATGAATTGTGGATAGTCATGAAACTCGAAATTTTGTAGCTTTAATAAGATACCATCCTGATTTTTTATTTATTTGAAAGAACTTAAAATAAGTTATTCAAACATATTCTAACTTATAAATAAACTCTAACTTATGAATTTTTATTTATGCATCATAAGTCAAAAGCTAAATTAAATAGGCTCTTTGTTAACTATATATACATTGTAATGTTGTATTGTAGAGCCTAAATTGGATAACTTAATATGAATAGTAATTGGTCCCATGAGCACGCCGTACCAAAACATAACTAAAAATCTTTTCGTACGGAATATAGTAATATTTATGGCTCCACATATATCTCCTTCGCCTAAAAAATATTTAGCAGGTTCTATTTTCATATTTTATTTTTAATTATATACTGACAAGAGGCTAACGACAACCACAAATAATGAATATACGGGACTCGTGACAGTATCCCATAACTAAAACGTGTCAATGAAGTACAATGACAAAATTCCATTCTCTTATTAAAAAAAAATATCTCCATTCTTTCATTAATTGAGAGCATGACGCACGGGATTTGTTTATCTATTTCATATAAATGTGAATTTACTTAGGTATAGTGTATTTAGAAAATTATACATAATTTTGATTTCATGTATCTCGAGATAAATATAATTAGATGCATCAAAATCTTGTAAGATCCGTAATATAGTAAACTAAAGAATATTTAAATAATTATCTCTTAAACTAACTATGCATCAATATTAATGTTGTTTACTTTGGTGAAGGCAAATGGATAAGGCTTGTTATTGAGAGCCAGACGGGCGTATCCCCTATTTTGGTACAATCAAATTGGCATGTTGGACACATAAATTGACTAGGACAATACCTTATTAACTTGTAAGAATGAGGTCTCATATTTCTCAATTTTGAACCAATTCTTTAAGGTATTAGGTCCTAAGGTACCACCAGTTATAACGAACCTAGCTAGGTGGTGGATGCACTGGCCCTTGCATGTAATCACCAGCTTTCCAAACAGTTTCGTTAACACAGGAGCCTAGAAGTTGTAGTTGAGAACATTATACTAACGTCTTGGTTTTCAAACACATAATGACTTCCAAGTTGCATAGTGATAAACATCACCGGCGTGCTGTGATCAAATTCATCACATAAAAATATTTAATGTTTGACCTTTGCAAAGCCACACTTCAGATAAAAATATCTGAAATCAAATTTCAGATGTATACATCTTAAATTGATCTCAAAATGGATAAATTTGCAAAGACAATTAAAAGCAGATATAAATTTAACAGAGACATAAAACTAGACTCATATTTACAAAACGTAGCACGGAATTTTCATTTACCAAACATAGCAGAAGTGTCTTTTTTTTTCTGTTTTTTTTTCGAAACACGTATGAAATTTTTACTCAAAAAGTGTAAAGTTTTGCTTAAGATTTATGTATTAAATATTATGTAAGGTTCATGCTGATTTATGAAAATTTAATATAATTACAATAATATTTTGTATAACTTTCATACAATATTTATATAAATTTCATAGAAGTACTACAACAACTTGCTCTCGAGTTCCTTTGTGAATTTGTTTATGATTAGGAGGCTATTGGTATAATATAGGTTTAGGTTTTAAATTGTAAAACTTTGCTCTATATTAGTTGTTTATTTTTATTAAATAATTTAACTCTTATTATTTTCATTTTAAAAGTAATTTACAAACTGGTTTGCACCTTTTTTTTAAAAAAAAAAAAATTGTAAGGTTAAAACGAGAAAAAAAATTAATTCTCTTTTGATTTTATAAAGTGACAAAAAAATTGAGATAATTATTTTTATAATATGATCAACTAATATTGAATGAATGACCAACATGAATTGTGATGCAGTGCGGGGATTGGTCCATCATTAATCATAGGTCTCGAGTTTAAGCCCTAGGTATGGAAAAAGTCTTGTTGGGAGTACTATCACCAATAAATTTTGCAGTGCGCGATCCAGATTTAATTCCAAATTTTCCATTCTTATCACCAACTCTAGTTGCAGTTGCACTGTTGCAGGCCAATAATGGATATATTTTAATGTGCCGACGGGACCATGAGACTAGCCATATCTAAAACGTGTTAATGGAGTAGGATGATTAGTTATACATATAATATATAGTAGTGGTAGAGTTAATGTACGACATCTCCTAAAATTTGGAGTAAATTTAATTTAGACTTGTTAAAATTGAACATATATATGAACAAATGATGAAGTGTTAAATCGTATGATATACTTTCAGTTTGAGTTTAAAGAAATTTATGTATATTTCCAATTAGTGTTTATTATGTAGATAAGTTTTAAATAAGCCTCAATAAAACCTCAAATCTATTCAATTTGTTCCACTAGAGACTCATTAATATAACTAAAAGGAGGTGAGATATTTCATGCGATTAATTTAAAATACGGCGATGGAAAATGTTATAATAATCTGGCCTGGGCGTTCGACCTGTTTGATTTTTCGATTTTCGATTGGTAAGAATGTTAACCGAAATCGAATTAAAACAAATTCTATTCAATTTGATTTTCACGATTTCGATTCAGTTTATTTTAATTCGATTTTCGGCTTGAATATAATCATATTGGGCCCTTTTCTTATCATCATTCATCAGTAAACTTTTCTAAATTGGATCAATTTTATTTTTTTAAGAAAGGGTTTTATTTCTATACACACAAAAAATATGTGAAGCAAAAATCAGTTATTTGATATATTGAAAATGCAGCAAAACTATCAAACACTTTTGTCCAAAAGCAAAAACAAGTTATTTGATATTTTGAAAATTCAGCAAAACTATCAAACACTTTTGTCCAAAACCAGCAAACCTTTTAAAGTTCCTAAACTTTCCACAATCGAAACAGATTTTTCGGTTAATCAAATTTAATTATTTAAAAATCAAAAAGGTGAAATTTTAAAATTCAAAATCGAAATTGATCTAAAAAATCAAAAACTGAAATTGAAATTGAAAAATAATTTAGTTCGATTTTAACCAAAATATGGTCAGGCCTACTAGAAACTAGTGGAAAGAAGGATGAAATCAAGAAGAAGAATTTTTCAAATATTTGGGAGTATTTTTTTTTTAAAAAAAAAAAAAGTTTGACGAGGATGGTGGGGGGTTGAAAAATGATTTTTTTTTAAATATTTGAAATATTTTTTCAAAAACATGGGGGGGGGGGGGGATGGGGTCAGGGTATGAGGTGGGGTAAAAAGTAAAATTTTGAAATATTTTTCAAAACAATTCTTTTTTTTGGGGTGGGGGAATTGGGTGAGGTAAAGAAAAATCTTGAAATTTGAAATATTTTCCACCATTAATTTTATTTTATTTTAATTTTATTTGTTTGAGAGAGAGGACGGGGGGTGGGGGGGGGGGACTGTTTTGTGGTAGAGGTAAAAAAATATTTGAATTTTTTTTTAAAAATTAAAAATATTAATTTATTTTTTTATGGGGAGGGTCGATTACGGGTGCGAGGTAGGGTAAGAAAAAAAATATTGAAGGATGGAGTAGGCTTTTGGAAAATGTTTTCCCAAATTTTTAAAGGAAAGTCATTTTCCTTAAATTTGAGGAAAATGAGCTGATTTGAAAAATATTTTCTAAAACATTTAACCCAACCAAACATAAGAAAATTGGAAAACATTTTCCGTTCATACCAAACACACCCTAGCTCGTCTCATCCCAATATTACTTTGGGCAGATCATTTAATTTCCTACTCAATCATCTAAACTTGTAGGTTTTTTTCCTTTATATATATGATGATGTGATTTCCTTGTATTAATTGTGTAACAAGTAACTATATCGAGACGACGTTGATTAACAACGAAAACAAAAGTAACCCTAACTTAAAAATAAACCACAAACTGAAGACATTTATGTATTTTTGAATGAAGAAGGATTGCTAGTTTGTTTATTTATTGATAAGCATACATTAATTTAAATTACATGGAGCGATAGAAGGATCCACTTTATTTAGAAAGCTGCAAGCTAGCCAGCTAATTTGCATTCTTCGGCTTGATGAACACAAATGGAGTAAATTTCTTATCGTCATTGACAGTCGTCAGACGAGGATATCCATCTTTAAAGTTGACGTCGATATTTTTGCACTCAAGATGAGCGGGACAATGCAGTAACTTGTATACATATTTGGAACCTTCTGGTGTCACCAAGTCAGTTTTCATAATCTTGAATATGTCGTTTTCATTTCCTACGTTACCACCAGTTACCACCAACTCTTCATCATTAACTTTCCAAACAGTTTCGTTAACACACAATAAGCTTGTTATGTTAGGAAAGAATTTGATATAAACAACAGTCATTACACGCACCACATCACCATCATCCGACTCCGACTTACGAACGAACTTGACGGGCGTGCCTTCTCCCAAAAATGTGGGAGTCGATATGTGCTGCAACACGGCGTTTGGGCATGCAAGGTTTCCAATATTGTCCAAGTATACGGCTCCGGCCCCCAGGAGAGGATTGTTAATAATGTACCTCTCACCAATCCTCAGCGGATGGCCTTCGTCGTCATAAACTTCAGGGAGTACAAGATTATCATCATCATGACTAGTTGTGGGGAGGACAATTGGATTCTCAGAAGTGAAAGATTGAGCAAAGGCAACCAAAGAGAGGGTACTTGAAAGCAAGAGGAAACTCAAAATATTAATCGACTTCATCTTTCTTTGTGTGTTTTGCTTGCTATGAGTCTATGTCCAATTTATAGACCTGCTAAGGGCAATTTTTGACAAACAAAAAATGAATACCTACTACCGCCTTAGACACCTCAAATAAGTTTTATTCATTTTAAATACCTAATATCAAGCTTCAATATTAAGTCACTCTAACACTTTTTTTTTTTTTTATGATCAACAAAAATATATACATAATATGTGTTACACTGAATAACATATACTAAATATTACTTGAGAATATTGTCCATTGTGCTTAAAGGACTCTTGAAACTTAACATTCGGTGGAGAACCATTCATGAGATTATTGCACTAATAAAATTAAGTTGCAACACCTAATTTTATTTACCATAATTATTAAGAGTAAAATTTATCCGTATATGATGCATATACGAATTCAATATATGAATAATATGTGTTTGAATTTGTGGTTCATTTTACATAATTTTAATTAAATAATATTTGATTTGCTTGATTTTAATAATTTATATTCACCACTGAATATAAATAACAGACTAACAATTCCAAAAATTGATATTAATGTGCTAGCTGGCATGGAATTATCCCACAAGTAAAATATGCCACTGAAGTACGATCGAGATTTATACCATTAATTATTTTGGTACCAATCAAGAATGGATCTTAAAAATAATGGCAAATCACTATTATGCAAAATGATTTTTTTTAGATTTTTTTTTTTGACAAATTAATAATTGAAGGATAGGGTTTGCGTTATATGATATATAGAACTTAGTTTTGAATTTGAGTAAATTGAGTGTTGAAACTCAAAGAATAATTGGGCAAAATAAAAAAATGCACTTCAAACACATATAACTGAAGTTTTAGTCAATTTTTACACACTTCAATCATATGTACATTCAATAAAATTAAAATAATATTAAATGAGTTTGTTAAATTTATTGTTATTTTGATAAATTGATGATTCAAGTTTGTTTCATATGATTATAAATCTTATAATTTAAATTGAAAGATATTTAATCAGACTTGAGTGTTAAATCGATTGTTTGGAAGCAGAAATTAATAAATAAATAACCTAGCTTTTTTTATTCATAAGCATTTATATTACAAACAAATTGGCATATGTTGGACACATATATTGACTAGGACAATACCTTAACTTGTAAGCATTATGTCCTGTATTTTGGTTGCTATTAATCTATGTCCAATTTATAGAGCCTACTTAGTTGCATGGCTTCATTTGCACGTTTTTGTTACATGAATAATATCTATTTTGTCCTTGAATGTGTGAGACATATAATAGTAATAATTAGTATAGAGACTTGCTATTTTAACAAATAATTAAAAGGTAAGGTTGGTAGATGTTAACAGAGTAAATTTCATGGATGGTCATACAATTTTCTGTTCATTACCTAAAGTCATTATTATTAAGTAGGTAGGTACGTTCAAAATAATTCTTTAAAAAGTGATCGTATCCTATCTTAATCAAATACAAGTCTAACTCCAATTTTAAAATTTTAAAATAATACTCCCTCCTTCACCTTTTAGTTGTTATGCTGCACTTTTTAAAAATCATTTTGAATTATTTTCCAATTTAAATTAGATTACATTAAAGATATTTTAAATTTAAAAGTTAGATATATATATTTGAAAGATATATGAAAAGTACTATAATTACAATTTTTTGCATATTAATATGATGAAAAAATATATCGCAAAATGTTAGTCAAAGTTTTTATCGTTTTAACTCTAAAAAAAAAAGTCATACAACTAAAAGAGGATGAAGTGAATATAAATATATTTAATTTTCACGATCAAAGGCATACTAAAATATATTAGTCAAGTTGCTAATCGCCATAATGATGAAAGGAAACAGGTGAATGCAGCTCATATCACAGAAAATAAAGCACTTTATACTTCATCTTTCAGCACTACCAGCGTATAAAAAAAATGAAAATGTGTAATTTTCAAGTTTAATACTAATAGTCGTAGAGAGTTTGTTTTCGATAAATTTGATGGGGGAAAGCAAAATTAAGGCATTAACAAATGATTAAAGATGAACTTATATGCTTTGATTATAAAAGTAGTCTAACATTATTTGTTTGTAAAATTTGGATGCAGTTAAACATGGTTATTAAAGAATCACTTCGACTGTATCCACCAGATCCTATCATTGAACGAATGGCTTGTGAAGATATGATTTGTTAAGCATCTTAATTTTTCAAAATAAGTACTTTTGATCTCATAACAACAATGCGACTTTTAACCATGGTTATAGTTAGATGGGTTGGGAATAGGACATCTAGATACATAAGGGAGGATGTATCTGAGAGGGGATAGGACATCTAGATACATACGGGAGCAATGTAGCCGAGAGGGAGGGATGTATCCGAGAGGGAAGGAATGTATCAGAGATGGGAATAGGGATGTATCAACGAGAGGAAAATGATGTATCCAAGATGGATTTTTGAAATCTTTTCAAATGAAGGAAATTTTAGAGATTATGATAAAATAAGATGTGTATTTAAGTATTTTTTCCTAATTAAAATACATTTTCATACCTTTATCGTACTTGGGTCTCGAATTCCTTTGTGTATTTTGTTTATGATTAGGAGGCAGCTATTGGTATACTATAGGTCTAGGTTTTAAATTGTAAAAAATTTGCTCCATTTGTTTATTTTTAAAAAAAATAAAAATTTACAAACTTGTTTACACTTTCTAAAAAAATTAATTGTAAAGTTAAAATGAGAAAAAATTTAATTAATTCTCTTTTGATTTTATAAATTGACAAAAAAGTTAAGATAACTATTTTTATAATGTGATCGACTAATATTGAATGAATGGCCAACATGAATTGTGGTGTAGTTCTGTGACTGGTTCATCCTTAATCAGAGGTCTCGAGTTTATGTCCGGATATAGAGAAAGTCTTGTTAGAAATACTACAATCAATGAACATTACAGTGCGTAATTCAAATTTAGTCCAAAATTTTCCATTCTTATCATCAACTCTAGTTGCAGTTGCAGTGTTGCAGGCCAATAATGGATATGTTCTAATGTGCCAACGGGACCATTAGAGACTATCCATAACTAAATTAGAGTAATATATTTTAAACAACTATGTAGTTTAATTTTGAAATCTATATATATATATTTTGTAGAGTCTAAATAATTAAAAAATTAAAATTATAGGTACAAAATTATTTTTTATCTATCCAAACCACTTAGAGAGGCATTACAAATTTTAGAAAGGAAAATAAATAAAAGATTCAAACTTTTAGGGTGTGTTTGGTATGAAGGAAAATATTTTCCTAGAAAATGATTTCCTGAAAAACAAGTAGATTTTTTACTTATTTTCTCATGTTTGGTTGGTGAGAAGAAAATATTTTACAAAAAAGATTTTTTAGTGTTTGATTTATGAATGAAAAATATTTTTGAGAAAATATGAGGGGGGGGGGGGGGAGTGGTGAACGAGGGGTGAAAAAAAATTAAAGTTAAAAATATTTTTAAAAACAAACTTAAAATTTTCTTTTTTTTGGAGGAGGGTGGGGGTTGAGTATAGGGGTGGGGTGAAAAAACAAAAAATTGAAATTTAAAATATTTTTAAAACAAACTATAATTTTGGGGGTGGGGGTGGGCGTGGTAGGGGGCTGGTGGTGGGGTGGGGGTGGGCGTGGTAGGGGGCTGGTGGTGGGGTGGGGGGGAGGTGAGGGTGGGGTGAAAAAATAAAAAATTGAAGTTGAAAATATTTTTTTAAAAATAAGCTTTAAATTTATTTTTTCAAAAAAATAATAATTGTAATTTGAAGTTGGAGGAGAGTTTTGGAAAATGTTTTCCTTAATTTTTTAAGGAAAGTCATTTTTCTTAAATTTGAGGAAAATGAGTTGATTTGGAAAGTATTTTCTAAATCTTTTAACCCAACCAAACATAAGAAAATTGGAAAAATATTTTTCTTCATACCAAACACACCCTAATTAGCCTCACTTAGAGAGGTGCACTCGATCATCATCACACAACATTATATAATACTTCAAGTGTGGGTTCATACATTTATATTTAAATATTTTATAAAAAATATTCTACTACAATATATGATTTCAGAAAGAAAGTATGGATTTACGTAAACCCGATGACCCCTCCCAAATACGTCTCTTGATATTCACCCTTCAATATAGATAACAGGCGAACAACCACAAATTAATATTAATGGCCCAACGAGACTGCACATGCATGAGATTATCCCATGACTAAAACATGTGACTGACAACTAAATATTCACCCTTCATTATAGATAACAGGCGAACAATCACAAATTAATATTAATGTCCCAACGAGACTGCACATGCATGATATTATCCCATGACTAAAACATGTGATTGACAAATTTTAGTTGTCAACATAATTTATTTAGATATTTAAATTTAAATATATATTTATTGAATATTTTTATTTTTTTCGAATTTGTATTATTTAAATATTTTTTTGACAATCAATTTAAAGTATAAAATAAGTGAATACACCTGCGATAGTAAAATTCCCAGTTTTTTTTTATCAACTTTTATTTATAGTAATAAAGTTGAAAAATAACTGTCACATTAATTTTATAGCTAATTAGAAAGTTGATGAAATTGTGGATAGTCATGAAACTCAATTTTTTGTAGCTTTTACAAGATACCGTCCTTAAAAGTTTTTTTTTTTTTTTTAAATTTAAAAGAACTTAAAATAAGTTATTCAAACATATGCTAACTTATAAATAAATTCTAACTTATGAATTTTAATTTATACATCATAAGTTAAAAGCTAAATTAAATAGGCCCTTGGTTAACTATATATACATTGTAATGTTGCAGAGCCTAAATTGGACCACTTATATGAATAGTAATTGATCCCATGAGCACCTTGTACCAAATCATAAATAAATTCTTTTCGTACGGAATATAATATTTATGGCTCCACAAGAAGCTGCGTATCAGTCGATTTGGTTCAGTTTTAAAATTTATCGATTTGACTTATTAGTTATCGTTTATCGATTTATAGAGATGCTAAACAGTTATCGAACTATTAATATATTGGCTTGTTGGTTATTGATTTATCGGTTATTGATCGTTATCGGTTCGGTTATCGATCTAACCATTAAGATTTGACACAATAAAAACATCAAAAATCACTTAGAAATAAGGTGACAAACCAAATGAACCATGCACATAAGTTCACAAGTTACATCTTGCTCAAAAGCAAACACTTTTACATTGTAGAATAACTAAGTGTTTGAGACAACCAGAAATAAAAGTAGAAAACCAAACTCTAAGTCAAAGACTTTATGTACAAAAAAATACAATCATTTAATTTACTATCGGGTTACCGGTTAACCCGTTAAGAACCGATAACCCGATAACAAAAAAAATCAATACCGTTATTAAAACCGCTAAACCAATAACCCATTACTGATAAACTAATAACTTTTTTTGATTAAAATTATCAATTTCAATTCGATTTTAAACAGCCTTAGGCCTCCACATATATCTCCTTTGCCTAAAAGATATTTAGCAAGTTCTATCTTCATATTTTAATTATATATTTATATTCACTATTCAATATCGATAACAGGCGATAACCAAAAATAATGAATATTCGGGACCCATTAGATTATCCCATGACTAAAACGTGTCAATGAAGTACAATGACAAATTTTACTTTCTGTGGATTTTCTTTTTTAAAAAATAATTTCCATTCTCTTATTAATTGAGAAGGAGTTTGAGTCGCACGAGATTTGTTTATGTATTTTATATAAATATAAATTCACTTTGATATAGTGTATTTTGCAAATTATATCAAATTTTGATCTCATGTATTTCGGTATCCCGAGATACATGTAGTTGGATGCATCAAAATCTAGTAAAATTCGTAAATTAGCAAATTAACAAATATTTAAATAATTAGCTCCTAAACTAGTGAGATATCGGTAAGTTCTTATTATTTTATTGTATGCTTGATTATGAATGTTAGCATCAAAATTTCACATTTGTACTAAATTGGTGGGATTAACTATCCATAAAAAAAAATAGAGAAAATACATAAAACCCCCTCTAAACTTGACAACAAAACTTACTTTAGTACTTTAACTATACGAGCGTTTAAATATCCCTTAACAATTCTGAACTGATTAAATACCACCCTAAGTGGCAAAGTGAGTGTATTCACTCTCCTCAAAGTGCGTAAAATAATAAAAATAAAAAAGACTGAAAGGTAAACTCATACACATGGCATTTTTTTATTGCAATATATAACTAATAATTTATAAGTTAAAGTTAAAAAAAAAATGTGAAATTTCTTATTTAGAAGTAAATGAAATTTGTGGGTTCAATTTGTTTTTAAAAAATATTTAATCTTTTTGTTCTCTCTTTATTTTGTTGTCTTCCCCCAAATGTCTTCTTCCCCATTGAAGCACTCCTTATACATGTAACACCTCGGAAATTTTTTGAGCTAAGACTCAAACCATCCTTCGTAGTTAGTAGGATTTTACCAAGGAATTAAAAATTTATTAAGTATTAATGTCACTAGATGTAGCACCTTGAGTTCCAAAAAGAACTAAATTGGAAATAGCAAAATCTGAAATTTTGCAAGTTATGCTCAAATATGAGTTTTGGGTCGACTTCAAATGACCATAACTAAATTTTGCAAGTTATGCTTAAGTATGAGTTTTGGATCGACTTCAAACGACCATAACTCCTAGCTCAGAATGAGTTAGGTGTGCTACCAGATACCATAGGAAATATCTTTGAATTATCTTTCCAACGCCATCGAGTTTGCTAAGTTTCGAGTTCGTATGACTGAGATATGCCTTTTTGAAGTTAGGTTGTACAGTAAAAGAAAGTTACACGAAAATAGTAAGAGGTAGTTTGGTCTTTTCCTTACCCACTCAAATTTAATCCATTTTTAGTAAAGTTTTAAGGGTCTAATCCTACGAGGTTCAGTTTTATAATCCTAATATAAACCTAGGGTTTTAATTGAGAGTTCAAGAAGAGAAAAGAGGAGAAAAGAGGAAAGGATCAAGGAGTTCGTCGAGATTCTTGAGTTTTGTTGTGGATTTTCGCCATGTGTTTAATTCCTCAGAGGTATGTAAGCTTCCATAGTGTTGGGTTCGTTCACCCACACGTCAATCATGATTTATTCAGCGTAATTTTGTTCTTGAAATTTAAGGATTTAAGTTCTTGATGAGTTCTTGATAAGTGTTCTTGAAGCTTGTGAGTCATAACCTATCCAATTGAAGGTAATTGAACCTACTTTCCAATACCACCAATTTCGTGTCAATCCAATTTCTGAGCAAAAAGTTATGACTATTTTAGTAACCTATACAGTGCTATTACGAATTAGCCGACGGAAAAATATTAAAAAGAGTCGTTTTTGTCTTTTTACCTCCAAGAAAACCATAAATGAATTTCTTGACTAATAAAAGGCTCAAAATAATCAGATTTTCATCTTCACTAATGAAAATCATAATTCTTGGCCATAGAGAATTCAAGAAACTAATTCAAGAATTTCAAGAAAGGTTTTCTTGATTGTTTACCTTCAAGCTAGGGTTTCAAGGCTTCTAATCAAGTTCTTCTTCAAGATTCTTCAAGAATTATTCAAGAACCTTGTTCTTCAAGATATTTAAGGCTATCATAGTATTAGACTAGTTCGTCGTCACCCCTACATCTACTTTCAAATTAGTAAAACAGTAATTTAGGATATTTTCCCTAGATTTGAGTATTCTTGAGATAAGTTGATTTTGAGTTCTTAAATTCATGTTTCTTTTAAAAGTTCTATTCCTAATTATCGAATTGCTATACTGTTATTGAGATCCTTCATATCATGAATCATAACTCTTGAATTTATAATTCACATTCAGGAGAGAGTTAAGAGTAGAGTTCAAGGAAGCCTTTGAGTTCAATTGTGAATCCTTTGAGATCCATCATCGATTTGAGTTAAGTTTTGAGTAAGTATGAGAATGAGAAGAGTCGTATACATGAGTTCCATATTGATATTTTGACCTTGAGTCAAGTCGTTCATGCCCATAACTTCTGCATGAACTCCATCAGTTGAGTACCTTTGAAAGGAGTAGTATCTTCAAGTTCTAAGTCTTGAGTTCCTAATCCCCTGTGAGATTATATTTCTAATCATGGGACTATTACATGTTACCTATGAAGTCCTTGAGTTGAATAGTTCATGCCCATAATTCCGCATGAACCCTATAAGTCGAACAGTCTTGAGATGAGAAGTATCTTTGAGTCTTTGAGTTGAGTAGTTCATGCTCATATAATTCCGCATGAACCCTTTGAGTTGAGCATTCTTGAAATGAATAGTATCATTGAAGTTCTTGAGTTCCAAGTATTGAGTTCTATCTATGGTTATTGAAAACCTTGCATTGAGTCATTTACGTCCATAATTCAACATGAACCATATTTTAAGAAATCTTTTACAAACGTTTTAACTTTGCTTTAATACTTAAGCTTTGAGTTGAGTAAAGAGTAAGAGTAAAGTTCATTTCTTCAAAGATTATATGGGAGCTAAGTATTCCCAAGAGTTAAAAAGCTTTCACATTTGAACAAGAAAGGAAATATGATTTTCAAGAGAGCCTTTGAGCTAGTTTTTGAGTAATTATCTCAAATCACAGAAAGAGTTTTTTTTTTAAAAAAACATATGAGCTAAGTATATTTTGGGAGTAGTATTGAGAACCGATATGGGGACGCGAGTTCATAATAACTCAAGTCTTCATAAACCATGTAGCCATCATGGGTAGAAATGATCATACTTTTTAGATGACTCATTAATGCTTTTTAGCATAGACTAGTGGATCCACTTAGTTGAGGCGTTCTATATGACAGCAAAATGTATGACAGTTCTGGCAGTGTGGGCGAGACGATGTATCATCACATAACACACAGTGATGATTGTCTATTAGAGAAACTCCCACAGAGATATTTGTATTTTTATATACACAGAGTTTACTTGTATTTTCATATACAAACAAAGTTTATTTTGTATCCTTGCATACAAATTGAGTATATTGTATTCTTAAATACATTGAGTTGCTTTCTACTATTTTAAAATATTTCTATATATTGCATCCCTTATTATTGATTTATATTGAGTTGAGTATCCAGAGTTTGGGTACCCAGAGTCGAGTGTGTCATTATTGAGTTGAGCCTTATTTCACTGAGTTGAATATCTTATCTCTGAGTTGAATATCTTATCTTTGAGTTGAATTTAGTTGAGTGAGTTGAGAAGAGGTAAGTATGTTTGTTTTTTATCAAGTTCAAACTTAGGTTATGCTTTAGAATTCCTCTTACATGCTCGTACATTCACATACTGAGCCATTTGGCCTACATCCTTTCATGATGCAGATACAGGTATTAAGGCTCATCAACAGGAGCTGCGTTGATACCACATGAAGTTCGAGTTGGCTATGGTGAGCCTCATTGCTTCCGGAGGATTTCATTTACTTTTCAGTTGTTAGGATGTCGTGGGTCTTATCCTGACTTCCATCTTTGTTAGTTAGGGGGTTCATATATAGACAGTAGAGTTTCAGAAGTCCATTCTTTTATTTTGTTAAATGTTTTTAAAGACTTAAGTTGCCCATTTTGGGGCAAGTTGAATATATTATATTATTCAAAGTCTTCTTTTGAGTTAAATCTTTGTATTTAAGTTTGATGAGTTTTTATTCAATTTTTAAGCTTTGTATGCTTGAGTTAGTTTTTCGCTTGTAGTCAGCCAGGATGAGGGTTCGCTTGGGGACCAACAATGGTTCTCGAGTGCCGGCGACGTACAGGGTGTTGGCTCGGATCGTGACAATACCTTTCTTCTTTCATATTAAAAAATTTCCTTCATCTTCATCCCTCACCTCACCCTTCCTTCACTAATCACAAAACCCAATAGCTAATTCATATTATTGAATGTACACTTTCTTGAATTTTAAGTAAGGAACATGCATAAGTGCCCCCCCACCTATGCCCAAAATCTCAGAGACACACTTATACTATACTAAGGTCCTATTAACCCCCGAACTTATTTTATAAATAATTTTCTACCATTTTTTAGCCTATGTGGCACTATCTTTCTGGCCCAATGCGTGTTGACAATTTTTTCAAGCTCTCTGGTTGATAGTGCCACGTAGGCCGAAAAGGGGTAGAAAATTATTTATAAAATAAGTTCGGAGCGGGGGGGGGGAGGGTAATAGGACCTTAGTATAGTATTAATGTGTCTGTGAAATTTCGGGCATAGCTTGGGGGGTACTTATGCATTTTCCCTTTTAAGTAACCCATTTTGAATTCTATTAGTTGTGATGCAAAAAATGTGGGTCTATCAACTTTCTTACACAACCTTCATTTTTCGTTTGAGTTGTTAAGAAAAAAATAACTTTCAAAAAAATATTATTCTCCAAGGGGCAGATTTGTGGGAGAGAGAGGGAGTTCGAAGAACAAAAAGTAAGTATACTATTTTTTTTAAAAAAAAAACTGATGAATGTTGAAGAAGAAAACAACTATTTAAGGCTGGAAAAACAAGAAGCTAGCGAAGGTTGAAAATGGTAAAAATCAAGAAAGTAGAAAGAGGAGGAACGGGGGGGGGGGGGGGGGGTAGAGGGGAAGGGGTGGAAGAAGATGGGGCAATTTTTATTTTAAAATGCATTTTTAATTAATTGATTAGTGTAATGAGTTTTAAGAAAATGTTTAAGAAAAAAGGTCAATACGCAAAAAAAGATTGAAAATTAATGACATGGTGCTTACATGGCTATGATGTGGCAGGTGAGAGTGGTATTCTATTCTCGGGGTTGTATTTAATTCACTTCAATGATGTTAAGGGGGTATTTAAACGCCCGTGTAATTTAAGTGCTAAAGTATGTTGTGCTGCCAAGTTTAGGGGTTTTTTTTTTATGTATTTTCTCCAAAATATATGATAGCTAATTCCATGAAATATGATCCTTGTCTATCTCATCTCACCAACCAAACGATCCCATAATGTTTTACAACTATTTTTAGTCAAGAGAGAAGTATTGAAAGCATCCCCTCTACTTGACTAACTATTAACTAATACTCATTTAAAGTTTACTTTTAAAGAACCACTTTCATATATAAAATGGTTTATTATCTTGATTCATAAAGATTAAAAAAAATTGATGTTTCACTTTGGTAAATACATTAGAGTTTTAAAATAGTAAATGGGAGGTGGGGCTTCTTAAAAGGCCGGATCCATCAATAGCCTCTTAAGATTGACACAAAATTTTTACTTAGACACCTCAAATAAGTTTTATTAATTTTAAATACCTAATATCAAGCTTCAATATTAAGACACTCTAACATCCTTTTTTTTACACTGAATAACATGTAAAGTATCAAATTAAATATAAATATTTGTTATTTTTCTCCAAAATAATTCTTAAATAATAAATTTTGAATTAAAAAAAAAGGCCAATAAATCAATTTGTAGGATTTATTATTTAATTTAGTTTCAACTAGAGTAATTGGTAAAATTAATAAATATTACCTGAGAATATTGTCCATTGTGGTTAAAGGACTCTTGAAACTTGACATCATGTAGAACCATTCATATATATATATATATATACACTAATGTGCCGATGGGACCAATATTATTAGACCATAACTAAAACATGTTAATGAAGTACGATGGTTAATTAGTTGAACATTTAATATATAGTAGTAGGCTTAATTCATCGATATCTCTTTAAATTTGGATGCTCAAATTATGACATGTAATAGTTGAAACGGAAAAGGGTCAAAATGCCCTGAACTATGAGAAATAGACCACTTATATCCTCCATTATATTTTGGGATAAAAAATACCCCCGTCGTTATTCCAGAAGACCACAAATACTCTCAATAGTTAACACCCCAAATTTTTAGTGACGTGGCAAGTCACATGGGACTAATCCCTCCACCTAAGCGATGCCAACTAAGATTTACTACAAAAGAACTTGACCTTTAGTGGCGACAAAGTCGCCACAAATTTCCAAAATATTGCCACTAAAGGTTATGAGTGATTTTTAGTGGCGACTAAGGCTCAAACAACCATTCGCTAGTAAAACCTATTTTTTCAACAAAAAAAAATTTGATAATTAATTTTCTGTTGCAACCTAATTTTCTAAAATAAATAACTTGCAATATCAATATTAAAAACATACAATATTATTACGAAAAATCATCAAAATTACTTCTCGATTCAAATCTCCTACTATATAATGCATCATTGTACATTTTATACATTTACATATGACATAAAAATAAAACATACGGTGTCTTCAAACTCCTACTTAATTGATATCATTTTTTGTTTTTTAAAAACAATGAAGAAAAAAAACACAAAATTAGAATTTAATGTTAAAAACTTTTAGTGACGATTTTCTGGCTTTTGTGGCAACTGTTGTTGCTGCTAAAGGTCTAGTTCTTTTGTAGTGAATCCTAGTTGGCAACATTAGGTGGAAGGATTAGTCTCATATGGCTTGCCACGTCAATAATAATTTGGGGTGTTAACTCTTGAGGGTATTTGTGGTCTCTTATGATAACAGCACGGGCATTTTTGATCCCAAAATGTAATGAAGGGTATAAGTGGTCTATTTCACATAGTTCAGGGGCAATTTTGACCCTTTTCCATAGTTGAAATGAACATCTGAACAATCTATGTTTAATCCTATTACATACTTTCAGTCCAAATTTGAAGAAATTCTAATTTTATGCGTGTTTCCTAAATATGTTCAGTTTGTTCCAATTGAGACTCATGAATATAACTCATGATATATATATTTCATGTGATTAACTTAAAATATGGTGATGGAAAATGTTAATAATCTTGCCTGGAATTCAATATGGTGATGAAACCAAGAAGAAGAAGAGGAGAATAGGAATTCAATATCAAAGCTTAACAGAATAAGGTGATACTTATAGATCCTTGGTACTAATTGTAGTTAGTATAAGTAATTATAAACTTAAACTAACCGTATATCTAACTATTAAGATTATTTACCTACATAACCAACACTTATAATTTGTTGTGTAAAAATGTAACCAATACGTTTCTGCTTCAAAAAATTTCCAAGTCAACTTCAATGACTTCAAAAAAATTTCAATCATTAGATTCAACGTATAAATTAAGATAAAAAACCTAACATATAATATTTAAATTTATTTTAAAATAATATAAGTAATACTATACATTAGAATAATTAACATCTTAATTATTTAAAACTTATATAAAAAATTTAATTGAGAGAATACATATTATATATATTAGTATATATTTTTCTCTTCTTTTTTTTTTTTGACATTTTTTCTTTATTCTTTTCATTAAATATTTCATTTATTAATTATATATATATATATGGGCTCCACCAACTTCCACTTAAATACTACATATTATATATTATTAATTATTATACTATAAATACTACATATTATATATTAATTACTATACTATAAATGACTTAAATACTCCATATTATCAATTACAATAATTAACAATTATTTGACACTTTAAATTCTATCAATATCGTATAAATTAGGATTAAAAACCTAACATATAATATTTAAATTTATTTTAAAATAATATAAGTAATACTATACATTAGAATAATTAACATCTTAATTATTTAAAACTTATATAAAAAATTTAATTGACTCTCTAAATTCTATGGGTACCTCTTATTTGAAATGGGAGTTTGGGAGCACCAACACAACACTAAGGAGATCTTTAAAATATTTTGAATTATTCATTATTATGAATTATAATATTTTGATTTTTACGTAGTTTACAAATATATAAATTTCATTTTAAAAAATTAAAGATATCATACGCAAATTTGATTCTCGAGAAATAAAAAGTGTCACATAAAATGGGACAAACGAAGGATAACTCTCAATTAAATTTATTTCACTTTTTATTTTCCATTTTTAACATAATTTTTCAAGTTGGATTTCTATGAATTCTATAGTAGACCCATTTAAATTTTACTTTTTTGTTTTAAATTAAAGAACTTGGCCGCACTTCGCGTGATCATTAAAATTAAATATTTTTGATTAATTTTATATATACTCTGTTGTTTAATCGTTATATTATTATTTGTTTTAATAATATGAAGATTGTGAAAAAATAAAGCTTCACAAATTTTACATCTATTAAATAAGGAAGAATATATTTTTATCATATAAGTTAAAATATATTTCCTAATAACAAATTCTTCCATTGCATGAGGTTGATCCTTTAATATATAATATATATTCCGGTGTACCATTCTCCTTAAATGTCTAAGAAATATCTCATAATGTCAATTAACATTTGCAATACTCCCTCTGTCCCTAATTACTTGTCCACTTTTAAATTGACACATTTATTAAGAAATCAATTAATGACATAGTGATTTTATCATCTTACCCCTATTAATTATGAAATAGATGAAAAGTTCTGCAATTTTCAAAGTAATTAATCATTTAATTGAGGGTATAATATGTAAAAAAAATTACTTTCTTCATTTGTCAAAATGGACAAGTAATTAGAGACAACTATAAAAGAAAAAGTGAACAGGTAATTAGGGATAGAGGGAGTACTAAACAAATGCATCAGTAAATGAAATTTATATTAAAAATATATTGAATAATGACGTAATGATACCTTAATAGAATTTCCTATCCATTTAAAAAAAAAAATATTCACCCTTTCAATTTTGTTATATCTTCTTATTTAGTAGAAGAATCATCATTTATTATATTCTACTTCACCTTAATTGGTACCATCAGAGTTTTAAGAATAAACATTAAATTTTAAATTGAAATAAAAATCATTGTAAAATGACAGAAAAAATAATAATAGTATATCAAAATTAAAATAAGCTGCAAGAAATGCCTTTTCACGATAATTTTTTGAAATATATTGATAACAATTAAAATGAAGATGTTATTTTATCTTTAAAATTAAGTTCCATTGAAATGAATTAGTACAATGAGAAAAAATATTAAACTAATAACTTTTTAATGTTATTAAATGCATTTTCTTTTTAATTGAGTAGTAGATTAAAAGTTCCAAATTAGGATATTAAAATAATATCTTACTCTCGCCTTAATTATTATGGTATTGCAAACATTTATTTTCCTTAAATAGTGATTCATTTTCCATTATCAAAATTAAAATAAGCTGCAAGAAATGCCTTTTCACGATAATTTTTTGAAATATATTGATAACAAGTAAAATGAAGATGTTATTTTATCTTTAAAATTAAGTTTCATTGAATTGAAATAGTACAATGAGAAAAAATATTAAACTAATAACTTTTTAATGTTATTAAATGCATTTTCTTTTTAATTGAGTAGTAGATTAAAAGTTCCAAATTAGGATATTAAAATAATATCTTACTCTCTCCTTAATTATTATGGTATTGCAAATATTTATTTTCCTTAAATAGTGATTCATTTTCCATTTACAGTTATATCCAATTAATTTCGAATGTATTGAATGTGGTTATGAGATATTGAAATAATATCTTTATCTTTCCTTAATCATAATAAAATTATAATTTAACATTTATTTTTCTAAAATGATAATTTTGTTTTAATTCCTACAACATATTGCTTACTATATTCAATGTAATTATAATAAAACATATTGTATTTAGTATGACAAAAGAACTCAACAATTGGAAAAATTATATAAATAGTAATCTTAGCTTCTAAGAAATGTCACATCATCATTTACATATCCAACTTCATATATATAAAAGAGTTAAAAAAGAAAAAAATCAGTGATTTAAGAAAATTATATAAATAACATTAATGATGACATGAAGATTAAGAAAAAACGTCAAATAAATTAGTAGTATTGATGATGATAAAAGTTAAATAAATCATTTTTTCTAATATTTCAATTTTTAACATAAAATTTCCAATCTTTTAAAATTAAAAATAAATGTTAAAAATAAAATAAAATATCAAGGCAATATCTATTTTAAAGAAAAATATAACAAAAATTGTCACAAAAAAATAAGTATCTATTACTAAGAATGGTCTTACTATATTTTCTATTTAACTTTATTGTTACATATCGATAGAAACTTTTAGAAGAAGAAATGATCCAAATATTTAAAAATAATGATTCCTTAAATGGTGATTCTTTTTCCATTTACAGCTTTTCAATTAATTTTTAATGTATTATATATGGTTATGGATATTGGAATAATAATTTTATCTTTCCTTAATCATAATAAATTATATTTTAACCTTTGTTTTTGTGAAATGATAATTTTCTTTTCATTCGTACAACATATTGATTAGTATATTAAATGTAATTATAATAAAGCATGTTCTATTTAGTATGACAAAAGAATAAAAAAATTTAAAAATTAAATAAATAGTAATCCTAACTTCTAAGAAAATGATATAAATTACATTAAAGATGAAATGAAGATTAAGAAAAGAAGTAAAACAAATTAATAACAACATTGATGATGATAGGAGTTAAATAAATCATTATTTATATTTTCTAAATTTTCAATATAAATTTTACAGTCTTTTAAAATTAGAAAATGCTAAAAAAATAAAACTAAAACTAAAAATCGAGGCAACAATTATTTTAAGGAAAAAATAACAAAAAATGTCAGAAACAGTGATAAGAATAAATAAGTATCTATTGCTAACAAGGTGTCACCCCACATTTTCTATTTTAGTTTTATTATTACATATAGATAGAAACTTTAAGATGAAGAAAGATCCAAAAAATTTAAAAATAACAAATCAATTATGTAAAAATAAATGTGTAATTCTTATAAAGTTATAATAACTAATTTCTTCAAATAAATAATTAAATGAAAGAAAAAAATGTAATTAAGAAAATAATATAAATAACACTAATTATGAGATTAATAGCATTGATGAGGAAAGGAGCTAAATATGATCATCTTTTTTAATTCTATTTTTAGAAAATATATATAAACTTTAATTAAAGATAAATAAGAAAAAAAAAACTTTAATTAAAGAGACAAAAAATCAACACAAAATAAAAGAAGAAAGAAATTAGAAGAATAATGAGGTTGAAAGAAATAATATCTAATTTTCTCTCTTTTCAAATCACAAATTAAATTTTTGCTTGCTCTCCTCCTAATTTGATACGAATTTCATAAATAGAATGATTTCTTCTCCAAATAATTTTTCTTATCCTTTGAAACACTAATCAGCCTTCTTATAAATTTCTCAACCACAATCAATTTTCTCTCTTTGTAAGAGAACTAAACATCTTTTCAAAAACTCTTTTATTTTGAAAAAAACTTTTTGTTAATTAATCTCTTTCTTTACATCAATGTCTTCACAACAATCATAAGATATTCTCTCTTTCTCTTTTGTTAAAAAAGTCACATGACCTAGAAATTTGATGGACATCTTAGCGACAGAAGTTGATACCATATATTGATCATCATCGTCAGAAGAAGAGCCAAAGTGAAGAAATTTATTCTTATTTGTTACAAGTGCTCAACTATTTTTTTTATAGGCTAAATAATTATAAACAGTTATGAAAAATGAATAATTTTTATCTTTTCATCTTCTATTTTCATTTACTTAAATCTATATTAGTATAATGGATGTTATAAAGGGCATAATTAATCGGGTATGACATAAATACTTCTTTTTTTCAAATACAAATAAAATAAAAAAAACAAAGATAAAATGTCAAAAAAAAGAGAAAAAAATTGAATAGAAATACTGGTCATAAAGAGATGTCACATCTGATATGTAATTATATCAATGACATATAAATTGAAATTAAAAAATTACATATTTTATTTGAAAATCACGTAATAGTACTATAAGGTATAATAATTAACAACTTAACATATTTTAAAATTTTACTTGACTCTCCAAATTCCATATGTCTCATGTAATTGAGACAGAGAAAAACATATGTTGGTTTAAAATTAATAAAAATATTATAAATTATAATAATTAACAACTTAAATTTTTTTTAAAAAACCCTTTAAAAAAATTTAGTTGGCTCTCCAAATTCAGTCGGTATTATAATAATTAAAACATCAAAATTAACATAGATTGGACTCCTGATGACATTTATGTTTCCTCTTTTAAAAAATTTTCTTTTATACTTTATATAAATAATTTTTTTATGTAAAAAGTATTATAAATCATAATAATTAATAGCTTAAAATATTTGAAAACATATAAAAAGTTTTTGTTAACTTTCGAAATTTCATCTATACCATATAAATTGGGAGAAATATAGATATATAGATATTTTAAGTTGCTAATTATTGTGAGTTATAATACGTTTTATGTAATTTTCATATATATTACTCGTTTTGTCCTCATTTATGTGATACAAATGAAATTTCAAAAGTCGATGAATTTTTTATAAGTTTTTTTTTTATATTAACTTGTTAATTATTGTGATTTATAATATATTTACGTAAAATATAATGTAAATAAAAATAATTAGCAACTTAAAATATATAAAAACATCCTAAAAAATTGATTAACTTCAAATTTCATATGTACGACATAAATTAAAATAGAAACAGTAACATATATTGGGCCCCGTGCTAGCACGGAGTCCCATATCTAGTATATATATATATATATATATTTCCTTCTTTTTTTTAAGTTTGTTTAAAAAAAGAGATCTTTTTTCTACTTACAAGTTAAAATTGAGCGTAGTACATAATGTACCCTAGATGACATAACTCAACTCCTCAAGCTAACTAATCAGGTGATGCATGATTTCCCAAGACAAATATGGATCTAATATCCATATATGCTGAAGACTGGACATCTGAAGTATGAATAATATAACAATAGTGGTTCTATAGCTAATTTTTACTTTTTTACTTTTTTTTGTTACAGGTGGTGCAGTCCCCGCGAGAAATGAACAAAGGTATGTCAGTGTATTTCAAACCAAAGGCACTCGAACAATAAGTGAATCGAGTAATATGATGTTAACATTGAGTATTATCGGAATTAAATCCATTGTATAATTTCATTAATTTCGACCAAATAATATCTATCGACTTCTAGATCCTTTCCACTGTATTTTATGTGTGTACCTACCTACTTGTATTGTCTAAATAAAGCTACGCATGTACATGAGTAGGTAATTCATGAGTATCGTATCCATTAATTGCACTCTCCTTAATAAATGTAAAGGTGTAGGAACCTCTAAAAATATACATATTAAATTATTAAATATTTTCTAATTTTTTCACGTTTGATTGGCTTAAATGTTTGAAAAATATTTTTCAAATGAACTTATTTTCCTCTTATTTAAGAATAAAATGACTTTCATACTTAAAGTAGGTGAAAAGAATAAAATAAATCAGAAAATATTTTTCAAAACTTTCCTTAACATCATCACCGGAAATGAGTTCAGGATCCAACTTCTGATCCCAACTCCAACCTTGACCCGAGACCCAAATTTTGACTTCTTGACCTTGATTCAAGACCACTTATTTTTCAAAAAAAAACAAAAACTCAACAATAATAGGGAAAATATAGTATTCCATACCAAACACACCCTAAAAGGAGAAAAAGAACAAGAAAAAAATCTTGTAATTGAAGTACATATTTCTCTATATAATAAGAGGCTATATATATATATATATATATATATATATATATATATATATATATTTATTTATTTATTTTAATCAAAAGCCATCACGAATAGGTTGTGAGCCTACGAGTCCGGATTGGATGTTGCCTCATGTTTTTGATGAATTGTGTGTGTATTGAAACACAGATAAGTTTAAGGCAATGTCAGAACAAGCCAAAAAGGCTAGAGACAGTCTTAAGGGTGGCTCGTTGCATACCGGAGGTGTAAAGACCGTTGGAACAATTGCAAGAGAGATTGTAAGTTTTAATTCAAACTTTTAAATAAATAATTAGTTGATTCATATATATAGTTATAAATTTTAGTTTTTATTTATAGGAAAAAGAATTCGGGCGCACTCCCATTGGACTGGAGGTTTTCAAGAAGACTCATGCCAGGAAGAAAGAAAATGAGTCGGATTCGTATTTGTGGGTGGAGGAAAGGGCCAAACGAACTTTTATAAGTTATTTAATATGAATAGTATATATTAATAGTGAAAATATTTATGATATATATATATATATATTGATGCCAATTTTTATATTTAATAAGCAGAATGAGTTTTATCAGTACGTCGCTGAGAATCTAGATAGTTCGGTCAAAATGACACTTAAACTGTCAACCGAAATTTGGAAATAAAAAGTGGTAGGGGAAACACACAAGGGTAGATGCTATGGTCTAGGCTCTCGAAACGATGTAAGACGATTCCAGTCAGGCTTAGAAGGTATTGAATCATCACGTCAAGCCGAGACACTTGACGGTGTTCAGATTGCTGCTATGTCGGCTCAAATAGCACAACTTACATTGGCACAGGCAGAGTTGAAACGGAGAAGAGTAGTTGGACAACAAAGCATGACTGAGACCGTTCAGCAAATCAAAAAACAGGTGATGAACCTCGCTCGTTGACCTACTACTTCAGCTCCTGAGGACACCGACGCCGATAGTGATGAGGATGATTATGTAGATCCCACTCCCTAGTTTAGGTCTCTTTTAATTTATGAACTTTTTGAAATTTTGAAATGAATTTTGAAAAACTTTATAAGTGTTTAAATTGTGATTTAGATACTTTTGAATGTTAATTTAAGTTTGTTGTTTTATGTTTTGTGTAGCTTGTTTATAATATTGTGTGTTTGATTGGGCTGAATTGTATTGAATTACATTTGCAGAAAAAGCGACGGACAACATGGTTTTGTCTGTCACTTTTCTGGAAAAAATAATTTCCAGAAAAGCGATGGAGGGTCCTTTAGTTCGTCGCTTTTTTGGGATTTTCAAAAATAAAATTTGTAGAAAAGCGACGGACTGCGTCACCTTTTGGAAATTAAAAAGAAGTGACGGAGTCCGTCGCTTCTTATAAAAAAAAAATCAAAAAGCAACTCAGTCCGTCGCTTTTTGAAAAACGTCTACCCAAAAAGCAACGGACGTGACTGCATCGCATTTCCATCGATTTTGATAAAAAAGCGATGCAGTCCGTCACTTTTGGTCGTCGTTTTTTGGTAGCTTTTTAGTAGTGATCAAGTATGAAATCATTTTTCATAGGAAACACTTTATCATAAAATGAGTACATCCAACACAAATTCAAATTAATTAATTATCCTAAAGTAAATATTGTACACCAAATCAAAAATCAAAATAAAACTATACTCGGCGCGAAGTTGCATTCAAATTGACCTATTTTGACATGACACGAAGATTAGAAAGTAAAGAAATCTTTTAGATCTTGTGATATATTAAAAAAAAATATATCGAATGTACCAAAATATCCCTTAAAATAAAAATAAATCTAATACACCATAAACCGAAATATAAAATCCACAACAATCATGTATATGGAAATCCGAGTCCAGAGCCTAAAGGGCAAAAAAAATTGCCAAAAATTCCAAAAGTGCATATCAATTTTTTTTAAACCAAAGGGGCAAATTCGCTATTGGAGTAGCGATTTTGTTTTCATGCCGTTACTCCCGTTAAAGTTCAAAATCGCTACCCCATGAGCGATTTTCTCCAAAATATTTTTCCTTTTTAAAAAGAATATCGCTTCCCATGCAGTGATTTTGGCCAATTTTTTCTTTTTAAAAAATAAAATCGCTGCTATGGCAGCGTTTTTATATAAAAAAAAATAAAAATAAATTCAAATTGAAAATCGCTTTGCAGATAGCGATTTTAGTAAAAATAAATAAATTAAATCGCTGCCTTTTTGGTGAATTTTTTTTTTTTTAAAAAATAGCTGACTTGGCAGTGATTTTGGTGAATTATTTTTTTAAATTAAAAATCGCTGCCAAGTAAAGGAGTTGTTGACCGCAAAAGTGTATAAAGATGTGAATAAAAGATTCTCTCTCAGCCTATTTAGGATTCTTTATATACTTAGGTTGCTAAGTCAGCGATTTAAAAAAGAAAAAAAAAATTCAGGCAGCAATTTTATAAAAAGAAATTGATATGCCCTTTTGGAATTTTTGTCAATTTTTTTTTGCCCTTTAGACTCTGAACTCGTAGAAATTCTTTCCTTTTTGTTTGCAAATTAAATCTATCGGAAATTATTTGTAAGTGCGCTGGGATATACTATATTAGACATATATTTCCTCCGTTTCTTTTTATATGTCATCTTTGTTTTATAAGTAGTTGGACCACAATACTTGTTATTTCATAAAATCAATGCATAAATTACTATATTCTTCCTATTATACCCTTGATATAGTAGTTAATTAGTCTTCAAAATATATACTTTGACCAACCTAGGAAAACTAATAAATAAATAATATTTATTTGAGTACTTCTTACATTGATTAATTACTCTTTCCATTCACTATTTTATAAAATCTGATTTTAAAAATAAGCTCAAAAATTTAAATAGTCATCCAAATGTATTTTAATTTTTGAAATCTATCATATTCATCATTTATTGAAAAATTGACTTAAGAAAACATTAAATAAGGGTAGAAGGGTAAAGTTACTTAATGCAAGTACAATCTAAAAAGGTGACATATAAAAAAAACGGATGGAGTAATAATTAATAAATGAAGAAGGTAACGTATTTATTAAAGTTCGGAGCTAAAAGAGTTAAAAAAAATTGTCAAAAATTTTAAAAGAACAACAAAATTTAATTAAAAACCAAAAGAAAAATATTTTATCTCTAAAAATTAAGTCAAATTAGGTAAGACTCAAATTTCTATGTGCCTTGTAACGCACCGCTTACAAGGCGCATACAATTTGAGCCTTTCCTTATGATTAAAAAAAATCATTGCTTTTCTTTTTGGAAATTAACATTTTAAAAAAAATAAAAAAATTATTGCTTTTTTTTGGAAGTTAAAATTTAAAAAAAAAAGAAGCTTTTTCAGTGCTTTTTTTCTTGAAAGTTAAGATTAAAAAAAAAAACATTTTTTCATTGTGTTTTTTTTGGAAGTTTGCGACTTAGGTTGTGTTGCAGTGGCTATTTTCTTTTGGAAGTTTACACGTAAGTTTTTATCTTACTACTTTAGTCATTGTTGGCTGCTACACCACGTTACTCCCAAAGTTAACGTGGAAGTATCTATCCACTTATATTGCAATAGTGAGACTGTTTTATTTTTTATAAGAGATTTTGAGTTCGAGTTATAGATATAAAAATCTTTTATTGAGAGCATTATCTTCAAATAGGCTTTACATCACGTAATTTTAATTTAATCAGAGTTTTAATACGGATTCTAAACATCGAATAAGAAGTTAGAAAAAAACTTTTCATCTTTCTACTATTGTAGAAGCATGAGAAGCAGCTCAGTATGAACATGCCAGCTTCTTGGAAATAAATTCACATCTAAGGGTATATTAATCTTATCAAGTAAGAAATTCAGAGCATTATCCATATTCTATGTGACTTTCAACTTTGCTGACACTTGTTCACTTTGTTCTGTAGAACTTTAAAGAACAATTGCTATGTTTTCTCTCTTTGATCAAATTCTCCTCACTTCTCATATTTCTCATAGAATACACCTTGAAGTTTTATCCAAATTTATTTTTTTATTTTTGTTAGCAATCTGTCAATGACTTTGTTTCCTGATCTTCTTACTATTTTGGTGTTGGAAAAAAAAAAAGAATTGAGACAAAGCTTGGAGCTCGCCAACTAATGGTGAATTTTTCCAGGTAATTGTTGTTCTTTAAAGGTTGCTTTTTCGAATTGTTCTTCATTTTATATTACCTGCCTCTTCATTGTAACACCAAGACTTTGATTCACCGTTATTCTTGGCGTGTTTTATGGGATATGTGTGTGATTGATTTTCTATAGTTTTCTCAATAGTATTATATACTTGTCATAGTGCTCTGATTCGAGAAAGTAAGCACACTGCTTAATCTATATTTCGCTCAATTTTGGAAATAAAATTATCCAGATTGATTTGTGAAAAAAAGAAATTTTATAATTAAGAATACATTGTGCAGGGAAAAAAATCTTATAATTAAATATGGTTACTTTCGTACCTATGTAGAGAAGAAATCTTATAATCAAGGAAATTACCCAAGTTGATTTGTGTAGAGAAGAAATTTTATAATTAAGGATAGCCTGTTGACTTTTTTCTTATTGCAGCAGAATATGCATCCAAACTGTTTGATGCTATGTCTGACTCATTTTATTTGAAGTCAAGTTCACAGAGAGTCTTAATTTAAATAGACTGTAATTTGTATTCTTTTCATTCTATGATTGCATACCTAAATGTTGTCCTAAATGTTGTTATGACTGCATCTAGACTAGCTCCATCAGTAGCACAAGAAAATCCTTAATTTGTATTGTTTTCATTCTATGCATTTTCATTTTTGTATCTGGAGGAGAAAATGAGTTTATTTGTCATATATCTTTAAAAAATGTTTACTTATCTTATATAGTAAGAAATCAAGTTATCAATTATTGCTCTGTCAACCTCTGCATCTTGAATGTTAAAACTCAAGTCCTGATCACTGCTATTCGTTTTATGTCTTTAACTTCTTTGTAATGAAGCGTAATTGGGAGAAATTTGACATCCCGTCTTATCTTATATCGATTTTGCTCCTGTGCCATCTTCAGGCGATCGAAGACTTTACCTAAGAGGCGGATTTCCCTCAAAGTCATGTAATATAAATATAAACATTTAATACTCAAATTGTTATCTTTTTGCATATTCACTACCTCTTGTGAAAAGTTGGAATAAAATTAAATAACCATATGCATGACGCCCGATGCTTTAACAAGGTACGAGACAACTTACTATACTTCATTATTATTACATTGCACATTTACAACTTAAAACGCTTCTTTTCTCAACTATATGTATTTTGTAAATTACATTGTCAGAACAAAATCATGATAATCACCATCACCTATCCAGTTTCTTTTCAAATATGTAAATAGCATCACATAAATGCATATACATACTGCAATCACAAAATGTAATGTATACACAATAGATGTATAATTATATAAGAGCTACCAATATTTGTGACAGTAATCACCTATTTCGTATTGGGCCCGTGCGCGGGCAACCGCCATCATCTAGTACTTACTATATTAGAAAAGTGAGATGCCTAGCTAATGGTATCAACATGTCAGTTCATTGTCAATAAAATTCAATTAAGGGCATTTTAGTCACTATATTTTATAGATCTACTTACGTGTCTAACTCTGCTCCCAATATATTTTTACGTGGCTTTAATTTATGCCGCCACCACATAATTATATTTGTATAGTCTTTTTCTCGCTTATCTTCTTCTCAAATCTAATGGTTTTGGCGAAATGGGTGTACAATGAAGATGTAGATATGGAAAAGAACATACCATTAAAGCAAAGAAGTTTGAGCATACCATTATCCCTATTGTTTCTTCATAATACGAATTATGGATGACTTTGTGATTTGAATCATTATCAAAGTCATCTGTTTTAAGCTTTCTTTTACTATAACTGTTAAAATGTTTAGCGATTTCGTTGAGTTTGACAGGCCTGCCTTGGTGTGGGCTCTTACAAGCTTGGACGTGACACCCACATAGGAAAAGAAAGCTACAATTTTAAAATGTTTTGCTACTGTAACAGCCCCTTGGACAGGTATCGATTTCATCTTCAACATGTACATTTATTCACCTTTTCTGCTATAATTTCTTCTGAAACGAAATCTGCATTTGGTTGTCTTGTAATTATGACATAATACTTTTATGAATTGGGGTATTGGTTTCCTCTGTTTTGTTTCTTTTATAGAAGAAGATGTGGGTTACGTTGTTTACCTTTTCGATTGAGTTTATTGAAGCTTTATCTTTTAATTATTTCTTCCCTACTCATTTTTTTTTTTTGATTCCCATGTTAATGTGAATCATATATGAGGCTGTGAAGTTATATGCATTTTCCGAGCACATGGTTCCATACCCCTCTGCTTGGCTATTTTTCAATTTGAATCATTCAAACTTGTGATTTATGTTAGCAGCGGCTTTCATGTAATATGTTTTGTTTGGATAGGTTGGAAGTTTTGACCAAAATAAGCTATTTAAAAAACCAATTCACCAAACTAATACGCTTTTTAAATTTTTTGCAAAAGTAGTATAAACGTACTTCATGGTAACGTTTTAGGTTATTTTTATTTTAAAAATTCAACGGACAAAAACTGACGGAACTGACGACGTTAAATGAATAAACGTTATTGTGAGTAACGTTTTACGTGTAAAACGTTACTCACAATAACGTTTATTGAGAATCCAATCATGTCAACCCTGCAAATGCAGAATCAAATCCTGCAAATTTAAAATGTTACTCGTAGTAACGGTTTAGGTGTAAAACGTTACTCACAGTAACGTTTTAGGTGTAAGAAACCAATCACGGCTCTTCGACTCCTGCAAATTTAGCTATGAAACGTTACTCATAGTAACGTTTCACCTCAAAAACGTGACTGTCAGTTACGACACTCTGTTAAAGTCTTCCTTCATTTTTTAAACTGATCACATGTGATTGTAAAATAAATGTTGTTGTAAGGAATGTTTTGCATATTCCAACAATATTCAACAAAACTTTTACTTGTGTTGCCCATTGTTAAAATAATATTCACAAAATTTCATTAGGTAATAAGTCAAGTGTATCATATTATTAAGAGATTTTTTAAAATAATATTAATAAATTAGAAAAATAATTTTAAAGCTATAGTAAGAACTTAACATAATATGATAAACTTGACTTATTCTAAATTTGCAGGAGTTGAAGACCCGTGATTGGATTCTTAGTAAACGTTACTCATAGTAACGTTTTAGGTGTAAAACGTTACTGTGAGTGACGTTTTAGGTGTAACGTTTTAAATTTGCAGGATTTGATTCTGCATTTGCAGGGTTGATGTGATTGGATTCTCAATAAACGTTATTGGGAGTAACGTTTTATACCTAAAACGTTACTGTAAGTAATGTTTATTCATTTAACGTCGTCAGTTTTTGTCCGTTGAATTTTTAAAATAAAAATAACCTAAAACGTTACCATGAAGTATGTTTATACTACTTTTGTAAAAAATTTAAAAAGCATATTAGTTTGATGAATTGGTTTTTAAAATAGCTTATTTTGGTCAATGCTTCGGATAGGTTATGAAGGACTTTCTTTCTTCTTATCATTTATTCCTCTCATTTGTTTGTTTGTTTATACATGTGTACTTTCGTTTCTTCATCATGTATTCCTCTAATTTATCTTTCCAGATAATTTAGCTTCTACCATTGGCCTTTGCACCATTTTTTTTTGAAAAGTTAGGTTGACTATTGCTATTATACTATTGTTACTATACTCTGCATCCATTGCTAAGACCTTTTCTCCTATTCCAACAGGAAATCTCAACAGTGTAATTAAGAAAACCAAGATGACAACCACCAATGTAGTAACAACCTCTTTTCCTATTTCGCCTTTTGTGGTACCAGCTTATGTAAATATACATGCATAGACTCTGTATTTGCTATTTGGCCTTCTGCAATATCAACTTTTATAAATATGTAAACACATGCAAAGCTCTGCAATCATAAACTTAATGTATATAGAATGCATGTGTGTAGTCTCTTATTATTATTATATGAAATGTTCTTCAACCACTACTACTATGTGCTGATTTTTCAACTGTTGTCTAACAAGTATTCCTAACTATTGTCGTGGGCCCGTGCGCGCACGGCCAAGCTTCGTCTAGTAAAAAATAAAAGAACCTGACTTATAGTAAATAAGTATATTTTACTATTGTTGTTTGTTTAATTTACTTTGTTAAAAGAACAATTACATTATTTGGAAAAAAAGAAGAAGAACAAACTCAGCTTTATTCGATAATTTGACATTTGAAGGTACATTCATCTATATATAACACTTATTATTTATATTATTTTTAATTTCTGTAAATATTAGTTTTAGTATAATAAAAAAGCAATGAAAAACGTTCTTTTTTTAATTTTAACTTCCAAAAAAAGTAATGGAAAAACTTATTTTTTAATTTTAACTTCCAAAAAAAAAAAACAATGAAAAAATATTTTTTAAAATTTTAACTTCCAAATAAAAAAAGCAATGAAAAAACTTTTTTTAAAAAAATTTAACTTCCAAAAAAAAAAACAATGGAAAAACGTTTTTTTAATGTATTTTAACTTCCAAAAAAAAAAAAGCAATGAAAAAACGTTTTTTTTAATCATAAGGGAAGGCTCAAATTGTATGCGCCTTACAAGGCGCAGCCGCCAGCGTCTTATAATGCTGACAACCGTGCGCATAGAAATTTGAGCCTTATCTAGTTTGACTTGATTTTAACAACGTTAATTTGGGCGTTAAAATTTTGCTCTTTTGATTCTTGATTGAATTTTGTTGTCATTTTGACAAAATTTTTTTGGTCCTTTTGACTCCGGACGCTAGCTTGTCTATTCATAAGTATGCATTAATTACTAAAGTATATTACATTATTTAAAAAACAGCCTTTGCCTTGACGAAGACAAAGGGAATATAGCCTTCATCCACAAGATATATAAATTTCAGGCTCTGGCCGATATCTTTACACCCAAGTAAAGAGGGAGAATGCAGTAACTTGTATATATTTTCCAAATCTAGTATATACCACCCAATCACTCTTCATAATCCTGAAAAATTCTTCATAATTTGTGTATTTTGCTTGCTATTAGTCCATCTCCAATTCTTAAAGCTGCTAAGGGCATTTTTGACAAACAAAAAATAGCTACCTACCGCCACCTTTTAGGTTAGTGACACTATTTCATTTATAAATTATAGTAATGATTTAAAGAAAATAAGTACGCTAGTATAAAGCCTGTACTATTATTTTTGGCTTAATTAACTCTCTTAAAATTGTCCGATTAATTCATTTAGACATTTAAATTCAGACTTGTATCTATTAAACACCTCTATTTTTTTTTTTAATTTGAGCCATTTGTACATTTTTTTAATAATTAGCTCAAACTATAAGAATGAGTGAAATACACCCACGATAACATCACAATTTGACAAATTAAATAAGTAAAATTTACATAGATCTTATATTGTCAAGAATTAATTACATCATATCCCTACTCTTTCCGAAATTACAAAAATTACTTAAATTTATAGGACCTCGGATATATCAGAAAATCTGTTGATACATAGTTTACGAATTGCGAATGATACATTACTTAATGGAAGAGATGTATCCGAAAGGGAAAGGATGTATTCGAGAGGGGATAATAGAATGTATATGAGAAGGAATATGGATGTGCAAGACTATCATGAGTAGTTGTGGGTAGGACAATGGGATTGTCGGAAGTAGTGAAAGATTGAGAAAAGGCAACCAAAAAGAGCAAACTCAAAATATTAATCGACTTCATGTGTCATAATGTTTATGTATTTTGCTTGCTATAATTAGTTCATCTCCAATTTATAGATAGAGCTGCTAAGGGCATTTTTGACAAATAAATAAGGAATACCTACTACCCCTTTCAGGTTAGGGACATATTTATTAGGTTGAGAGATATAATAATAATTACTTAAAGAAATAAAGAACTATAATATAAAGACTTACTATTTTTTATCCTTAAATATTTTTCGTAAAAGGCGTGTCATACATAACCGTGAACTAGAGGGAATAACACCTAATTAATTTTACTTATCATATGCCTGTACATAATTATTATTCATCATTAATCATCAAAGAAACTAAAGAATAATTAAGTAGCCAAATTTTCCCATCTCATCATCAACTCTACCTGAAGTTGCAGACCAATAATGTGCCAATGGGACCATTAGAGATTATCCACAACTAAAACGTGTCAATGAAGTACGACGGTTGGTTGAGCATATAATATTCGGTAGTAGGCTTCAATGGCGGATCCACGTTCAGGGGTTTGAAAAATAAAAGTATAAACATTTAAATAAGCCTAGAAATGGGAACCTTGAATTTTTTTGGGTTTAAAACCACAATTTCAGCACGTTTTTTAAAGTAAAAAAAAAAAACACTAAAAAAAATTGAAATTGAAAAAGAAAAAATGAAAACGCTTTCACTGAGATTCAAACTATTGACGCGCAACTTAGTTTCTGGGGGACTTTCCACTGCGCCATTAGCTTCTCTTTGTTATTTAGGGGTTCAAAAAAAATGAAATAATATATATATATATATACATATATATATATATATATAGAAATATAGAAAATTTACTTTATATATACAGTGTCATTTTTTGCCGAAGGGGTTCAGGTGACCCCCAGAAGATCACGTGGGTCTGCCCCTGGTAGGCTTAATACATATTTGTAGTAAATTTCATTTAAACATTCCTATTATGATTTAGTTCAATTGAGCATTTGAACATATAATTAAATATTTCTATTAGATATTTCCAATCCAAATTTGGAGAAACTCTATATTTTTATGCGTCTTTCCAATTAGTGGCTATTAGTCTATTACGTAGATAAGTTAACTAATTAAAATATTTTATACCTTTAATTACACGGATTAACCTCATATTTGTTCCAATTAACTTAAAATATGCCGATGGAAAGTGTTATAATATGGCCTGGAATTTGGTGGAAAGGAAATATGAAATCAAGGACTCTAACAAAGAAGAGGAATATATTCATATATAGAAAAAGAAAATAATAGAAATTCAATATTAAAAGCTAAATAGAATAATTTGTACAAACAGATACTTAATAGAACCTTTAGTACTAATTGAAGTTAGTTATAAACTTATAACGAACTACCTAATTTAATAAGCCAATTATTTAGCAACATAACTGTTTCTTTAATTCCAATTTATATGATTTACTTTCCTCTTTGATTTATAACATCATGAATCAAGAGCTAAATTTGTAGTCAATACTGACTCATGATAAATTTTGAGAAAATTTTATTTGAAATGTGATATATAGTCATAACAAAAGAAAATAAAGTTTTGTTAGTCCGACTTGGTAAGAGTACTTGGATGGGCAGCTGGTTTCATGACCCATAATTTAGCTATCTTGAACCCAACTCATTTCCGCCCAAGTAACATTTAGATGGATCATTAACTTATTCATTTATCATCTTATTATAATTCAACCCGTCTAAATTCAATTAAGCTAACCCATATGTGACACTCTTTATTATATGCTTAAGCATGAAAATAATCTATTGTATTAAATTTATCTTTCTTAGCTTAAACAGATCGATGGATCAGCACACATAGAAACACAAATTAAAGGACGTATTTGAAGATAGTAGCTTGTTTTATTGATAACTCATAAGCAGTGGCGGACCTAAATTTTTTGCTCAGTGGGTTCAAAGTATAAAGTAGAAGTTCAGGTGGTAATGCAAGTGTGTGGTCAGCGTAGTAGTCCCTCGGCATGCTCTTTGTACAAGAATCATAGATATTTCATTGGTTCATAAAAGTAAAGACTAAACTAATCAAAGATATTGAGGACAAAGATACATTCATAAGAATTTTAGTGGATCGACTGTATTACATAAGTTAACTCTTAAAACACGTAAAAATTAAATGATGAAAAAGGGAGCAAAACGGGGAAGAAAGATATTTACCTTATCATGCTAAATTTAACTTACTTTATCATACCGTATTAATCATTTCTTTCAACTTTTATCATGCTCCATCGAGCATTCTTAAAATTTCTTGTGCTTTTTATACTTTTATTTTGTAATGTCTTACTTTAATTTTCACTTTTTAAAAATTTTAAATTAGCATCCATTCAATCACATATTACTATGAAAATCGTCAACATTCTTTAAAAGTGTGTAAGAATAGAGTTACTAATATTATAATGCATATTCAGAAGATAAATAAATAGCATCGTCAATTGTTTTTGTTCATATAGTTCAATTTACTAGGTTAGTCATAATTTGTAAAAAAGACAAATAATGAATAAATCAAATATGTTTAGTTTTCATCTCTCAATAGAATTAAAAATATAAAAGAAATTTCATGAATTCTATAAATTAATATTTTTGAAAGGATGTTGACGATATTTAAGTTTCTTCATCCAATTACATCTAATTTTCCTTTTTTCTAAAAAAATAAATTATATTCCTATCTCATCAATTTCTAGTTAAATATAATTCATCATTTTTTAAAAGAGATATTTAAGTTAGTATATGAAAAAAGAGTTACGTTGAAACAAAATAAATAATAGATATAAAAAGAATAAAAGAAAATGTGTCTAATAAATTTAAAGAAAAATAAATTAAATAATAGATATAAAAAGAATAAAAAAAAAGTGTCTAATAAATTTAAAGAAAAACAAATTAAAAAGAAGAAATGGAACAAAAGGAAAAAATAATGAAAAAGAAGAAGAAAGTCTAAGCCCAAAAATTCCATTTTCCAAAGCATTTAAAGGAGGGAAAAAATGTTGTCCATGGGATTCGAACCCGTGACCTAGGGGCTTTTGTTGAACCACTTATCCACTGAGCCAAGCCTGTACTTTGTTTTTAGGGAGTTCATTTTAATATATATATACACATAAAATCATAATTTGACGTTATATATACAATGTAATTTTTTAATGAGGGGGTTCAACTCCGAAGAACATAAATTAATTCACAAAAACTAAAATCTGCAAACATACCAGAATTTGGAAAATCAGAATGGAAAAAGATCAAGTCCACTAAATGCACAGTGTCCCCTTAAGGAAATTATTCCCATCTAGTATCCAAGGTTTAATTTGGAATATGTCCTCCCAGGATACAATGATCTCAATCACCAGTGTATTAATACCCAAAACGCTGGTGTCAGCGAACCACTCAACAACAGTAAAGTACACAAAGAAACTTTGTGCAGAAGAAGAAGAAGAAATCAGAAAATTCGTAAGGAAAAAGTCTGAAGAATCAATGGTATTTATAGCCAAGAGGAACTGGTTCCGAAAGGTTGCAACCTTCAGAATCTACACGACCATTTTTGAAAGGTTGCAACCTTTCAAACGGTCATGGTTGTTCCTGAAAGTTGCAACCTTTCATAACAGTCATTTCCAACGGCGAAAATTCAAATAAAACGGAAAATTTTAAATAAAATGGGTCGCGCACGGATCCAAGTCAGGTCGAAACGTTTTAGTTAATTAACTAATTAATTGAAACGTTTTGGCCATTTAATTTAACTTAATTAATTAAATAAGTAATTAACTAAATAATGAAAACAAACTTTTACCAAAAAATAATCTCTCGATCAATTTCCAAAGCCAAAGCCGTAGCCGCAGCCGAGCAAGCGACGATGACGGCGCGATGGGGGTCCCTCTTTCCAACCCTTTTAACAATTAATAGAAATGTTTCTCTATTTAAACTCTTCTATTTTTCTTTCCACCACCGATAAGGGATAAATGTCTTTTTACTAAAGCATAAAAGGACTTTTCAAGTTCCCAACTTTTCAATTTCCTCTTTTTCCCATCTTCCCTCCATTTTCCATTTACTTTTGCTATGTACCCAACAATCCCCCCACATGAATGGGAAATGGTTATAACATAAGAAATGCACGGACGAGTGTGTACTTTACAAGCAAGGATCAATTGCATCTGGATAAGTAGGTTTCCCCTTGCACTTTCCGTAGTGAACATATGTCGGATATACTCGGTCAATCGGGAGATGCGATATCTTTGAACCGTCGAGCTTTGGTGTATACCTAGACAACCATATGTCACACAATTAACCGTTTACCATTTATGATTCTTACGGTTGTGTTCGTTTCAGTCATGAACACCTCCTGGTTTCATGAGTGTATAGAGAATAAACTTTTGACATAAAATTCTCTTTGAAGCGACTTACACTTTACACTCACATAGGTGATTTCTAACCGTGTCATCTCGAAGATACACTATATGGTCAATCTGCCAAACTTAGCAAATCATTAAAAATTTTAAGCTTTATTAACTCATTAACAAGTCTTAAAGTCTTAACATTGTTCTTGAATATTGCCTTCATCATGAGAATGGATTGAGTTGATTGACAATGTCGAATCGTCAGTCACAACTTTATTTTTCTCCTTGAATCTAGCTCTTGGGGATCTCCAGTCTGCTAGATAGAGTTACCATCATGCTGACTTGTCCTAAGTTGTAAACCCATTCCCTTAGATGATCTTTCAACTTCCTCTCTCACTAGGCCTTTTGTTAGTGGATCTGACACATTATCACTTGAATTCACATAGTCAATTGTAATAATTCCACTAGAGAGCAGTTGTCTTACGGCGTTATGTCTCCATCGTATATGACGAGACTTTCCGTTGTACATGACGCTCCCTGCCCTACCTATTGCTGCTTGACTATCACAATGTATGCAAATAGGTACCATAGGTTTGGGCCAGAATGAAATATCCTCTAAGAAATTCCAGAGCTATTCAGCTTCTTCACCAGCCTTATCTAAAGAAATAAATTCAGATTTCATTGTGGAGCGAGTGATACATGTCTGTTTGGACAATTTCCAAGAGACTACTCCTTCACCAAGTGTAAACACATTACCACTTGTGGATTTTACATCACTATATCCTTTAATCACGGCATGATATTTATTATAATGCAAAGCATAGTGTTGTGTATGCTTCAGATACCCCAACACACGTTTCATTGCCATCCAGTGAGTTTGATTCGGATTACTAGTGAACTGACTCAGTTTGCTAATAGCACATGCTATATCTGGTCGTGTACAATTCATAATATACATCAAACTTCCCAACACTCTAGCATATTCCAATTGAGAGTCACTTTTACGTACATTCTTTTGAAATGTAAAGCTTAAATCAATTGGAGTTTTGACAACATTGAAATTCAAGTAGTTGAAATTATCCAATACTCTTTCAATATAATGAGATTGAGATAATGCTAGTCCCTGAGGAGTTTTGAGAATCCTGATTCCTAAGATCAAATTAGCAACTCCAAAGTCCTTCATATCGAACTTGCTGGACAGCATGCACTTAGTAGCATTTATATCGTCAATATCTTTACTCATTATTAACATGCCATCAACATACAAACAAACAATGACTTCATGATTCGAAATATTTTTAATGTAAACACACTAATCACATTCGTTAATCTTGAATCCATTTGCCAATATTGTTTGGTCAAATTTAGCATGCCATTGTTTGGGTGCTTGCTTGAGTCCATAAAGCGACTTTACAAGTCTGCACAGTTTCTCTTCTTTACCAGGAACCACAAACCCTTCAGGTTGTTCCATGTAAATTTCTTCCTCCAACTCTCCATTTAAGAAGGTTGTCTTGACATCCATTTGGTGGATTTTAAGATCATGCACTGCCGTTAGTGATATTAACATCCTAATTGATGTTATCCTTGTTAATGGAGAGTATGTATCAAAGTAGTCCAAACCTTCCTTTTGTCTGTATCCTTTGACTACAAGTCTAGCCTTATATTTGTCAATAGTCCCATCGACTTTCACTTTCCTTTTAAAGATCCACTTTGATCCTAAAGGTTTATTTCCTGGAGGAAGATCAGTCAATTCCGAAGTATGATAACTTAAAATTGATTCGATCTCACTATTGACAGCTTCTTTCCAATATATTGATTCAGATGAAGACATAACTATTTTAAATGTTGGAGGCTCATTTTCAAGCAAGAATGCCACAAAATCTGGTCTGAAAGAAGTGGATTTTTGTTGGCGATTACTACGCCTAAGATCCTCATTATGTAGTGTATTTTTCGTTGATTCTTCCCGTGATCATTTAGGTCTTTCACTTGTCAACTCACATTTAGTTTTATACGGATAAATGTGTTCAAAGAACTCAGCGTTATCTGACTCCATTACCGTATTCAAATGAATTTCAGGATTATCAAATTTGTGAGATTTGTGAACCAAAAATCGATAAGACTTACTGTTCACAACATATCCAATAAATACACAATCACTACTAAAAATATTGCAAAAGGAGACCTAACAAAAGAGACCTCAAAAATAGGTCGAAAAAAAGAGACCTCATGAGGTCACTATTTGCATCAATAACTTTTTTCAATTATTTCTTAACAGGAGAGACCTCGGGAGGTCGATTTCATAAAAAAAATGTGTCTAATTAATAATATAAGTGACTTATTTTACTTTTTTTATTTTAAGTATGTTTTCGTATAAAATATGCGACCTCACGAGGTCACTATTTGTTAAAATAAAAATACTAATTTAATTTTAGATACCTCATGAGGTCTCATTTTATTAGTCAAATTTGTTAAATAATATTTTAAAATAAGAGACCTCGTGAGGTCTCTTATTTTTATTAAATTAAAATAGGAGGCATATTTAATTTAGTTCATCTTCTTTCCCGCTCTTCACCTAAAAGCTAAAAAAAGCCCTAACTTTCTTCCCCATAGTTTTACATATGTAGCCTCCGGTTATCGCTCAGTTAGAAGCTTGAGTTTTCACCATCAGTTCGAAGTGTTAGTTTTCACCATCGAAGCTCGCTCGGTTTGAAGCCCAAGCTTTCGTCGTCGATTCAAATCTCTGTGTCGAGTCTTTCTCTGCAAATAAAGGTGAATCTTTCAATCTTTAAACCAATTTGTAACTATATTGTTTATTTATTGCAAGCATCCATCAATGCAGACTCTCTCTTTCAATTTCTTTGCAAGATTAAGTAGAATTTGTGATTCTCTTTTCACTTCATGAACATATAATTAACTTTGGGTTTTACTCTTGTTCTATCTTAATGTCCTTTTTTGACTTCTCGTGATGATTAACATGAATGCTAGCAAGTTTTTGTATCATATAACTTTCATGTCTCTGTATGTATTTTAGTTGTTTTTTAACGAGATAAGAGGAAAGTTATATATACTGTTGAATTCCGCCATTTCTGATGAACCTTAAGATCTAGAACGAAACTTTGAGAGTAAATAAACTAATAGCTTTGTATTGATAATTGCTGATCCTTTTACAACTGAATGAATTGAGAAAATATCTAGCTAACTACCTCTATATATAGCTAATACAGATTAGTTCACTAACTAACTAATATTACTGTTATCAATTCTGTTATAACGGAATTTTACAGCTGTACAAGATCCACTATTCTTTTATTATTTCAACACCCCCCCTTCAAGATAGGTGGTGAGAAAATGTTTAGGACGCCTAGCTTAGACATCAAATGATAATGTTGAACTCCTCCAAGTCCCTTTGTCAATAGGTCTGCCTCCTGCTCATTTGTTGAAACATACTCTGGATGTATTAGCCCTTGTTGAACCTTTTCCCTTATGAAATGGCAGTCTATTTCTATGTGCTTTGTCCTCTCATGAAACACAAGACTGCTTGCTATCTCGCATTGCCTTTACTATCCAGCGATCAAACCGGTGTAGTTATCTCCACTCCCAAAACCTTAAACAACCCCAGCAGCCAAATTAATTACGTGAGCATCGATTGCCATGCTCCTGTATTCTGATTCAGCTGAGCTCCTTACCACAGTGTTTTGTTTCTTTGACTTCCAAGAAATTAAGGATTGTCCAACTTTCACAATATAGCCAGTCACTGACTTTCTTGAATTTGGATAACTGGCCCAATTAGCATCACAATATGCTGTGAGAAAAGCACTTCCTTCTGCACTTAGTAAGATTCCTGCACTGGTTCATTCTTTATGTATCTTACAACTCGTATCTTTGCTTCTAGGTGAGACTTTTTAGGATTTTGCATAAAATGACTCAAGGTCCGAATAGTATATGCAATGTCCGGGTCTGGGTTAGTGTCCGATTATAGCGGTTTTCCTACCGTCTCTCGATAACCTTTGATATCACTCAAGACTGCATCATCCTGCAGGCCACAATGTTGGTCATACTCTTGACTTGTGAGCTTTTGATTTTTCAAGTGGTGTCATTGCAGTTTTGGATCCTGCCAGTCCTAGATCAGCAATTAGTTCCAGTGCATACTTCATTTGGCACAATTTGTTCTTTGTTTATGAGAAACTAAGATGACATATGGATCTACCTATTATTTTATTTGTTGTAGTAATGAGGAGAGGAAAGTTATATACATACTATATAGTCTATAGATATAAATCATTGTACAGTAATAAGGAGAGGAAAGTTAAGAAACCAGAAACCATTGTGCCCAGAAGGGTCTTGACCCTTCTGTAATAGTGCCACATTTCTACTATTCTTTTAATGATGTATTCTATTAAAATTTATTTAGGGAAGGGGACATTATTTGTGACAAATTGTTGAGAGAACTATGCTTTTGTAGTCACCAAAGATACATTTATTCCTGGTTTTGTGGAGTATGCAAAGACACTAGAACCTTTTCAACGTAGTGGTATGATTAAGTGTCCTTGTAATAAATGTCAATGTTTGAATTATGAAAAACCAGCTATTGTTGAGCTTCATCTCTATCGAAATGGTTTTAAAAGAGAATACACAGTGTGGACTAGTCATGGAGAAATTGATAATAGTTTTGATGTTTTTCAACATTATGTTCCTGGTGAAAGTAGTAGCGCAGTGAATTCTAATACACAAAATTATAGAATGCATGACATGGTTCAGGATGCGTTTGGGGTGCATTCTGATTTTGAATCTGGTAATCAAGGTGAAGAAGCTCCTAATGCTGAATGTAAAATTTTCTTTGAACAATTGGAAGCTGTTAGTCGACCTTTATATGAGGGGAGTCCACACTCGCAGTTGTCAATTGCTGTTAGATTATTAAGTATCAAATCAAATTGGAATGTTCCTCAAGGGGCAATGGACTCTGTGATTGACCTTATGCATGATTTAGTTGACCCAAAGCTAGAGATACCTGATAATTTCTATAAGGCAAAGAGGTTGGTATCAAAGTTAGGATTGTCAATGAGAATTCATTGTTGTGAAAATGGTTGCATGTTATACTATAAGGATGATATTGATCTAGAATCATGTAAGTTTTGTGGAAAATCTCGTTATAAGCAGACTCCTAGTGGGAAGAAAGTTCCTATTAAGGCGATGCATTACTTACCTCTTATACCAAGGTTAAAGAGGTTGTATGCATCTAATAGATCTGCTCCTCATATGAGATGGCACCATGAAAATAGAAGACCACCTGGTGTTATGTGCCATCCTTCCGATGGAGAGGCCTGGAAGCATTTTGATAGAACATATCCACAGTTTGCAGCCGAACCACGGAACATTAGATTGGGTTTATGTTCAGATGGATTCACGCCACATTCTGTTTCTGCTGTACCATATTCTTGTTGGCCTGTATTTGTAACACCATAGAATCTTCCACCTGAGATGTGCATGACCAGTCCGTATATATTTCTCAATTGTGTCATTCCTGGCCCACGAAATCCAAAAGTCTTGATTGATGTATACTTGCAACCTTTGATTGATGAGTTGAAACAATTGTGGGTTCAAGGGGTTGAAACATTTGATGTGTCTCTTAAGCAAAATTTTAATTTGCGGGCTGCTTTAATGTGGACTATTAATGATTTTCCTGCGTATGGAATGTTGTCAGGGTGGATGACAGCGGGAAAGTTAACTTGTCCTTGCTGTATGAAAAATACTAAATCATTCACTTTGAAACATGGTCGTAAAAATTCTTGGTTTGATTGTCATCGACAGTTCTTGCCAATGGATCATGAGTTTAGGAGTATGAAAAATGCATTCAGAAAGAATACTGTTGAACAAGGTTGTCCTCCTCCAATCTTGACTGGAGAACAAGTTTGGGAGAGGGTTCAACAATTTCCAAAGGTTACAGAAGAACAGCCGTACAAATTTGATGGGTATGGTGTTGCACATAATTATACAAAACAAAGCATATTCTGGGAGTTACCATATTGGAAGGATAATCTACTTCGACATAATCTTGATGTCATGCATATTGAAAAAAATTACTTTGATAATTTATTCAACACAGTAATGGATGTCAATGGCAAGACAAAAGATAATGTTAAAGCTAGAATGGACTTACCAGAATATTGTAGGCGAAAAGAGTTATGGTTGCAAAAGAAACAGAACAACAAGTTCTTCAAGCCTAAGGCTAGTTATTCATTTACATTGGATCAAAAGCGTAAAATATGTGAATGGGTTGAGCAACTTAAGATGCCTGATGGACATGCTTCAAATTTAAGAAAACGTGTCGATATGGAGCACGGAAAATTACATGGTATGAAAAGTCATGATTGCCATGTCTTCATGGAAACATTACTCCCCATTGCATTTAGTGGCTTGCCCGATAGAATTTGGAAACCTATGACTGAAATTAGTTTGTTCTTTAAGGACTTGTGTTCTAATACGTTAAGGGAAGATAACCTAGTTCAGATGGATCAGAATATTCCTATAATTACAAATAAGTTGGAGAAGATTCTTCCACCTGGACTTTTCGATGTGATGGAGCATCTTCCTGTACATCTGGTGCATGAAGCATGCCTCGGAGGTCCGGTTCAATAGAGATGGATGTATCCATTTGAGAGGTAAGTGTTTAACTCTTAATATTTTTATATCAATATTTTGTTAAAATCAATGATAATATAATATAATGTAGGACTATTGGAAAGTCTAAACGGGGCATGAAGCAAAAACATAGACTTGAAGGCTCAATGGTTGAATTCCATCTTGCTAGGGAGATAACTAATTTTGGTTCTTATTACTTCGAAAGTAGTGTGCCATGCTTTCAAAATATACCCAATCGCCATGACAATGGTGGTGAGACTATGAAGCCACTATCAATCTTCAATCAACCAGGCAAAGGTTCAAAAAAACGTACGAGGAGGAATCTTAGTGCCATGGAGTTTAAGTCTGCATCGACACACGTCTTGTTGAATTGCCCACAAGTTAAACCATTTCTTGAGTAAGTTGTTGTTTTTGCACTAAAATATGTAATTACAAGGCAAAACAACTAACTCAATATCCATCTTCTTTGACAACTACTTTGTGCATTTATATGGCAATGAAAAAGTGTTTGAGCATTTCTCAAAGTGGTTTCAAAGATTACGTAAGTCTTATAATATTTTCATAATACTATCATTATTAAATAAATCTATATTTAATTGATAGCTAATTTCCTACTTTTCAAATATTTATAGATTTATGATACAAAAAATGGTCAATTTGACCAATTTTTAAAGGACCTTTCTTGGGGACCCATCAAGATTTATTCAATGGACAAGTATCTTGTAAATGGTTTTAAATTCAATACTGAAGAATGCTCCAAATATAAAAAAAAAAAACTAACAATAGTGGAGTTTGGGTGAAAGGTGGTGATGGAAATCAAGATGGAGTTGATTATTATGGGGTACTCAAGGAGGTTTTGGAAATGGAGTATTAGGTTGGCCTATAAAAAAATTGTATTGTTTAGATGCAAGTGGTTTGATCCAACCCCAAAAAGAGGTACGAGAGAAATCAAACAATATAATATCATTGAAGTAAAGCACACAAGGGAGTATGAAGCATATGATCCTTTCATTATTGCACAAAATGTTAAGCAAGTGTACTATGCTCCTTATCCCTTGCGTCCAGATAAATTAGATTGGTGGGTGGTGATTAAAACCAAACCCATGGGTCGTGTCGAAGTTGAAAACGTGTTGGATGTTGTGTACCAGGATGATGATATATCAAGTGCTCACCATACCGTGGATGTTGAGTTAGAAAATGATTTAGAGCATCCTGAACACATATTAGAAGAGGTTGATATAGAACAAATAACAGATGAAGGGGCAAATGCATCAATTAATGAGGAAGAGTTGTTCGATGAAGAAGAATGGTCAGAAAAAGAGGATGAGGATGAGGATGAATAGTAATTAGTATGTTTAGTTTACATATATATATATATATATATATATATATATTACTTTAGTCTTCTTCTTAATTATTTTATATTTCATTACTAAATTGTTTCTCGATTCTCTGTTAAAGTGGATCCCCAATTTTTAAATTGTTTCAAACGTAAGTATGTGGTCCTTGTACTTTTAGTTGTTAATTTAATTTATATGAGGTTATTTGGTAGTTTTTCATTGAATGCATAACTTATTTATTAGGTGTATTTAGGTTGTCTTGATATGAATTAAATCACCTTGAGATCAACAAGATGTATGTGACTATCTATCTAATATATTAAAATGTTAGAGAGGATATACTTTAAGTTCCTTAACTTATATCTTCAACATTTTCATTTCTTCATGTTGTTAATAGTACTTGTTGGCTTTAAAGGTGCTTCTATAGTTTTAGAACTCAGCCATTTCTGACAGACGGCAGACAGACGACATAACTGATTTGACTGTGAACTTTCCATTTGAATTTCCCAGGTCTGGTAGTTTTGTGGGCTGATGTTATCAAGTATATGTTTCGTTAAGTTTGTAAACTGCTTGCTTGACTTTTTCCAGGTCTGATAGTTTTGTAAGGAAATCATTCTGCTCACTGGTAGAATCAAGGGAATTAGCACTGTCCTGTAATTCCCTTGCAGTTGAGTGCTTTCATTTTTCTTTGCTCAGCCAATAAAATGATGTTAATTAAGAGAAGCTACTCCTCACATTCATGAACATAACAAAACACACCAGTAGTTAATTCAATTTCAGCTTTAGTTAATTTTTATTGAGACTTTACTTCTTACGTAAATTTCTAACCTTATTTGACTTGAATGTTTTTGTTACTTAGATGGCAGGTGGTAATAAGAATAAAAATATTGATAATGACCCCAAAAAGAAAAAAAAGAAGGATGGTATGATTAGTAGACGACCGACAGCGATAAGATCAGACTCCACAAATTCTCTCCCATCAAGAGACACTCCGATACATTGCTATTCTAAGCAGACCGAGCCTTATAGTAGGGTGCCTCCACATATTAATCCTCCGTCAACCTATATGCATCCACCATTGGAATATACTCGGTCGCCCCCACGTACGTGTGCCCACATCGGGGTATGCTACGCCATATGGATCTGAGTGTTTTGCCTCCGAGGCTAACCGACCAACATCTAGTGACTCTCGCACAGTTACTCACAACCCTATAGACTCACAACCTTCATCATCATCTACTTCACAACTTGGGATGTCGAGTCTTCGCCTTCAAGGTAATGGTTCGGAGCCTAACACTCCTACCACAAATCAGTCAGCTACAGCTGGTCAGGTCCTTACACAAGTTGGCGCGAAAGATATGCACAATAGACTTGTCATTGAGCCTGACGGCTATATGTAAGATTTTATTTTTTACAAAATATCCTATGTTTATGATTGTCTCATTTAATTGTCTTTGTTTTAACTCAGAATCGTTAAAATTTTGTATTACGTTTCAATCCGGATGATCTTTGTGGGGATCATTTCTCAAGCAATCAAAGATCTCTATAGAGATGCTTTTCCGACTTGGGGAAAGATTCCAAGCAATCTCAAAAGACAATTTTTTTTGGAGTTTAGAGTATATTAAAATTTATTGCTTTAACACTATTTAAATACTTGTCTTCAATAATACTTATTAATTGAAAATTTTATGGTTTCATTGCAGAAAAAATGTACTTGGCTTCCGGAACATGAGACCAAAATTTGTGCAAACTTTCACAAGAAAGCTACACGTGTTCTCACTAGTTTGTTGATGAAAGCTCGTAAAAAAAATAAGAATCCTCGGTGGATTCTACTAGAGGATTGGAAAAAATTACTTGTGCATTGGGCGAACGATCCAAGATTTAAGCAGATGAGTGAGATCAGTAAGAAGGATAGATCATCTACTAAGGGTGGTTCTCTACACACAAGTGGGGCTCAGAGTCAAGGAAGTGTGAGGAGGAAATTGGTATGAATCATTTTTCTTAATTTTTTTAAATATATATTTTAGGTATTAATATTTATTTACTCTTGATTATAACTTAATTAGTTTTATATGTAGGAAAAGGAACTAGGAAGACCGGTAACCCAGGCTGAGGCATTCAAGGCAACACACATAAGAAAGGAGAAAAATCCGGAAGATCCAGACGTGTGGGTTGAGCCGCGAGCTGAATTGACCTATGTAAGCCTCTAATTTAAAATAATAGTTACTTATTTTTTATATTTATAGTCTAATAATTATACCATTTAATTTAGAATCGATATCTTCAAGCTTTGGAGGATTTACGACAAACTCAACTAGAAGAAAATCGAGGTATGCCACTTAGTCAAGAACAGGCTGAGAGAGTGTGGCTAGACTTGATTGGTGGGCCGAGTAGATATGGGTATGCCTATGGCATGCCTCAACAGACCTTTCGTGAATATCATTCTGAGTTTGAAGGCTTAAGTAGTTCCTATGATGATGAATCGATGAAGAAAACTTTGGCTATAGAGCAAAAGATAATCGAGCTATCTAGCCAAGTCGAAGACTCGCGGGCTAGGGAAAGGCGAAGGGACATAGAGTATGCAGGTCTTAAGGCTCAATTAGATGCATTACTTGCTTCTAGAGGGATTCCCCCTTGTTCCAATGATGTCACTTTCCCTCCTCGACCCTCCCAGCCTCAACCTACTCGATATCCAGTGTATGGTCAACAAAGAAATATGACAGATGAGTCTAGTAGTGATGAAGAAGATGAGGATCATGTGACAAACACACTACCGCATTAGTGAAGTTTAGAGTTGTAATAGATAATCTAAGTTCTTTACTTTATGACTGTTTTATGGGACTTATTTGTTTTGTGAATGCATGATAACATTGAAATCCTATTATATAACTTATGGATTTTATGGTTTTTCTTTCAATTTCGAATTACGTTGAAGGTGAGTTGCATATTGTGTTGATAAGAGAATATTTAGTAAATGTATTGTATCAGTTGATTGTTGAAAGCTTGATTTAGCTAATTAGAAATGTATTGAATTAATATGACAGGTGATGAGCAGCTGCAAAAACAGATACAAGCTGCCAATTTTTTTCTAGGAAAAGAGACCTCATGAAGTCACTTTTTTACATTTTATTTTTAAGAAATTTCATAAAAGCGACCTCATGAGGTCTCTTTATGGCAGTTTATTTTTTAGAAATGCAGTAAAGGCACTTCACAAGGTCTCTTTCCTGCAATATTATATTTTAGAAATGCAGTAAAGAAGGTCATATAGAGGCCTCGTGAGGTCACTTTTTTAATTATAAAATTGCGACCTAATGAGGTCTCTTTTTTACAAAATTCGGAAAATTTATTGGCGGCCTCGTGAGGTCTCTATTGTGCGACCTAATGAGGTCTCTTTTTTTAAAAATTCGGAAAATTTATTGGCGGCCTCGTGAGGTCTCTATTTTGCGACCTCATGAGGTTTCTACACAAAAGTCACCTACATTATACCGACCTACCGTTGAGGTCTCTTTATTGGTCTCTTTTTTCAGAAAAGAGACCTCATGAGGTCTCTTTTTTAAGTCTCTTTTTGCCTTTTTTTTAGTAGTGAATCCACTGCTTTTGGTCCAATTTTCACCCTCTTGGGTAAAGGAACCTCTATTTTGGCTAGACACCCCCACACTTTGAAATAGTTCAAGTTGGATTTCCTTCCTTTCGATAACTCATATGAAATTGATTGCGTTTTGCTACAAGGTACCTTATTGAGTATCTTGTTAGCCGTAAGGATGGCTTCCCCCCCATAGATTTCTCGGTGAACCAGAAATGATTATCAAGGCATTCATTATTTCCTTTAATGTTCTGTTCTTTTGTTCAGCTAAACCATTTGACTGTGGTGTATAGGGTGCAGTAGTTTGATAGATATACTATATTCCAAACATATCTCAGTAAAAAGAGATTCGTATTCTCCACCCCTATCACTCCGATTCATTTTTATCTTTAGATTCAATTGATTTTCAACTTCATTTTTGTATTGCTTAAATGCATCAATGGCTTCATCCTTACTATTAAGCAAATATACATAACAAAATCGAGTGCAATCGTCAATAAAAGTTATAAAATACTTTTTTCCACCACGAGATGGTGTTGACTTTATATCGCATATATGTGTGAATTAAGTCTAAAGGTTTTGAATTCCTGTCAACAGACTTGTAAGGATGTTTAACAAACTTACTTTCCACACAAATTTTGCATTTCGATTTATCGCATTTGAAATCAGGCAATACTTCTAAAGTAATCAATTTTCGCAAGACTTTGTAATTTACATGTCCCAAACGGGCATGCCATAAATCATTTGACTCCAATAAGTAAACAGAAGCAGAATTCTTATTAATACTGTCAACAACCATTACATTTAGTTTAAAGAGGTCATCAGTGAGGTAGCCCTTTCCTAAGAACATCTCATTCTTACTTATTACAGTTTTGTCACTAACTATGACATACTTAAACCCGTTCTTAACAAGAAGTGCAACAAAAACTAAATTCTTCCTAATAGTAGGAACGTGCAGAACGTTGTTCAGAGTCAACACCTTCCTGGATATCATCTTTAACATAACTTTCCCAGTTCCTGCAATCCTTGTTGTTGCTGTGTTCCCCATGAACAAATCTTTATTGAACTCATCAGTAGTGTACATTGCAAAGGCTTTTTTCGCAGAGCAAATATGTCGAGTTACACCTGAGTCGAGAAACCACTAATTGGGATTTCCAACTAAGTTGCACTCCGAGATCATTGCACAGAGGTCATCTGCATCTTTCATCTTTTCCACGATGTTTGCTTGACTTTTGCCTTTGTCTTTGTCTTTGTCCTTTCATGGAGCACGATAGTCAGAAGACTTGTGACCAACCTTACCACAATTGTACTAGTTGCCCTTGAATTTCTTCTGGCTTGTTCCGACTTCTGTCCGTTGGATTTCTTTCTCTTCTTGCCTTTAGAAGGAGCTTCTTCATCAATATTAACTCCAATTATTGTCCAACTCTTACGAGAATTCTTTTCAGTGTTCTTGTTATCTTTCTTAATCTTGAGTTGAATCACAAGATCTTTAAGCTTCATTTCCTTACGTTTATGCTTTAGATAATTCTTGAAGTCGTTTCACGAAGGAGGTGACTTCTCGATCATTGCAGCCACTTGAAAAACTTCATTTACTACCATATCCTTAGCAATCAGATCATGGAAAATAAGTTGAAGTTCCTGCACTTGTAATCCAACAGTTTTACTATATGACATTTTATAGTCTAAAAACTTTGCGACTACAAACTTTTTCAAACATGCATCTTCTATCTTATATTTCTTCTCAAGTGCATCCCACAATTCTTTCAAAGTTGTCATTGCATTATAGACATTATATAAGTCATCCTCTAAAGCACTCAAAATGTAGCCCTTACATAGAAAGTCTGCCTGTTTCCATGCTTCAATAATCATGAATTTTTCTCTGTCTGGCATTTTAGCAGCAGGCACTGGAGTTACTTTATTGGTAAATTTCTGCAGACCAAGAGTGGTAAGCCAGAAAAGTACCCGTTGCTGCCATCCTTTGAAATTCACACTAGAGAATTTCCCAGGTTTCTCTACTGGTGGTACAGCAGTTCGGGTTGGTGCAGCAACAGCCACCGTCACATTATCATTTGCCATTTCAGAATCTGTAATAAATTGAAATTGATACAAATGACTCAGTAAGTAATAATTTAAATTGCAAACAGAATAGGAGTATAAAACCACAAAGGTTTTTGTCTCCACCAAAACACAGATTAAAATAAAAATAAATAATTTCTTTAAGATTGTTGCCAATCTGTGTTTAAAAAAAACAGAATTACTGATTTCAACAAACTTTGTAGAAACACGAAGTTACTAAAATTTAATGAACCAGTAAGAACAGAAGAACATAAATTAATTCACAAAAACTAAAATCTGTAAACATACCAGAATCTGGAAAATCAGAACGAAAAAGATCAAGCCCACTGAATGCATAATGTCCCTTTAAGAAAATTATTCCCCTCTAGTATTCGAGGTTTGATTTGAAATATGTCCTCCCGGATATAATGATCTCAATCACCAGTGTATTGATACCCAAAACGTTGGTGTCAGTGAACCACTCAACAACAGTAAAGTACACGAAAAAACTTTGTGTAGAAGAAGAAGAAGAAGAAGAAGCAATCAGAAAATTCGTAAGGAAAAAAGTCTGAAGAATCAATGGTATTTATAGCCAAGAGGAACTAGTTCCGAAAGGTTGCAACCTTTCAGAATCCACACGACCATTCTTGAAAGTTTGCAACCTTTCAAACGGTCATGACTGTTTCTAAAAGTTGCAACCTTTCAGAACAGTCATTTCCAACGGCGGAAAATTCAAATAAAACGGGAAAGTTTAAATAAAATGGGTCGCGCACGGATCCGACTCGGGTTGCAACGTTTCGGTTAATTAACTAATTAATTGAAATGTTTGTCCATTTAATTTAACTTAATTAATTAAATAAATAATTAAAACAAACTTTGTCCAAAATATAATCTCTCCATCGATCATTTTTCAACGTCTCGAAGCTGAAGCCGAGCCAAGCGAGCGACGACGATGGCGCGAGGGGGGCCCTCTTTTCAACCCTTTTAACAATTAATAGAAGTGTTTCTCTATTTAAACTCTTCTATTTTTCTTTCCACCACCGAGGGAGAAATGTCTTTTTACTAAAGCATAAGAGGACTTTTCAAGTTCCCAACTTTTCAATTTCCTTTTTTCCTCATCTTCCCTCCATTTCCCATTTACTCTTGCTATGTACCCAACATTGAGAACATAATATCAATGGCATCCGTTTCATGCACCTTAATATCATCATCATTATCAACCTTAAGAAGGAATTTGACGGGGGTGCCATTTCCCCGTAAATCGGGAATCGGTACGAGCTGCAACACGGTGTTTAGGCATTCATGGTGTCCAATATTGGCCAAGTATACGGATCCGCCTCCAATGAGAGGATTATGAATAATGTATTTTTCACCAATGTAGAGTGGTAGGCCATCCATGTCCAACACTTGAGGGGTACATCATCATCATTATTATTATTATTATTATTATTATTATTATTATTATTATTTGTGAGGAGGGCAATGGGATTTTGGGAAGTAAAAGATCGACAAAAGGCAACAAGCGGAAACAAAGAGAGCAAGAGGAAACGAAAAATATTAATCGACTTCATCTTTAAATTGAGTGTGTTATGTATTTTGCTTAGTCTATCTCCAATTTATAGACCACCACATGTATGTAAGAACATTTTTGAGAAACAAAAAATGGCTACTTTTAGGTTAGTGACATGATTTATTATTTAGTAGTATAAAGACTCTCTATTTTAACAATGAATTAAAAATCGGAAGGTTAATTAATTTCTATTTATTTATCAAGTCTATTTATTTTAGTTTGTATTAGTTTATTGCTATAAAAAAAATACCAACTTGAAGCAAAAATTAATATAAAATAAGTTAGAAATCTCCTTATGATCCTAGAAAATATTTTCTAGGAAAACATTTCTATGGAAAACATTTTCTTTCATACCAAACACACTCTTAATATAAAAGTTATCACATAAATAGATTCTAACTTATAATTTTGGCTTATACGTGATAAGCCAAAAATTAATCTAAACACACCATTTGTCTCTTATTTTTATTTTTTAATTTGTCTAAAAAAATATTTTATATTAAAATATAGTTTAATTTTAAAATTCTCATATATATTTAATGAGACAGTTTATAATGACATAAATATTTAACCTACTCATTTTGGTCCATAAATTCTATGAATGGTCACTTAAATACACCACCTACCGGAACTAAGACATCCACACACATAAATGTATAAAACTGTTAGGATACCGGTGTGGTACCCACACACATACAATTCAATCAATCCACGTACAAAAAAGATCAAAATTGTTCTTTAATTTGGTGGTTTCTTTGGAAAAGAAGAAATGCTATTCTACATGGGGGTCTATATCCTTATGAAAAGGTTATTCATGAGATCAATAATACCATTAATAAATTCACAATTAGCGAATTCCTTTTTTTTCAAAACTTACCAAGGACCTGGCCTGCTATTGTGAATGTACTGGAAAATTGGGAGCCTAGGTTTAGACACAAAATTGTGAGGTGGAGGCATCCTCCTGATGGATGTTATAAATGCAAATCTGATGGTGCTTCTAAGGGTAATTCTGGCCCTAGTTCGGCTGCATTTTGTGTGAGAAATTGCTTTGGAGACATAGTGATTGTGAAAGGGAAAAGAATACCAGATTCCATTAGTCTTGTAGCAAAAGCTGTAGCAAAAAAGGAAGGCATTCAGTTCTGTATTGACAGAAATCTATTACCCCTTATAGTGGAGACAGATTCTCACACTATGGTTCAAGTTTTGGAGGAGAGATGGGAGGTCCTTTGGAGTGTTGTTATGGAGGTTGAAGTTATTAAAAGAATGAGGGAAGGTGTCCCTGTTCATGTGAAACACCCTCTAAGGGAAGGCAACACTCTAGCTGATTTCTTTGCTAACATGATTGTTAATTTTGTAGGTACATACATGGTGGAAAAGTTTCAGGGTATTCCAGCAATTGCAAAGTAAATTCTCAACATGGATAAAATAAACATGTCTTTTTATGAGGATGAAACAACTGTACAACTGATTAATATATTCACATGTTATCAATCACATAGTCAGCAGCTATTGGAACAGAGGAAGAGTTAGAAGTCAATGCCATATAGTGACTTGTTATCGGGTAAGTATGAGAAATAATCTAGTAGTAAATTAGCAGATAATCTAGAACCTAGAATTTAACTTTTGATGTGTGGTATTAGCCTCTCCGAGGTTCATTCCATCGAAGTTTAATAATAGGGAAAAGATTTGATGCTAGTTGATCAATATGTTACAAAATTCTTTTCCTTACACAGTGGGGACTTGTAATTCATCTAAGCTCTACAAGTTTAATCGTCTAAAGATTATCAAAATCAATCTTCTAAAAGATCTCAATGAATGTAAGATCTAGTAATTCGGGTAATAAGCAGAGAAGAGCAATGACTAATTACCTCGAGCAGTAGTCTTCATCCTTCATCGATTAGCCCCGAAATCTCCAAACAAGACAAGAACCCAGATGCTAGAGCCTAGAAGTACATCTAAACTTCAAATATTAAGTGAGATTTCGGAAGGAAATGCACTTAGCTGGAGGTATTACATTTGGAGAACGACGAGATGAGCATCTGGTCTCCTCATCACCTTACAACTGGAGATCTATTCAAAGAGTTGAGAGATCAGTTATGGAGGATGAGTCCCACCGGAAAGTTGCCGCCGATCTAAGTGGCAGATGCGAGAGCTTCCGTTCCAAACATCACTTTCCCTTTTCCTTTTTCATTTTAGGCAGATGCCTGTTTTGGTGTTTTGTTTGGGAAAATGCATAAATATCCTCCAGCCTATGTCCAAAATCCCTGAGACACACCTAATTTTTACTAAGGTTTTATTACCGTCCGAACTTATTTTATTTATAATTTTCTACCCCTTTTTGGCCTACGTGGCACTATTTTGTGGGCCCAGCGCGTGTTGACAATTTTTTCAAGGATAGTGCCACATAGGCCGAAAAGGGGTAGAAAATTATATATAAAATAAGTTCGAGGGTAATAGGACCTTAGTAAAAGTTAGGTGTATCTCAGGAATTTTGGGCATAGGATGAGGAATACTTATGCATTTTCCCCTTTTGTTTTGTTATTATATATCTTTTGTTGCTTTGTCTTTAATTTAGGCTAGGTCTTAATCTACCTGGCATATTGTACATAATATTTGTTTTATTAAAAGAGGCCTTTGAGCCTCACACCTTTAAATTAAAAAAAAAATATGTTTTAACCAGGGAGATGTTTGGATACTGTAGTGGAACATCAAAATATAATGCAAATTATATATGAACTAAAACTATGATACGGATCATTCTTTTAAATTTGATTATAATCTAATCTCAATAATTTTTCAGAATTGCTTATAAAATTTTGATAGATTGTTGTAAGGGAAAAATGACAAATATATTCCCAAATTATCGTAAGAGGTATGCATATACCCTTCATTATACTTTTAGTACATCAATGCCCTTATCGTCCAAATTTTAGAGCGTATATACCCTTTATATTAACGGTAGTACACGTGTCTTAATCCTATGGATCCAATATTTATTAATTTGTTGTCAAAATTTAATTGCCCCACCCAACTTAATTTTAAAACCCACCCCAAAAATAGGACTCAAAATCCCCAAATCAATTCACTTCCCAAACCTAGTTTCTTTCTCCTTCTCTGATGTTTGTTGGTCCAGCAGATAATCAAATTAATTTGATGTATTTTGTACCTGATATCTTATTTAAAACTCTTAAAAAACAAGTTCTATCTTGGATATGTTAAGTAGGAGCCTATTTGCATACAACTTATGTCTTTATGGAATTATAATCTCATATAGATGAAAAATCATGATAGCACCCTAAAATCAAAGCTCGTTTGCGCCACCATCGTGGCTAGTAAGCTTGATTTAGAGTTTTGAGGAAAAGAGAAGCTCAGTTGTCAAGTGAGAACCTGAATTTTTTATTTCAAAATAATAGACAGTTCTCATGAAGGAAATATGGATGAAGTAATTTACTTGTCTATAATATTTCTGTAGAAAATATTTTGTATTTTAAAAGTTTTGTTTTATTATTATTGGTCAATATTTTACTTTGTGGCCAAGGATAATAGTGACTTGGCAAGTCCATGTGATGGTATATGGCTTTTCATATGAAGTGACATGGTTGTCATATGCTGCTCTCAAATTGTATCCAAAGCCTCACCTTTGCTGCTGCTATAAATAGGAGTCGAAGGCTTCACAAAGGAAGAGTACAACCAAGCAATTCTCAAAATTCTCCAAACAGTTTATCTTCCTGTTTTGCTGGTTTTTGTAGTAATTATATTTTGTTGTTTCTGTTTCTCTTATAGAGAAGGCTTGTTTAATTCTGGGGAAACATTTCACGTAGTTGAAATAGTTTCTTAGGACAGTGCCTAGCACGACTCAAGCATCGCTTGTATTCACTTATAAATAAATATTATATTACTGTTGTTATAATATCCATATTTCCCTAACAATCTAAGATAACCCTAATCAACATTGAAAATCCTTAATAAACTACATACTACGACACACATATCAAAATAGCATTTGAATGCCCAGTACAACAAAACCTAATCAAACACTACCATCAAAACTAAAATCAAATATCAACCTAATAAACTCTATACTACAACACACCAGTCAAAATATCATTTGAATATGCAGTAAAAATAAAGCCTTAATCAAACACTACCATCAAAATAGTATTCAGCTAGTAAAGATCTAACCTTTTCTCAGACGAAATAGTAAGTAAGCTTTCCGAACAACGTCAGTAATGGAAGATCGTAGAGAAAAGGAAGAAGAATCAGTCTCAATTTGTAAGTAAGAAGAATGAGGGTCGATTAGGAAGAAGAATGAGGGTCGATTAGGTTCAAAGTTTTGTGACATGTGTCAATTTGTAAGTCGTGTAAAGTTATGGGGTCCACTAATATATACGTGGACAGCGCGTGTATACAAATAATTTTTATAAATCTGATTTATGTGGACACATCAACGTCTGAGGGTGAACTAATATAAAAAAATAAAAATAAAAAGGTTCAGGGGGGTAATAGAACCCCCGCAAAGGTTAAGTGTGTAGTTGGAAATATGGCTAAAGCTTGAGGGGGCATTTGACCCTTTGCTCGATTTTCATTTAACAAACATAGCGGTAGTGTCTTTTGTTTTTGTTTTTTTCAAAATGCGTATGAAATTTTTACTCAGAAGTGTAAAATTTTGCTCAAAATTTTATGTAAGGTTCATGCTGATTTATGAAAATTCAATATAATTACAATAATATTTTGTATAACTTTCATACAAGATTTATATAAATTTAATACAACTACTACAGTAACTTGCAAATTTTAAAATACAATATTTACACAACTCATCATATAATTATAATACATTTTCATACATTTTTCGAACTTGGGTCTCGAGTTCCTTTGTGTATTTGTTTATGATTAGAGGCGGCTATTGATATACTATGGTTTAGGTTTTAAATTGTAAAAACTTTGCCCCATATTAGTTGTTTATTTTTTTAAAATAATAATAATTTACCCTCTTATTAGTTTATTTTTTTGAAAAAAAATTTACGTTTACATTTTTTTTAGAAAAATAATTGTAAGGTTAAAGTGAGGGGAAAAAATTAAATCTCTTTTGATTTTATAAATTGACAAAACATTTGAGATAATTATTTTTATAATATGATCAACTAATATTGAAAGAATGACCAACATGAATTGTGATGCAGTGCTGGGACTGGTCCACCATTAATCATAGGTCTCGAGTTTAAGCCCTAGGTTTGGAAAACATCTTGTTGGAAGTACTATCACCAATAAATTTTGCACTGCGCGATCCAAATTTAATCCCAAATTTTCCATTCTTATCACCAACTCTAGTTGCAGTTGCACTGTTGCAGGCCAATAATGGATATATTCTAATGTGCCGACGGGACCATGAGACTAGCCATGTTAATGTACGACATCTCCTAAAATTTGGAGTAATTTTAATTTAGACTTGTTAAAATTGAACATACATATGAACAAATGATTAAGTGTTAAATCATATGATATACTTTCAGTCTAAATTTAAAGAAATTTATGTATATTTTCAATTAGTGTTTATTATGTAGATAAGTTTAAAATAAGCCTCAATAAAACATCAAATCTGTTCAATTTGTTCCACTAGAGACTCATTAATATAACTAAAAGGAGGTGATATATTTCATGCGATTAATTTAAAATATGGCGATGGAAAATGCTATAATAATCTGGCCTGGGTGTTTGGCCGGTTCGATTTTTCGATTTTCAGTTGGTGAAAATGTTAATCGAAATCGAATTAAAATAAATTCGGTTCAATTTGATTTTCACAATTTCGATTCAGTTTATTTTGATTCGATTTTCAGCTTGAATATAATCATAGTGGGCTCTTTTCTTATCATCATTCATCAGTAAACTTTTCTGAATTGGATCAATTTATTTTTTTTAAGAAAGGGTTGTATTTCAATACACACAAAAAATATGTGAAGCAAAAATAAGTTATTTGATATATTGAAAATTCAGCAAAACTATCAAACACTTTTGTCCAAAAGCAAAACTAAGTTATTTGATATATTGAAAATTCAGCAAAACTATCAAACACTTTTGTCCAAAACCAGCAAACCTTTTAAAGCTCCTAAACTTTCCACAATCTAAACAGATTTTTCGGTTAATCAAATTTAATTATTTAAAAACCAAAAACCAAATCAAAAAAGTGAAATTTTAAAATTCAAAATCGAAATTGATCTAAAAAATAAAAAACTGAAACCGAAATTGAAATTGAAAAATAATTTAGTTCGATTGATTTTTTCGATTTTAACCAAAATATGGTCAGGCCTACTAGAAACTAGTGGAAAGAAGGATGAAATCAAGAAGAAGAATTTTTCAAATATTTGGGAGTGATTATTTGTTTGGGGGGGGGGGGGGGGACTGTTTTGTGGTAGGGGTAAAAAATATTTGAATTTTTTTAAAAAAATTAAATTTTTTTATTTTTATTTTTTTGGGGAGGGTCGATTATTGACAATGTTTGAATAATTTATATCCACCTTTGAAGATAAATGGTGGCCAAGTATTCCAAATGATCAACTTCGAATTGCTCCAAATTTGATATGCAACCGTCTCATATAAATCACAACAACTCTTCAATTATTAGATTCAATTCAATGTAAAATCTTCAAAAATACATAAATGTCTTCAATATTCAACAAAAAAATGGTTAGAGTTATGTTATCAATATCATAATTCATTACTACTATTTAGTATCTAAACTCCTAGCTCGTCTCATTCCAATATTACTTTGGGCAGATCATTTAATTTCCTACTCGATCATCTAAACTTGTAGGTTTTTTTCCCTTATATATATGATGATGATTTGATTTCCTTGTATTAATTGTGTAACAAGCAACTATATCGAGACGACGTTGATTAACAACAAAAATAAAAGTAACCCTAACTTAAAAATAAACCACAAACTGAAGACATTTATGAATTTTTGAATGAAGAAGGTAAGGTAAGGTAATAGGCAAATTGCTAGCTTGTTTATTTATTGATAAGCATTTAAATTACATGGAACGATAGAAGGATATATCTACTTTATTTAGAAAGCTGCAAGCTAGCCAGCTAATTAGCATTCTTCACCTTGGCCTTGATGAACACAAATGGAATAAAGTCCTTATCGTTATCGACAGTCACCAGACGAGGATATCCATCTTTAATGGTGCCGCCGATATCTTTGCACTCAAGATGAGCGGGACAATGCAGCAACTTGTATACATTTTTCATACCACCAGGCATCACTAAGTCAGTTTTCATAATCTTGAAGATGTCGTTTTCATTTCCTACGTTACCACCAGTTACCACCAACCCTTCATCATCATTAACTTTCCAAACAGTTTCGTTAACACACAACCTTGTTGTTTTAACAAAGAACTTGATATAAACAGCAGTCATTACACGCACCACATCACCATAATCCGACTCCGACTTATGAACGAACATGACGGGCGTGCCTTTTCCCATAAATTGGGGAATCGATATGTGATGCAACACGGCGTTTGGGCATTGAAGGTTTCCAATATTGGCCAAGTATACGGCTCCGCCCCCGGTGAGAGGATTGTTAATAATGTACCTCTCACCAATCCTCAGCGGATGGCCGTCTTGGTCATAAACTTCAGGGAGTACAAGATTATCATCATCATGACTAGTTCTGGGGAGGACAATTGGATTCTCAGAAGTGAAAGATTGAGCTAAGGCAACCAAAGAGAGGGTACTTGAAAGCAAGAGGAAACTCAAAATATTAATCGACTTCATCTTTGTTTGTGTGTTTTGCTTGCTATAAGTCTATATGTCCAATTTATAGACCTGCTAAGGGCATTTTTGACAAACAAAAAATGAATACCTATTGTTAAAGTCGTACAACATCAACATATTTTCTTTAGTTTGACTAAGTCTTGCAGTAGCTATTTTCTAGCTTTTAGTTGTCACTTTGTTAGTTAATTAGTTCCTGATATTTTCCTAGTTGTAGTTAGTGCAGATTTGTTTTCCTAGAGTTTAGGGCAAGTAGTTTAGTGGGATTATGATTCCACAAATTTCTGTAAGCCTATATTAGGCCACTAAAAGTATTAAATAAAACAACCTGCAACTCCTTCTCTGCAAAATAGTTTCACTGTTTTCTCTTCTCTTTCTTCTTCTTTATCATTTGCTTTTGATTATTGAGCTTCTTGTTGCATTTTGTTCATCATTTGGTATCAGAGCCAGCACAAAGAATGACCTTCAAGTAGTTGGCGGAATCAAAAAGCTCAATAATCAGAATTATAATACATGGGAAACATGTATAATGTCCTATATGCAAGGTCAAGATCTCAAGGAAGTTGTCAACGGAAGCGAAGTTGCAAAACCGGAGGCAGATGATGCAAATGGAACGTTACGTAAGTGAAAGATAAAAGCAGGCAAAGCAATGTTTGCGCTGAAAACAACAATCGATGAGGATGTGTTGGAGCATGTTCGTGATGCTAAATCACCAAAAGAAACATGGGGCATACTTGCTGCACTTTTCTCAAAGAAGAATGATGCAAGGCTGCAACTCTTGGAGAACGAGTTGTTATCGTCTAATCAACGTGATTTAACGATTGCCCAATACTTCCATAGAGTCAAAAAGATATGTCGTGAAATTTCATATTTGAATCCTACAGTGTCAATTGGAGAAACCAGGGTAAAGTGAATTATTATTCATGGTTTGAGACCTGAATTCAGAGGATTTGTTACTGCTGTATAGGGATGGCCAACACAACCATCACTTGTTGAATTTGAAAATCTACTAGTTGGTCAAGAAGCCATGACAAAGCAAATGGCAGGACTCTCGGTGAAGAATGGGGAAGAAGCCTCTACACCAACAAAAGTAGGAACATCAAGCATCAATCTGCTGGTGGGTCTAAGAAGAAAATTTTCGCTCAAAGGGAGTTTCGAAGAATCAAAAGAACGATAAAAGATTCGAAGGGACGTGTTACAATTGTGGGAAGAAGGGTCATATGGAAAAGGACTGTTAGTTCAAGAAACAGCCCGTGGAAAGTAACGCTGCTACTTCAAATCCAAACGAGAATAGTGAAGATGTTTGGGATGTTGAAGCCTATTTTGCTATTGCAGAGGAGGATTTAGCACTTACAACGACAATATCTAAATTAATTGATCATGAGAATGACTAGATCGTTGATTCGGGTTGTGCAAATCATATGACAGGTGATAAGCAAAAGTTGCAGAACCCATCAGTGTACAAGGGTAGTCGGGTTGTGGTGACAGCCAACGATTCAAGATTACCGATAACTCATATTGGTAAGACAACAGTTTCTCTTCAGCATGGGACCAACCAGATGTCACTTCAAAATGTCTATCATGTTCACGGTATGAAAAAAAACTTGCTTTCGGTGTCACAATTAACAACATGTGGAAACTGCAGATTTGTGGCACATGAGATTGGCTCACGTGAGTTATTTCAAGCTAACTGTGATGATGAAGCAGTCAATGATCAAGGGTCTTCCCTAGCTTGAAGTAAAAGCAGACGTTGTTTGTGCAGGATGCCAGTATGGTAAAGCTCACCAGTTGCCGTTTGAAGAATCCAATTTTAAAGCCGATAAACCACTACAATTAGTTCATTCGGATGTGTTTGGACCAGTAAAGCAATCATCAATTGGTGGAATGAAGTACATGTTGACCTTTATTGATGATTTCTCTCGGTATGTTTGGGTTTTCTTTATGAAAGAAAAATTAGATTCTTTTTCTAAGTTTAAAGAGTTTAGGGAAAGTGTTGAGGGAGAAGTCGGCAAGAAAATCTATTGTTTAAGAACAGATAACGGAGGGGAATACAACTCAGTTAAGTTCTCTCAATACCTAAGGGAATGCGGAATTCACCATCAATATACTTGTGCCTACACGCCGCAGCAAAATGGCATTGCAGAGATGAAGAATAGGCATTTAGCAAAAATATGTCGCACTATGTTACATGCCAAGAATGTCCCAGGAAGATTTTGGGCAGAAGCAATGAGGACTGTATCATATGTCATCAACAAACTTCCTCAACAAAGGTTAGGATTTCTTTCACCTTTTGAGAAGTTGTGGAATATGAAAGCTAATGTCAGTTATTTGCGAGTATTTGGATGTGTATACTATATTTTTATACCTGATCAATTACGTAGCAAATTGGACAAGAAAGCTGTTAAATGCATTTTTATAGGCTATGATAATAAAAAAAAAAGGCGAAAATGTAGTGACCCTACAACTGGAAGGTGTTATACATCACGACATGTTACATTTGATGAAACCTCTTCATGGTGGTCTGCGGAAAATGAGATATTATCGGACCAAACTGATCTGAGAAATAAGTTGGAAATTACTTATATTCGATCAAGTGAAGATGCCAATGTTGAACAAGGTGCAACTCATAATTTTGGGAAATCAATTGTTCACCTGCCAACATGTGAAGGCAGTGAAACAAATGAAGGAGAAGTACTAGTTGTTCCACAATCCGAGACGAGAAGGTCAGAACGGATTCAGAGACAAAACCCCAAATATGCCAATGCAGCAACAATAGAGGATGAATTTGGAAAAGAACCTAAAAGCTTTGAAGAAGCATCTCAAAACTTAGCATGGAATAGAGCAATAGAGGAGGAGATGGCCGCACTAGAACAAAATCAAACCTAGGAACTTGTGCCAAAGCCAAAAGATGTGAAACCTATATCCTGTAGATGGATTTATAAAATAAAACGTCGCACAAATGGGTTGATGGAGAGGGAAAAAGCTCGTTTGGTAGCTCAAGGATTTACTCAAGAATATGGTTTGGATTATGATGAAACTTTCAGTCCAGTGGCGAAGTTTACAACTGTGATAGTCTTACTTGCACTTGTTGCTAGCAAAGATTGGAATTTGTGGTAGATGAATGTTAAAAATACATTTTTACATGAGGAGCTGGATCAGGAGATTTACGTGGCTTAACTAATGGGTTTCCAAAGTCAAGAGCACCCTGGATATGTTTGTAAGCTGCGGAAGGTGCTCTATGGATTAAAGCAATCGCCAAGGGCCTGGTACGATAAAATTGCTGAATTTTTAACTCAAAGTGGTTATTTAATTACATCTGCAGATTCAAGTTTGTTTGTCAAAGTCGATGGAGGGAAGCTAGCTATAGTGCTAGTATATTTTGATGATTTGATTGTAACTGGGGATAATGAAAAAGAAATCATTCAAACAAAGGAAAATTTATCTGTCCGATTTCATATGAAAGAACTTGGACAGCTTAATCATTTTCTTGGTTTGGAGGTTGATCATACTCGAGGAGGAATTTTTCTTCATCAGCGAAAGTATTCCATAGACTTGTTGAAGAAATTTGGAATGTTGGAGTGCAAGCCAATTGCAACTCCAATTGAACCAAATGTCAAAATGTGTGCACACGAAGGAAAAGATTTAGAAGATGTGACAAAGTATCGGCAATTGGTAGGTAGTCTGATTTATTTAACTCAGACTCGACCCGATATTTATTTTGGAGTTGGTGTGATGAGTCGCTACATGCACAATCCAAAGAAGCACCATATGGAGGCTGCTCGACGAATGCTAAGATATGTGAAAAGTACAATTGGTTATGGTCTTATGTATAAAAGAAGCGAAGAATGCAAGTTGGTTGGTTACTGCGACTCTGACTATGCAGGAGATCATGATACTCGTTGTTCAACTACTGGATTTGTGTTTAAGCTTGGAGTTGGAGCAGTTTCTTGGTGCAACAAAAGGCAGCCAACGGTGTCGCTGTCAACAACAGAAGCTGAGTATCGGGTAGCTGCAGTTGTTGCTCAAGAAAGTACATGGCTTATCTTTGCCGATGAAAGATTTAAAGCAACCAGTTGGCTATGCAGTTTCTTTGTTTTTGTGAACAATCGATCAAGAATCAGTTTAGCTGAAAATCTCGTTTTTCATGCAAGGACTAAGCATGTGGAAATACATTACCACTTCATCAGAGAAAAAGTGTTACAAGGAGAGATCAACTTGAAGCATATTAAAACAGAACAACAAATTGCAGACTTGTTCACAAAAGGCTTATGTGCTAATGAGTTCGAAAGTTTTCGTCAGGAGCTAGGCATTGCTAAAACTAGAGCTGATGTCGAGAAGAGGTGTTAAAGTCGTACAACATCAGCATATTTTCTTTAGTTTGACTAAGTCTTGCAATAGCTATTTTCTAGCTGTTAGTTGTCACTTTGTTAGTTAATTAGTTCCTGATATTTTTCTAGTTGTAGTTAGTGCAGATTTGTTTTCCTAGAGTTTAGGGCAAGTAGTTTAGTGGGATTATGATTCCACAAATTTTTGTAAGCCTATATTAGGCCACTAAAAGTATTAAATAAAACAACCTGCAACTCCTTCTCTGCAAAATAGTTTCACTGTTTTCTCTTCTCTTTCTTCTTCTTTGTTATTTGTCTTTTGATTACTGAGCTTCTTGTTGCATTTTGTTCATCACCTACTACCACCTTAAACACCAAAAATAAGTTTTATTCATTTTAAATTCCTAATATCAAGCTTCAATATTAAGTCACTCTAACACTTTTTTTTTTTTTTATGATCAACAAAAATATATGTGCTAACAATTCCAAAAATTTATATTACTGTGCTAGCTGGCATGGAGTTATCCCACAAGTAAAATATGTCACTGAAGTACGATCGAGATTTCTACCACTAATTATTTTGGTACCAATCAAGAATGAATCTTAAAAATAATGGCAAATCACTATTATGCAAAATGATTTTTTTTTAGATTATTTTTTTTTGACAAATTATTAATAATTGAAGGATAGGGTTTGCGTCATATGATATATAGAACTTAGTTTTGAATTTGAGTAAATTGAGTGTTGAAACTCAAAGAATAATTGGGCAAAATAAAAAATTGCACTTCAAACACATATAACTGAAGTTTTAGTCAATTTTTAAACACTTCAATCATATGTACATTCAATAAAATTAAAATAATGTTAAATGAGTTTGTTAAATTTATTGTAATTTTGATAAATTGATGATTCAAGTTTGTTTCATACAATTATAAACCTTATAATTTAAATTGAAACATATTTAAATCAGACTTGAGTGTTAAATCGATTGTTTGGAAGCAAAAATTAATAAATAAAGAACCTAGCTTTTTTTATTCATAAGCATTACTATTACAAACAAATTGGCATATGTTGGACACATATATTGACTCGGACAATACCTTAACTTGTAAGCATTATGTCCTGTATTTTGGTTGCTATTAATCTATGTCCAATTTATAGAGCCTACTTAATTGCATGGCTTCATTTGCACGTTTTTGTTACATGAATAATATTTATTTTGTCCTTGAATGTGTGAGATATTTTAACAAATAATTAAAAGGTAGGATTGGTAGATGTTAGCAGAGTAAATTTCATGGATGGTCATCTAATTTTGTCTTCATTACCTAAAATCATTATTTATTTTTTTCGTTTTCCACCCGGTGTCCGGAGCTCCAATGTGAGCTCCGACTAAATTCGGCTCGCGCTCTGCAGGGCTCATTCGGAGGTGGCGCTCCCACAAGATTTTCTCCATACCCAGAGCTCGAACCCAAGACCTCTGGTTAAGGGTGAATCGCTCCCACCAGTGCACCACAACCCAAGTTGATCCTAAAGTCATTATTATTAAGTAGGTAGGTACGTTCAAAATAATTCTTTAAAAAGTGATCATATCCGATCTTAATCAAATTAATACAACTCTAACTACAATTTTAAAATTTTAAAATAATACTCCCTCCGTCCCCTTTTAGTTGTTATGCTGCACTTTTTAAAAATCATTTTGAATTATTTTTCAATTTTAATTAGATTACGTTAAAGATATTTTAAATTAAAAATTTTGATATATATTTAAAGCGATACGAAAAGTACTATAAATTGTATTTTTTTACATATCAATATGATAAAAAAAATATCATAAAATATTAGTCAAAGTTCTTATCGTTTAACTCTAAAAAAAAGTCATACAACTAAAAGAGGATGAAGTGAATATAAATATATTTAATTTTCATTATCAAACGCATACTAAAATATATTAGTCAAGTTGCCAATCGCCATAATTATGAAAGGAAACAGGTGAATGCAGCTCATATCACAGAAAATAAAGCACTTTATACTTCATCTTTTCAGCACTACCAGCGTATAAAAAAAATGAAAATGTGTAATTTTCAAGTTTAATACTAAGAGCCGTAGAGAGTTTGTTTTTGATAAACTTGAGGGGAAAGAAAAATTAAGGCATTAATAAATGAATAAAGATGAACTTATATGCTTTGATTATAAAAGTAGTCTAACATTATTTGTTTGTAAAATTTGATGCAGTTAAACATGGTTATTAAGGAATCACTTCGACTGTATCCACCAGATCCTATCATTGAACGAATGGCTTGTGAAGATATGATTTGTTAAACATCTTAATTTTTTAATAGAATATTTATTTTTTTCAAAATAAGTACTTTTGATCTCATAACAATAATGCGGCTTTTAACCATGATTATAGTTATATGGGTTGGGTTATCTATAGAAAAGTTAAATGTATGGAACAAATCAAATTCAAATCAAACCTATTAATTAGCGATTGAGACATAATAATTTTTTATATGTACATTGTGAATCTCACGTACTCAATGGTCCCGTAAATCTTAATCGTATTTTGGATAAAAGCCACCTGGCTGCTGATTTTGGATGTATATGATATTTTCCCTCCGAACACCTTATCTTCACTCTCACTTCTCATAGTGTCCATCTTCACCATCTCACACTTTTACTTTTATTATTGTGTGCTCTAATATATTTGCCTAGATTATATATAAATATTTTTAAAATAATATTTTTTATTTACCTACTAAATACATAAGAATTTTTTTTTCTTGAGAAACATCTTTCAAAAAGAATATTTTCTTTCGTAACGAATATACCTGAACAAACACAAATGTTAATATCAACATTTTGGTTTTAATTGAGTTGAAATGTTTAGAAAGAAAAACAAAGAAATGAAAACTATTAGGCATACAAAAGTACAAAATAGTTAACTAAACAACAATAATTAAGATACCAAAAATACAAATAATCTTCTAGTCATGATTTTGTGCTGAAAGTTTTTAGATAACTTTTATATGTACTTCAGTCATTTTGTCTTGGTTTTAATAACCTTAGTTAAAAATGTTTGAAGTTAATTAGTCTTGGCAACAAGGTAAAAGTTCTGTAAAATGCTTGAAATTTTGCCTTTATCTAATTTACAATTTCTGCTCCATATTAGTTGTTCATTTTTTTAAATTGTAAAATTTCTGCTCCATATTAGTTGTTCATCTTTTTAAATTGTAAAATTTCTACTCCATATTAGTGGTTCATCTTTTTAAAAAATAATTTACCCATAATTTTTTTTAAAAAAAAAAACCTTACAATCTTATTTACATTTTTTAAAAAGAATTAATTATTATAACGTTAAAAAGAGAAAATAATAATTATTTTTAAAATATGAACGACTAATATTGAATGAACACTAATCATCAAAGAAATTAAAGAATAATTAAGTAGCCAAATTTTCCGTTCTTATCATCAACTCTACTTGGAGTTGCACTGTTGCAGGCAAATAATGGGTATATATTATATAGTAATGTGCCAATGGGACCATTATTATACCATCGTTAAAACATGATAATGAAGTACGATGGTTAATTAGTTTCTTTCCCAGTTGCAGTAGGCCTAATTAATATATCAATATCTCTTTAAATTTGGAATACATTTAATTTAGATATTAGAATCAGGACATGTAACATTTGAATGAACAATCGATAAAGTGATCCTATTATAATAGTGAAGTAGAGAGGTGTTTTTAAAGCTATCAATAGTTCGAAAACGAAATTAATAATTCATATCAAATTCAGAAGTGTTCTCAATATTTTTGTCTATCATCTATTCTCAACTTTTAAATTTTAGAGTTCATAAACAATATATATGCTCTCAGTTTTTAAATTCGTTCAACTTCACCATTATTAATATTGTGAAATTTATTCAATGTTAATTGTCCGTACTATGGACAAACCCTAAATTACATAAATTGAAACAAAAGATTATACAATAAAATTAATTTAGTACTAAAAATAGCGTAAATATTGAGGGCTGAAACTAACGAACATGGTTAATTAAAATTGAGGATAAATTTAATAATTAGTTTACAAATTACATAACTACATAGGATAAATTCACCACAAAAATAAATAATATCTTATTTTTATTCCTAATCTTGCAAAAGTTTTGTTTTTACCTTTTTTCTAATCCTACAAAAAATACATAAAATTTAAAATGTAATATGTAATCACAAAATAAAAAAAAATAAAAAAATTACATAAAAATAAAAAATATTTTTTTAAAATAAAACTTAGCAAAATTTATGAGATGTGTGAATTGATTAATAAGAGATATAAATGTAAATATGTATATATGACAGAGATAATTTAATCTTGAAAAATATAATTTTTGGTTTCTGCTTTTGCTTTTTTTAAGAAGTATGAATTTATAACTTTTTCACAACAAAAAATTGTTTCTGCTTCCGTTTAAAAGAAGTCTTAATGATTTGTCAAACATCTTAATTTTTAGTTTTTCTTTTTTCAAAATAAGTACTTTGATCCCATAACAACAATGCATATCTTAACCATGGTTAAAGTTAGATGGGTTGAGTTATCTATAGAAAAGTGATATGTATGGAACAAATCAAATTAAACCTATTAATTAGCGATAGAGACATAATGATTTTTAATATGTGTTTATTAAGAAAATATAGATAAAAGAAAAATGACTAAGTTTTGAAAAATCGATTAAACTTATGGTTTAAGAGAAATCGAATTTCCAAAAGAATAGAGTCGCCACTTAATTTTTAATAAAAATCAAGAAAATTATTTTTGTGTATCATCTATTCTCAACGTTTAAATTTGAGAGTTCATAAACAATATATGTGCTCTCAGTTTTTAAATTCGTTCAGCTTCACCATTATTAACATTGTGAAATTAATTCAATGTTAATTGCCCGTACTATGGACAAACCCTAAATTACATAAATTGAAACAAAAGATTATACAATAAAATTAATTTAGTATTAAAAATAGCGTAAAAATTGAAGGCTGAAACTAACGAACATGGTTAATTAAAATTGAGGAACATCGTATCGTTTTGGCCTAAAAGATATTTGAATACTATACTACTATATATGCACCATTGAAGATAAATACCAACTGGCTAACAACCAAGTTATTTTCATTTTTGTCATTGCATTTGATCACGGCTAAAGTTGATGTTCTCTAATCTAATACAAGACATCCTTGGTAGACTCCCCATTGCAAACTCGACCGCTAATTTTCTTTGTTAGATAAATAAAAAAATCTGACTATTTAGTTGAGATGTTCAATCATCCAACTTTAAATTTATCTAAAATGCAGTACCTTTTTTAACAAAAATACAATGTATTTTAGTCGGTTATTTTTTTAAAAAAAATTATGCCTTTTGAGTTATCAAAATAGGATTTCTATTGACCGTAAGCTTAATTTGATAATGCAAATTTTTTTAAAATAAATAAATTGTATATTGTAAGTAATGCACATTTCAACACACGTATGCATATTAGGGCTGAAGCTATATAGTTCTTATGACACTTGTTTAAGCTTGGTTTTCTAAAAGAATGTTTGGATGTGTCGTTTGTTTAAATATAATATTTATTTTGATGATTAATTAAATTTAATTTATATCATTAAATTTATTGTTAGGTAATAACGTGATTTTTCATTTTGTGTAATGGTAGATTTAGTATGAATGTATGGTCATAATATTATTATTTTTTTCATTTTGTTTTACTTACTATTTAATAATTATATTTTATTATTTACTCTTTTTTTATATAGTAAATCTACTCCGTACTCTATTTTTCTGGTGTGTTTTATCTTTTTTATTTTTTTGACTTTATGTAATTATTCCAAAAGATACAATTTAATATAACATAATATAATATATTTTAAATGACATGTAACAACCATCCAAACAAAGTATAAATATATAGTTTCATCAAAAGTTGTGGTGATAAAGTGATAAATTTCGTAGTGAGGTTTAGATTCAAATTATAATAACGAACTCACTTTTTAATAAATAATATTTTATACCTTAAACATGAGTTTTAAAAAAAAATTAAACTCAGATTAGCGGAATCTCAATACGAATAGTACTCTATAAAAGAAGTTCATAAATAAATAGTCCATTTAATGGCAAATTTAATCCTTTTGTCAATACAAAAAAGTTCATGAATAATCTTTTCCGATATTTGGTATTGCATTTTAGTTCTAAATTAAACACCTTTTACCTGATTTGATTACAAACATAAAATAAATTACTTGAATCATCAAAGAAGAATTTGCACATTAATTAATCAGAACCGACAAACTTAGGAAAGATATTATTAGTCATAGACTCATAGGACATGGATCTTGTTCCATAATTACTAGTTATAATAACTACTGTAAAATTTATATATTTAATTAAGCCAAATAAATATAATCTTTTCCGATTTTTTTTTAAAAAAAATAGCCTTGCGCCTTGTAAGGCTCATGGCGGTTGAGCCTTACAAGCCTAAAAGCTGATGCGCCTTGTAAGGCTCATGGGTTTCTGCGCCTTGCGGCGGAAACCCTGATTTAGACGCCGTTATAAATTGTTGTCCTATAATTCAGTTGCCCTTTTGAAATTTCCAAAAAAAATTGTTGCCCTTTTGGTTCCGGAGGCCCCCTCATTTTGAAGTTTTGGTTTCTTAAATCTTGTTACTCATCCTTGAATTTTTCTAGCACTTAAAGTTTTCGTTTCTTAATTTTTTTTATTTCTTTCAATGTATTAAGTTTCTTTTTATTTCATTCTGATTAAATAAAAAAAATTACTTTATTTTACTATCTTTGTTGTGGTTAAAACTTAAAAATAGTTAAATGAATTCACGTATTTAAAACATAATGACCTGTTTTTCTCATATATTATTGAGAAAAAAAAATCATACGGAATAAATTAAATTATTATTATTTTAATCCAGTAACTTGAACTTAATGATGATTGTGTTTTGATTGTATTTGCATTTAGTAATGAAATAACTTGGTGATATCGAAGAAACAGAGTGATTGATTGAAAACATATATGATAAAAATAATATATCATCGGGAATATTGGAAAATTGTTATACAAATGAATTTCTACAACAACAATAAACAATGAAACTTCTAGTTCAATTGAATATACGATAAAATTAACTCCTAGTCAAAGCAACATATAATACACATTTGCATTCAATACAATATATTTCTTGAGCTTTTTCTTTTTTCCATCCTTAAACCTAATTTAAGTCTACTGGGTATGTCTAATCAAAATTAATATGCAATTGATTAAACATAAAAGGATCGTATCCATGAAATACACATCACGTAATCAATGTCTGAGACATATAATAATAATTATTATATAACTTTAAAAAATTAGTATAAAGACTTTCTATTTTAACAAATAATAATTAAAAGTAAGGTTGGCAGATTCTAGGAGAGGTCGTCATATAATTTTCTGTTCATCACCTTAAGTCACAATTAAGTATCACTTACATTTAACGGTGAATTTTATAACTTTTGTAAAAAATGTTTGATGTTAGTCTTGACAAGCAATCTAAAAGTTCACTAAAATGTTTGAAGTTTGGCCTTATTAATTATTAGTATAATTTACATAATTACAACTTGCAAACTTTAAAATACAATTTTTACACACCTCAACATATAATTATCTAGATAGATTTATATAAATCTTATAGTGCAATAGTTAATTACATTATTTCTCTACACTTTTCTAAAATACAAGATTCCCTTAAAATTTATAGATTTCGAATACATTACTAGACTTCCGAATATATCACTGGACTTTCTCATACATCAATAAACATCTAGATACATATGAAGAGATGTATTAGAGAGGGGATACGACATCCAGATACATAGGGGAGAGATGTATCTGAGAGGGATAGGACATCCAGATACATACGGGAGCGATGTCTCCGAGAGGGAGGGATGTATCAGAGAGAGGGATAGGAATGTATCAGCGAGAGGGAAGTGATGTATCCAAGATGGATTTTTGAAATCTTTTCAAATGGAGGAAATTTTAGAGATTATGATAAAATAAGATGTATATTTATATATTGTTTCCTAATTATAATACATTTTCATGCCTTTTTTGTACTTGGGTCTCGAATTCCTTTGTGTATTTTGTTTATGATTAGGAGGCGGCTATTGGCATACTATAGGTCTAGGTTTTCAATTGTAAAAATTTTGCTCCATTTGTTTATATTTTTTTTAAAAATAATTTACACTCTTGTAATTTTGTTTTTTTTTAAGAAAAAAAATAACTTTACAAACTTGTATACAATTTCTAAAAAAAATAATTGTAAAGTTAAAATGAGAATTTTTTTAATTAATTCTCTTTTGATTTTATAAATTGACAAAAAAGTTAAGATAAATATATTTATAATGTGATCAACTAATATTGAATGAATGACCAACATGAGTTGTGGTGTAGTTTTGAGACTGGTCCATCCTTAATCAGAGGTCTCGAGTTTATGTCCGGATATGGAGAAAGTCTTACTAGTAATACTACAGTTAATGAACATTGCAGTGCGTAATTCAGATTTAGTCCCAAATTCTCCATTCTTTATCATCAACTCTAGTTGCAGTTGCAGTATTGCAGGCCAATAATGGATATGTTCTAATGTGCCGACGGGACCATTAGAGACTAGCCATAACTAAATTAGAGTAATATATTGTAAACAAATATGTAGTTTAATTTTGAAATCTACAAGTGTGTGTATATATATTGTAGAGTCTAAATAATTAAAAATTAAAAATTGTAGGTATAAAATTATTTTTTATCTATCCAAGCTACTTAATTAGAGAGGCGTTACCAATTTTAGAAAGGAAAATAGATAAAAGATTCAAACTTTTAGGGTGTGTTTGGTATGAAGGAAAATGTTTTCCTGGAAAACAAGTAGATTTTTGACTTATTTTCTCATGTTTGGTTGGTGAGTAGAAAATATTTTCTGGAAAAGATTTTTTAGTGTTTGATTTAAGAATGAAAAATATTTTTGAGAAATTATCATTTATTTTTACTAGAGAGTAGAAAATAATTTTTGAAATTGAAAATATATTTTAAAAATAAACTTAATTTTTTTTTCTGGCGCGGGGTGGGGTGGGGGGGAGTGGTGAGCGTGGGGTGGAAAAATATTAGAAAATATTTTTAAAAACAAACTTAAAATTTCTTTTGTTTTTGGAGGAGGGCGGGGGGCTGGTAGGGGGCAGATGGTGGGGGGTTGAGTGTAGGGGTGGGGTGAAAAAATAAAAATTTGAAATAGAAAATATTTTTTCAAACTATAATTTTTTTAGGGGGGGGGGGTTGGGTGGTAGGGGGATGGTGGTGGGGTGAAAAAATAAAAAATTGAAGTTGAAAATATTTTTTAAAAAATAAGCTTTAAATTAATTTTTTCAAAAAAAAAATTGTAATTTAAAGTTGGAGGAGAGTTTTGGAAAATGTTTTCCTTATTTTTTAAGGAAAGTCATTTTCCTCAAAAAATGAGTTGATTTGGAAAATATTTTCCAAAACTTGTAACCCAACAAAACATGAGAAAATTGGAAAAAAATTTCCGGAAAATGTTTTCCTTCATACCAAACACACTCTAATTAGCCTCACTTAGAGAGGTGCACTCAATCATCATTGCACGACATTATATGATACTTCAAGTGTGGGTTCACACATCTATATTTAAATATTTTATAAAAGATATACTACTACTATATATGATTTCAGAAGGAAGCATGGATTTACGTGAATCCAATGACCCTCTCCTGAATACGTCTCTTGATATTCACCATTCAATATAGATAACAAGCGAACAACCACAAATGAATATTAATGGCCCAACGAGACGGCACATGCATGAGATTCTCCCGTGACTGAAAAACTTAAGTTGTCGACATAATTCATTTAGATATTTAAATTTAATTATGTATTTATTGCATATTCATTCTTAATTAAAGGTCTTGAATTTATGTTCGGATATGTCGACATAATTCATTTAGACATTTAGAGTTCCGAATACATCACTGGACTTTCCGATACATCAATAAACATCTAGATAAATAGGAAAGAGATGTATTAGAGAAGGGATAAGACATCCAGATACATAGGGGAGAGATGTATCTGAGAGGGGATAGGACATCCAGATTCATACGGGAGGGATGTATCCAAGAGGGAAGGTATGTATCAGAGAGGGGGATAGGGATGTATCAACGAGAGGGAAGTGATGTATCCAAGATAGATTTTTGAAATCTTTTCAAATGGAGGAAATTTTAGAGATTATGATAAAATAAGATGTATATTTAGGTAATTTTTCCTAATTAGAATACATTTTCATGCCTTTTTCGTACTTGGGTCTCGAATTCCTTTTTGTATTTTGTTTATGATTAGGAGGCGGCTATTGGTATACTATAGGTCTAGGTTTTAAATTGTAAAAATTTTGCTCCATTTGTTTATTTTTAAAAAAAAATAATTTACACTCTTGTTATTTTGTTTTAAAAAAAAAAAAACTTTACAAACTTGTTTACAATTTCTAAAAATAATAATTGTAAAGTTAAAAAAAAGTTAAGATAACTATATTTATAATGTGATCAACTAATATTGAATGAATGACCAATGAGGAGTGTGAAACTCTTAATAAAAAGTCGAGAGAAGTGTTCACCCTAAACTTAATGAGAATTTAGGTGTATATTTTACTCATGTGGCCAAATCAAGGATGTATTTAAGTTCAGTTAAGTAGAGAGGTGTTTTTAAGACTATCAATAGTTCGGAAACGAAACTAATAATTCATGTCAAGTTTAGGAGTGTTTTCAATATTTTTGTCTATTATCTATTCTCAGCTTTTAAATTTGAGTGTTAATAAACAATATCATGTACTCTCATTTTTTAATTCGTTCAACCTCACCGTTACTGATATTGTGAAATTATTCAATGTTAATTGTCCACTCTATGGACGAATCTAAATTGAAACAAAGGAGTATACAATAAAGTCTAGTGCTAAAAATAATGTAAAAATTAAGGGCTGAAACTAACGAAGATGATCAATTAAAATTGAGGGACATCGTATCTTTTTGGCCTAAAAGATATTTTGAATAGTACTAATTTATATCCACCATTGAAGATATATACTAAGAGGCTAATAACCAAGTTATTTTCATTTTTGTCATGTAATGTAGCTAGTTAAAGGCCAAAAATGAATATTAATGTATTGACGGGACCGCATGTGTTACTGTCCCATAACTAAAACGTGCCAAACAAATATATCAAATTAGTTCCCACTCTCGATTTTTTTGGCGTAAGATTTTTCAACATTTTTCATTGTTTATAGTTAAAAAAATATTTTTTAAAGAAATTATGTTTTTTTTCTAAAAAACAAGAAAAACAATTTTTCATTGTAAAAATAAATAAAAAATTCACAAATAATATATATTTAATATTGAGGTTAATTTTTTTCTCTACTTATGCAAAATAAGGTGATTTTATAATGAAAAAATTGTGGAACCAGTTAAAATTAACAACTTATTTATGGAAAATAGCTATAGTTTAAAGATATTATATAAAAAAAAATATATGTTATTTCTTATAGCAAATCCTTTCCCTCTCTCCCTTGCCTTTCCTCCATCTCTCTCGCCCTCTCCCCTCTCTCTTGCCCTCCTCTCTCTCTCTCACCATTAAAAGATCTTAAAAGTTAAAAAAAATCTCAAAACAAAAAAAATTTACATCATCTAAAATAAAAATTAAACAAAATTTTATTCACCTACAACCCCAACATATAGAAAAATAAATTTCCGGTCTAAAAAATTTTCACCATTAAAAGATCTTAAAACTTAAAAAAATCTCAAAAAACAAAATAAAATTTACATCAACTAAATTTCTTTTAAAAAAAAAAACAAAATTTGATTCACCTACTACCCCAAAATATAGAAAAATAAATTTTCGGTCTAAAAAATAATCAGCAACAAATTAAAGAAATGTGACGATTTTTAAAGATTAATATTGGATTTAAGGTTCCACAAAATACACCTATATTAAGTAAATGTATCTATATATCTAATCATTAAAAAGTTAAGATGTATATATATATATATATATGTGTGTGTGTGTGTGTGTGATCGTTATAGACGAAGATATAAACATTGAGTATTACTGTTTCTTAGATCTTGTTTGGCATAAGTATTAAAAATTTCTTATTTTAGAAGCATTTTTTAAGTAGCTTTTCAGAAAAGTGTTTTCCAAAAATAAATAAATTGTGTTTGACTAATTCATTTAAAAAATATTTCTGATAAGCAGATTGTGTTTGACTAATCTTTCATAAAAAGTGTTTTTGAGATTCAAATTACAACAAAAACAAGTATCAATGCACTTTTAATAATAAGATTATATTATAAAGAGAAGTTATTTTAAATTTCTATTATAAAGATTTTAATTAAATTTTTATTGATGAAATATTAACAAATTTTCAATCAATATTGTATTTAAATATATAAAAATAAATTAATTAAATATTGATATACTATTAACATGATGCTTTAAATATAATTAAAATATCAAGCAAAATAAATTTAATAATTAGTTTACAAATTACATAACTACATAGGATAAATTCACCACAAAAATAAATAATATCTTATTTTTATTCCTAATCTTGCAAAAGTTTTGTTTTTACCTTTTTTCTAATCCTACAAAAAATACATAAAATTTAAAATGTAATATGTAATCACAAAATCAAAAAAAAATAAAATTACATAAAAATAAAAATAAAAAATTTAAAATGAAACTTAGCAAAATTTATGAGATGTGTGAATTGATTAATAAGAGATATAAATGTAAATATGTATATATGACAGAGATAATTTAATCTTGAAAAAGATAATTTTTGGTTTCTGCTTTTGCTTTTTTTAAGAAGTATGAATTTATAACTTTTTCACAACAAAAAATTGTTTCTGCTTCCGTTTAAAAGAAGTCTTAATGATTTGTCAAACATCTTAATTTTTAGTTTTTCTTTTTTCAAAATAAGTACTTTGATCCCATAACAACAATGCATATCTTAACCATGGTTATAGTTAGATGGGTTGAGTTATCTATAGAAAAGTGATATGTATGAAACAAATCAAATTAAACCTATTAATTAGCGATAGAGACATAATGATTTTTAATATGTGTTTATTAAGAAAATATAGATAAAAGAAAAATGACTAATTTTGAAAAATCGATTAAACTTATAGTTTAAAAGAAATCAAATTTCCAAAAGAACAGAGTCGCCACTTAATTTTTAATAAAAATCAAGAAAAAAAAGAGTAAGGTTTTCAAAAGATTTAAACAGATAAAATCAATTGAAAATAAAAGGGTTCGAAGTTCAATGTACATTCCGAGAAGGTGTTAGGCCCTTGGAATGCCCGCTAACTTGCGGTTGACCGGCGATTTGACCAAAATGATTTTGACTAATTTTGAAATTTAACTTAAGTAAAAGAATTCATTTATTTTAACTAATTATTTTTAAAAAAAAAATTAACCAAGTAAAGAACTCACGACTTTGACTAATTTTGAATGTTTAACAAAGTAAAAGAACTCATTATTTTAACTAATTATTTTTAAAATTTAACTAAATAAAGAACTCACGACTTTGACTAATTTTGAAAGTTTTACGAAGTAAAAGAACTCATTTAACTTATTCATTTATTACTATTATTATTATTATCACTTGATTTACCTTAGGGGAAATGGACTAAAGGGGAATTTCCTAAAGGGGAAATAACTTGAGTTTTGACATGACTAATATTAAAAAAAGTGATAAATAGTGGATAAAATACATAAGAAAAAATAAATATTTAACTTTGAATATAAAGAGAAACGGCTATCTTCGGGGAATTAATTAAGTTAAACCAAAGATCAAATAAATGTGTTAGTCAAATACAATGAAACAAATAAGAGCAAGGAAAGGAATATCAAATTTGGGCCTTTGGCCCAAATTCCCAAATCTGCAAAAAAAAATAAAAATTAATTGGGCTTTTGGCCCTCTTTCCATCTTCATTGGTCATGATATACACCAAGTGTATATTAGAGGTATAGACCATATATACCGCTAAGTCTCGAACTCCCGAACCTGTATTTTTATTTTAACTATGTATTTTGCATTTTTCACCTGTGTTTTTCACGTTTTGCCCCGTATATGATATTTTTCTGACTGTATATCGATGTATACAACAGACATATCAGCTTGTTTTAGACCTTTCCGGAGCTTGGAAATTTAATTTCCATCATTTATTTTGCTGCTTTCACGTTTTTCTTCTCTGTGCAACCGACAATCTGGCTGACTCAAAAAAGTTCAACTCGAAAATATGCAAGAGGGGAGTCCGAAGGGACTCGAATTGGTGTCACATGTAAACAAATAAGAGATAAAAATTAGCAACTCATCAGTGGCCCCCACGAATCCAAAATATAGAATATTAATAGTAGAGCTTAGAAGCTAAATAGTCATTAATTAGAACACAACTAAAGCAGATCACATCAATTTGAAGGGAAAAAAAAACTCTCACACACATTAGTCATCTTATTCTAAGCAAAACAAACTCAATTTGAAGATAATGAGCTAAGATGAACTGACGATAGAGAAAAAGATGGTGCTTTTAAGTATTAAAATAAAAAAATGAAATAAAAAAATGAAATAAAAAAAAAACAAGGAAATATGGAAGCATTTAAGGGAAGCATGTGACACTGTATGCATAGTTGGACTCTTCTTACTGTGATTTATCATAAACATGTATTTTAAAATGAACACATGGACTGATATTTCAAAGTAAAGGGTTGAACACTATCCATGTGATCTTAAGAGCAAGTTGTTCAGTTAATTTCAGACTAACATTATCACGCTAATATAAAAATAATAATAATAATAATAATAATAATAATAATAATAATATTAATAATAATAATAATAATAATCAACTACAACACATACTTTGTACTAAACCATACGACCAACCTTACGACCTTAGGCTTATTTTGAAGACAGAATAAGGTATAAGAAAAACAAGTGTAGCAGTGTTCAAGTAGGAAAAATCAAGACAGACAATACTAAAGGCAAAAAAAAAGAGCTCAAAACAACTTGACGTCTTGATTCATTCATTCAACACAATGGTAAAAAAATGAAGGACACGACTTCAAACACTAAGTGCTTCTACGGATTCAGAACATATATTTGAATACTTTCGAGAGCAAAAACTAAACAGAAGGCCCTATTTCTACTAAAAACTAGAAAAAACAAAATCAACCCAAATAGACGAATAGAGCTAGAATCAGAGGAAGAACTTAAGAGGGGCGAGGTTGTATACCTTTTATGGAGCAGCGTTCTGGAACAAGACGAAGAGCTAAAGGCAACGAGCTCTCCACAACCACAAATGATGATTTTGGTAAATGTACGTGAATCGAGAAACGATGCAAAAGACTCGAGCAAGCACTAATCTCGTACTCTCTCTGCTTCTGAGACCTATTCCAAATGTTTATATACAAATATTTATAGCTAGTAGTCTACAATATTTCCTCTTAAATTTCGGCTAATTCCTCTCGATGTTTTTCTCAATAATCGCTTTTTAACACCAAAAGTTCCAACTAAACCCCCCCCCCCCCCTTTCTTCTCCCTTTTTTTTCCCAATGAAAAACAAAGGACTATTTAAAACCGAAATTAGGGCAGATTTTTAGAGGGAAAACCGATGAAATCCAATAGGGATAAGGTCCATTTGAAATTCAAACCCTATAAATTCCTTTCACCCTTCCGGCTAAGCACCTTTTCTTGAGGTTTTGACTCATTCCAAAAAGGGAAAGGGGGACGAACAGGTGGGATCGAATCACCCGTCCTTGAGATGCTACGTGTCTCCATCTCACAACTGCAAGGGAGACAAAAGACACGTGCTGGCAACTAGTTTTTGTTGTTGTTGCAGCGAGGGAGACGCTGTTAAGTGTGAAGAATCGTTGCTGCTTTGGTAAGCTTATGTCCAGCGTGAAAGGGGAGAAGAGAGTTGTTGCGTTTCTTTTGGAATAAGGAAATGGGCCGGGTCGGGGGAATTAATAGGTGGGGATGGAGTTTGGGTATTGAATTGGTGGGCTAGGAATCTAGAATTGGGCTGACAATTGAGGGAGATAAAAGGGAAAATACTGCTGGAAATTGCATAAAGAGGGTTGGAAATCTGGCCCAATTTCAGGTGTCAAGGAATTGGAACTTAAGCTAGGAATGACTATCTTTGCAAATTATGAAATAACTATCGAATTACTATCGTAACCAATTTGAGTTGAAATTGTATCCAAATTGAATTAAATATTTAGCCGAATGAGTTTAGTTGGTAAATTCAGCTAAAACTAACAAGGCGAATTAATAGAAATTAATTAATGAGTTTCTTGATCTTAACGCAATAAAATATTAACTTAATAAAAAGAACTAATTCAACCACATACCTATAATTCAAACTAAATTAAATTAATAAAGTGTTTAACGGTAAAAAAAATAAAATCATTTCAAGATAGTTTCCAAGTGTTTGTAAAGTATATTAGTTACATACGTAACAATGTAAAACATCTCTATTATTTAAAATATTTGAAATATTATAAAAGTGAATAAAATTCTTAAAAACATCTTGAAACATATTTTGAATTTTCATAAAATTAATTATTTCAAATCGTTTGAAATTAAGGAAGCTCACAAATTAATTCTTATAGTGGAGGGTCAAAATTGGGTGTCAACAACTGTTCCTCATTTTACTTGGATTGATGCAAGAAATTCGAGAAAAATGAAATTGACAAATCCAATTTTGACCGACCATGTCTTCATCCTTTAGGAGAGGATTTGGTACGGACTTTAGGAATTATGGCCGAACCCCAGAGATGGGTTTTCTACATATCTCAAGTTATATGAGAATTCAGGCCACTTATAGTTCGATATGCTTGATTTGATGCACGATTTTGAAAGAATTCAAGGTCATCCCGATATCGAATTACGAAGAAATTGAAATGCTCGAGAATAAGATTTGAGAGTGAATATTGGAATACAACCGAGTTTTCAACATTGATCCCGCCTACATATCCCTAACTCTAGGGAATCAGGCTGCTCGTAGTTCGATTTGATCGGTAAAAAAGGAAATCTATTATGCCAGATAACCTTTGGTTTAGGAAAAGTGACAAAATAAATCGAGTATGAAAAGGAGGCTTGTAACCTCTTACTCATGAATGTGGCGTACTTCACACCCATAATTAAGAACTCACACGGACATAATTTCCAAAGCTATTGGCACATTTATCACTCGGATTGGAAAGTCGTTTCCAATAAAGACCAAAAAAATTTGAAAGCGAAACTGAAACCGACAAACCTAAGAAAAATCCACATGCCTTATGATAGGGGTATGGTTTGATTTTGGTGGAAGTCGCTCCTCTGCTCGCCTCCTAAGAGTTTGACACCCCTCTTTGGACCATGTCCCAGTTCACTGCTAAGAAAAAGTTCCACATTGTGCTGCATCCTTTTTTATGTCGTCCGCACCTGTGGTTTGTTTTGAGAATTCATCCTCTCGAATACTCTCGACAAAGACTGAGATAAAATTTATTAGCATAAAATGCAATTCAAATGGGAGATAGTGTCTGTTACCAGGTTGACACTTAATTTCTTTCCTTGAACATTTAACGTCAACTTCGTCGGGTTTGACGTAGAGCAAATAAAGTTTATGTCTTATATTTGCAATATAATTTTTGATGTACTCTTCCTTTGATGTTAAAGTAATAAAATAGGTTGATGTAATATGTTGATAGTTCTCTTGATGTCATCTTTGCAAAGGAAAATGATACAGTTGATGTTGATCTTCTTGTGATGGGTAAATCTTTCTCTTACGATGAATAAATTCCGTTCCTGCGATGCATGAATCTTTTTCTCGTGATGCATGAATCTTTCTCTCGCAATGTATGACTCTTCTTGCGATGCATGGATCTTCTCTTGCAATGCATGATTTCCTTCTATTGCAATGCATGACTTCTTTCTCTTGCTATGCATGACTTCTTTTTGCGATGCATGACTCTTTTTTTTCCGCGATACATGAATCCTTCTCTTGCTATGCATGAATATTCTTTTGCAATACATGACTTTTTCATCTTTCTATGCATGGATCTTTTCTTGCAATACATGAATCTCTTCTTTCACGATGCCTGAATCTTCTCTTTCGTGATGCATGGATCTTTAATGATGACTCCCTGATACCAAACGAAGATGGTGCTTCACTTAGCAATATAGGTGATCTTCTGGGTATCTCTTGGACGACGATATCATCTCAATCAACAATATAAATAAAAATGACCCTCTAGATACCAAAAATGCAAATAATCTTCTAGTCATGATTTTGTGCTGAAAGTTTTTAGATAACTTTTATATGTACTTCAGTCATTTTGTCTTGGTTTTAATAACCTTAGTTAAAAATGTTTGAAGTTAATTAGTCTTGGCAACAAGGTAAAAGTTCGGTAAAATGCTTGAAATTTTGCCTTTATCTAATTTACAACTTCAATAAAAATTGTCTGAATTTTTTATTTTTTTTTATGATGACCTTCACAAAGGCACACCTTAGACAAAAATGTTTATAGGTCTAGGTTTTAAATTGTAAAATTTTTGCTCCATATTAGTTGTTCATCTTTTTAAAAAATAATTTACCCATAATTTTTTTTAAAACAAAACTTTACAAATTTATTTACATTTTTTTTTAAAAATTATTTATTATAAGGTTAAAAAGAGGAAAATAATAATTAATTCTCTCCTGATTTTATAAATTGACAAATAATTTGAGAAAAATATTTTTAAAATATGAACGACTAATATTTAATGAACACTAATCATCAAAGAAATTAAAGAATAATTAAGTAGCCAAATTTTCCGTTCTTATCATCAACTCTACTTGGAGTTGCACTGTTGCAGGCCAATAATGGATATATATTATAATATACTAATGTGCCGATGGGACCATTATTAGACCATAGTTAAAACATGATAATGAAGTACGATGGTTGGTTAGTTTTTTTCCCAGTTGCAGTAGGCCTAATTAATATATCGATATCTCTTTAAATTTGGAATACATTTAATTTTGATACTAGAATCAGGACATGCAACGTAGGAACACATGAACAACCGATAAAGTGATCCTATTATAATAGTGAAGTAGAGAGGTGTTTTTAAAGCTATCAATAATTCAAAAACGAAATTAATAATTTGTATCAAATTCATAAGTGTTTTCAATATTTTTGTGTATCATCTATTCTCAACTTTTAAATTTGAGAGTTCATAAATAATATATGTGCTCTCAGTTTTTGAATTCGTTCAACTTCACCATTATTAACGTTGTGAAATTAATTCAATGTTAATTGCCCGTACTATGGACAAACCCTAAATTACATAAATTGAAACAAAAAATTATATAATAAAATTAATTTAGTATTAAAAATAGCGTAAAAATTGAAGGCTGAAACTAACGAACATGGTTAATTAAAATTGAGGAACATCGTATCGTTTTGGCCTAAAAGATATTTGAATACTATACTAATATATATGCACCATTGAAGATAAATACCAACTGGCTAACAACCAAGTTATTTTCATTTTTGTCATTGCAGTTGATCACGGCTAAAGTTGATGTTCTCTAATCTAATACAAGACATCCTTGGTAGACCCCCCATTGCAAACCCGACCGCTAATTTTTTTTGTTAGATAAATAAAAAAAATCTGACTATTTAGTTGAGATGTTCAATCATCCAACTTTAAATTTATCTAAAATGCAGTACCTTTTTTAACAAAAATACATTGTATTTTAGTCGGTTATTTTTTTAAAAAAAATTATGCCTTTTAAGTTATCAAAATAGGATTTCTATTGACCGTAAGCTTAATTTGATAATGCAATTTTTTTTAAAATAAATAAATTGTATATTGTAAGTAATGCACATTTCAACACACGTATGCATATTAGGCCTGAAGCTATATAGTTCTTATGACACTTGTTTAAGCTTGGTTTTCTAAAAGAATGTTTGGATGTGTCGTTTGTTTAAATATAATGTTTATTTTGATGATTAGTTAAATTTAATTTATATCATTAAATTTATTGTTAGGTAATAACGTGATTTTTCATTTTGTGTAATGGTAGATTTAGTATGAATGTATGGTCATAATATTATTATTTTTTTCATTTTGTTTTACTTACTATTTAATAATTGTATTTTATTATTTACTCTTTTTTTATATAGTAAATCTACTCCGTACTCTATTTTTCTGGTGTGTTTTATCTTTTTGATTTTTTTGACTTTATGTAATTATCGAAAAAGATACAATTTAATATAACATAATATAATATATTTTAAATGACATGTAACAACCATCCAAACAAAGTATAAATATATAGTTTCATCAAAAGTTGTGGTGATAAAGTGATAAATTTCGTAGTGAGGTTTAGATTCGAATTATAACAACGAACTCACTTTTTAATAAATAATATTTTATACCTTAAACATGAGTTTTTAAAAAAAAATTGAACTCAAATTAGCGGAATCTCAATACGAATAGGACTCTATAAAAGAAGTTCATTAATAAATAGTCCATTTAATGGCAAATTTAATCCTTTTGTCAATACAAAAAAGTTCATGAATAATCTTTTCCGATATTTGGTATTGCATTTTAGTTCTAAATTAAACACCTTTTACCTGATTTGATTACAAACATATAATAAATTACTTGAATCATCAAAGAAGAATTTGCACATTAATTAATCAGAACCGACAAACTTAGGAAAGATATTATTAGTCATAGACTCATAGGACATGGATCTTGTTCCATAATTACTAGTTATAATAACTACTGTAAAATTTATATATTTAATTAAGCCAAATAAATATAATCTTTTCCGATTTTATTTTTTTTAAAATAGCCTTGCGCCTGTAAGGCTCATGGGTTTTTGCGCCTTGCGGCGAAAACCTTGATTTAGACGCCGTTACAAATTGTTGTCCTATAATTCAGTTGCCCTTTTGAAATTTTCAAAAAATTTTGTTGCCCTTTTGGTTCTGGAGGCCCCCTCATTTTGAAGTTTTGGTTTCTTAAATCTTGTTACTCATCCTTGAATTTTTCTAGCACTTAAAGTTTTGGTTTCTTAATTGTTTTTATTTCTTTCAATGTATTAAGTTTCTTTTTATTTCATTCTGATTAAATAAAAAAATTACTTTATTTTACTATCTTTGTTGTGGTTAAAACTTAAAAATAGTTAAATGAATTCACGTATTTAAAACATAATGACATGTTTTTCTCATATATTATTGAAAAAAATAAATCATACGGAATAAATTAAATTATTATTATTTTAATCCAGTAACTTGAACTTAATGATGATTGTGTTTTGATTGTATCTGCATTTAGTAATGAAATAACTTGGTGATATCGAAGAAACAGAGTGATTGATTGAAAACATATATGATAAAAATAATATATCATCGGGAATATTTGAAAATTGTTATACAAATGAATTTCTACAACAACAATAAACAATGAACTTCTAGTTCAATTGAATCTACGATAAAATTAACTCCTAGTCAAAGCAACATATAATACACATTTGCATTCATTACAATATATTTCTTGAGCTTTTTCTTTTTTCCATCCTTAAACCTAATTTAAGTCTACTGGGCATGTCTAATCAAAATCAATATGCAATTGATTAAACATAAAAGGATCGTATCCATGAAATACACATCACGTAATCAATAACAATGCATATTCCAACTTGGACTTAGTCGTAACTCCAATGCAAACTGATACTAATGTCGTGACGGTACCGGATATAGAATTATCCATAAGTAATACGTAGCACTTATTAATTACTAAAACTTATTTGTTTGAAAGCAGAAATTAATAAATAAAGAACCTAGCTTTTTTATTCATCATAAGCATTAATATTACATAGAAGCATGATCCACATTATTTTAGACAGCGATCGAGCTAGGTTATAATAAGCATAGATAGATAATTAACTATGCATCATTCTTGTTTACTTTGGTGAAGCCAAATGGATAAGGCTTGTTATTGAGAGCCAGACGGTAGTAGCCACTATTGTAGGTCAATCCGACATCTGCACAATCAAAGTTACATGTTGGACAAATATATTTACTGGGACAATACCTTAACTTGTAAGAATGAGGTCTCGGCGTCTCATATTTCTCAATTTTGAACCAGTTCTTTAAGGTATTAGGTCCTGGAATTCCTAAGGTACCACCAGTTATAACAAACCTAGGTGGTGGATGTATCGGCCCTAGCGTGTAATCACCAACTTGCCAAACAGTTTCGTTAAAACATGACTTAGTTGAAGAAGAAGTTGAGAACTTTATACTAACATCTTGGTTTTCATAAACGAATTGACTTCCAAGTTCCATAGTATAAAACATAACGGGCGTGCTGTGATCAAATTCACCCTGCACAACACCATTTGGGCATTTGGTGTTTCCAAGATCAGCTAAGTGTGTGCTTCCGCCTCCCGGGAGAACACTCAGAATGGAGTACTCCTCGTCTATCTTGAGAAATTCGCCGTCCATGTCCAGCACGGGAGGGAATACAATATTCCCATTATTATCAGAAATGGAAAATTCATGAGAAAAGGCAACCAAAGAGAGGGTAGTTGAAAGCAACAGGAAACTCAATATATTAATCGACTTCATCTTTCTTTCTGTATTTTGCTTCCTATTAATCTATCTCCAATTTATAGATGCATGGCTTCATTTGCACGTTTTTTGTTACATGAATAATAGTATCTATTTCGTCCTTCAATGTCTGAGACATATAATAATTATTATTATATAACTTTAAAAAATTAGTATAAAGACTTTCTATTTTTAACAAATAAGAATTAAAAGGCAAGGTTGGCAGATTCTAGGAGAGGTGGTCATATAATTTTCTGTTCATTACCTAAAGTCACAATTAAGTATCCCTTACATTTGAGGGTGAATTTTATAACTTTTGTCAAAAATGTTTGATGTTAGTCTTGGCAAGCAACCTATAAGTTCACTTGAAGTTTGGCCTTATTAATTATTAGTATAATTTACATAATTACAACTTGCAAACTTTAAAATACAATTTTTACACACCCCAACATATAATTATCTAGATAGATTTATATAAATCTTATAGTGCAATAGTTAATTACATTATTTCTCTACACTTTTCTAAAATACAAGATTCCCTTAAAATTTATAGATTTCGAATACATTACTAGACTTCCGAATATATCACTGGACTTCCTGATACATCAATAAACATCTAGATACATATGAAGAGATGTATTAGAGAGGGGATAAGACATCCAGATACATAGGGGAGGGATGTATCTGAGAGGGATAGGACATCCAGATACATACGGGAGCGATGTATCCGAGAGGGAGGGATGTATCAGAGAGAGGGATACGGATGTATCAGCGAGAGGGAAGTGATGTATCCAAGATGGATTTTTGAAATCTTTTCAAATGGAGGAAATTTTAGAGATTATGATAAAATAAGATGTATATTTATATAATTTTTCCTAATTAGAATACATTTTCATGCCTTTTTCGTACTTGGGTCTCGAATTCCTTTGTGTATTTTGTTTATGATTAGGAGGCGGCTATTGGCATACTATAGGTCTAGGTTTTCAATTGTAAAAATTTTGCTCCATTTGTTTATATTTTTTTAAAAAATAATTTACACTCTTGTAATTTTGTTTTTTTTTAAGAAAAAAAATAGCTTTACAAACTTGTATACAATTTCTAAAAAAGAATAATTGTAAAGTTAAAATGAGATTTTTTTTTAATTAATTCTCTTTTGATTTTATAAATTGACAAAAAAGTTAAGATAAATATATTTATAATGTGATCAACTAATATTGAATGAATGACCAACATGAGTTGTGATGTAGTTCTGAGACTGGTTCATCCTTAATCAGAGGTCTCGAGTTTATGTCCGGATATGGAGAAAGTCATACTAGAAATACTACAGTTAATGAACATTGCAGTGCGTAATTCAGATTTAGTCCCAAATTCTCCATTCTTTATCATCAACTCTAGTTGCAGTTGCAGTATTGCAGGCCAATAATGGATATGTTCTAATGTGCCGACGGGACCATTAGAGACTAACCATAACTAAATTAGAGTAATCTATTGTAAACAACTATGTAGTTTAATTTTGAAATCTACAAGTGTGTGTGTATATATATATATATATATATTTTGTAGAGTTTAAATAATTTAAAATTTAAAATTATGGGTATAAAATTATTTTTTATCTATCCAAACCACTTAATTAGAGAGGCGTTACCAATTTTAGAAAGGAAAATAAATAAAAGATTCAAACTTTTAGGAGGTGTTTGGTATGAAGGAAAATGTTTTCCTGGAAAACAAGTAGATTTTTGATTTATTTTCTCATGTTTGGTTGGTGAGTAGAAAATATTTTCCGAAAAAGATTTTTTAGTGTTTGATTTATGAATAAAAAATATTTTTGAGAAAATATCTTTTATTTTTACTAAAGAGTAGAAAATATAGAGAGGGGGATAAGACATCCAGATACATAGGGGAGAGATGCATCTGAGAGGGGATAGGACATCCAGATACATATGGGAGCGATGTATCCGAGAGGGAGGGATGAATCCAAGAGGGAAGGTATGTATCAGAGAGGGGGATAGGGATGTATCAACGAGAGGGAAGTGATGTATCCAAGATAGATTTTTGAAATCTTTTCAAATGGAGGAAATTTTAGAGATTATGATAAAATAAGATGTATATTTAGAAAATTTTAGAGATTATGACAAATTCACCCCCGCACATCACCATGTGATCGTTATAGACGAAGATATAAACATTGAGTATTACTGTTTCTTAGATCTTGTTTGGCATAAGTATTAAAAATTTCTTATTTTAGAAGCATTTTTTAAGTAGCTTTTCAGAAAAGTGTTTTCCAAAAATAAATAAATTGTGTTTGACTAATTCATTTAAAAAATATTTCTGATAAGCAGATTGTGTTTGACTAATCTTTCATAAAAAGTGTTTTTGAGATTCAAATTACAACAAAGACAAGTATCAATGCACTTTTAATAATAAGATTATATTATAAAGAGAAGTTATTTTAAATTTCTATTATAAAGATTTTAATTAAATTTTTATTGATGAAATATTAACAAATTTTCAATCAATAATGTATTTAAATATGTAAAAATAAATTAATTAAATATTGATATACTATTAACATGATGCTTTAAATATAATTAAAATATCAAGCAAAATAAATTTAATAATTAGTTTTCAAATTACATAACTACATAGGATAAATTCACCACAAAAATAAATAATATCTTATTTTTATTCCTAGTCTTGCAAAAGTTTTGTTTTTACCTTTTTTCTAATCCTACAAAAAATACATAAAATTTAAAATGTAATATGTAATCACAAAATAATAAAAAAATAAAAAAATTACACAAAAATAAAAAATATTTTTTTAAAATGAAACTTAGCAAAATTTATGAGATGTGTGAATTGATTAATAAGAGATATAAATGTAAATATGTATATATGATAGAGATAATTTAATCTTGAAAAAGATAATTTTTGGTTTCTGCTTTTGCTTTTTTTAAGAAGTATGAATTTATAACTTTTTCACAACAAAAAATTGTTTCTGCTTCCGTTTAAAAGAAGTCTTAATGATTTGTCAAACATCTTAATTTTTAGTTTTTCTTTTTTCAAAATAAGTACTTTGATCTCACAACAACAATGCATATCTTAACCATGGTTATAGTTAGATGGGTTGAGTTATCTATAGAAAAGTGATATGTATGGAACAAATCAAATTAAACCTATTAATTAGAGATAGAGACATAATGATTTTTAATATGTGTTTTATTAAGAAAATATAGATAAAAGAAAAATGACTAAGTTTTGAAAAATCGATTAAACTTATGGTTTAAGAGAAATCGAATTTCCAAAAGAACAGAGTCGCCACTTAATTTTTAGTAAAAATCAAGAAAAAAAGCGTAAGGTTTTAAAAAGATTTAAACAGATAAAATCAATTGAAAATAAAAGGGTTCGAAGTTCAATGTACATTCCGAGAAAGTGTTAGGCCCTTGGAATGCCCGCTAACTTGCGGTTGACCGGCGATTTGACCAAAATGATTTTGACTAATTTTGAAATGTAACTTAAGTAAAAGATTTCATTTATTTTAACTAATTATTTTTAAAAAATTTTTAACCAAGTAAAGAACTCACGACTTTGATTAATTTTGAAAGTTTAACGAAGTAAAAGAACTCATTATTTTAACTAATTATTTTTAAAATTTAACTAAGTAAAGAACTCACGACTTTGACTAATTTTGAAAGTTTTACGAAGTAAAAGAACTCATTTAACCTATTCATTTATTACTATTATTATTATTATCGCTTGATTTACCTTAGGGGAAATGGACTAAAGGGGAATTTCCTAAAGGGGAAATAACTTGAGTTTTGACATGACTAATATTAAAAAAAGAGATAAATAGTGGATAAAATACATAAGAAAAAATAAATATTTAACTTTGAATATAAACAGAAACGGCTATCTTCGGGGAATTAATTAAGTTAAACCAAAGATCAAATAAATGTGTTAGTCAAATACAATGAAACAAATAAGAGCAAGGAAAGAAATATCAAATTTGGGCCTTTGGCCCAAATTCCCAAATCTGCAAAAAAAATTAAAAAAAAATAATTCATTGGGCTTTTTGCCCTCTTTCCATCTTCATTGGTCATGATATACACCAAGTGTATATTAGATGTATACACCATGTATACCGCTAAGTCTTGAACTCCCGAACCTGTATTTTTATTTTAACTATGTATTTTGTATTTTCCATCTGTGTTTTTCACGTTTTTCCCTGTATATGATATTTTTCTGACTGTATATCGATGTATACAGCAGACATATCAGCTTGTTTTAGACCTTTCCGGAGCTTGGAAATTTAATTTCCATCATTTATTTTGCTGCTTTCATGTTTTTCTTCCCTGTGCAACCGACAGTCTGGCTGACTCGAAAAAGTTCAACTCAAAAATATGCAAGAGGGGAGTCCGAAGGGACTCAAATTGGTGTCACATGTAAACAAATAAGAGATAAAAATTAGCAACTCATCAGTGGCCCCCACGAATCCAAAATATAGAATATTAATAGAAGAGCTTAGAAGCTAAATAGTCATTAATTAGACCACAACTAAAGCAGATCACATCAATTTGAAGGGAAAAAAAAACTCTCACTCACATTAGTCATCTTTTTCTAAGCAAAACAAACTCAATTTGAAGATAATGAGCTAAGATGAACTGACGATAGAGAAAAAGATGGTGCTTTCAAGTAATAAAATAAAAAAATGAAATAAAAAAAACAAGGAAATATGGAAGCATTTAAGGGAAGCATGTGACACTGTATGCATAGTTGGACTCTTCTTACTGTGATTCATTATAAACATGTATTTTAAAATGAACACATGGACTGATATTTCAAAGTAAAGGGTTGAACACTATCCATGTGATCTTAAGAGCAAGTCGTTCAGTTAATTTCAGACTAACATTATCACGCTAATATTAAAAAAAATAAAAAAAATAATAATCAACTACAACACATGCTTTGTACTAAACCATACGATCAACCTTACGATCTTAGGCTTATTTTGAAGACAGAATAAGGTATAGGAAAAACTAGTGTAGCAGTGTTCAAGTAGGCAAAATAAAGACAAACAATACTAAAGGCAAAAAAAAAAAGCTCAAAACAACTCGACGTCTTGATTCATTCATTCAACACAATGGCAAAAGAATGAAGGGCACGACTTCAAACATTAAGTGCTTCTACGGACTCAGAACATATATTTGAATCCTTTCCGAGAGCAAAAACTAAACAGAAGGCCCTATTTCTACTAAAAACTAGAAAAAACAAAATCAACCCAAATAGACGAATAGAGCTAGAATCAGAGGAAGAACTTAAGAGGGGCGAGGTTTTATACCTTTTATGGAGCAGCGTTCTGAAACAAGACAAAGAGCTAAAGGCAACGAGCTCTCCACGACCACAAACGACGATTCCGATAAACGTACGTGAACTGAGAAACGATGAAAAAGACTCAAGCAAGCACTGAACTCGCACTCTCTCTGCTTCTTAGACCTATTCTCAAATGTCTACATACAAATATTTATAGCTAGTAGTCTACAATATTTCCTCTTAAATTCCGGCTAATTCCTCTCGATGTTTTCTCAATAATCGCTTTTTAACACCAAAAGTTCCAACTAAAAAAATTTCCCCCCCTCTCTTCTCCTTTTTTTTCCCCAATGAAAAACAAAGGACTATTTAAAATCGAAATTATGGCAGATTTTTTGAGGGAAAACTGATGAAATCTAATAGGGATAAGGTCCATTTGAAATTCAAACCCCATAAATTCTTTTCACTCTTCCGGCTAAGCACCTTTTCTTGAGGTTTTGACTCATTCCAAAAAGGGAAAGGGGGACGAACAGGTGGGATCGAATCACCCGTCCTTGAGATGCTACGTGTCTCCATCTCACAACTGCAAGGACAGAAGACGCGTGCTGGCAACTAATTTTTGTTGCTTTTGCAGCGAGGGAGACGCTGTTAAGCGTGAAGAATCGTTGCTGCTTTGGTAAGCTTCTGTCCAGCGTGAAAGGGGAGAAGAGAGTTGTTGCGTTTCTTTTGGAATAAGGAAATGGGCCGGGTCGGGGAATTAAGAGGTGGGGATGGAGTTTGGGTATTGAATTGGGGGGCTAGGAATCTTGAATTGGGCTGACAATTGAGGGAGATAAAAGGGAAAAAGGCTACTGGAAATTGCAACAGAAGGGCTGGAAATCTGGCCCAATTTCAGGTGTCAAGGAATTGGAACTTAAGCTAGGAATGACTATCTTTGCAAATTATAAATAACTATCGAATTACTATCGTAACCAATTTGAGTTGAAATTGTATCCAAATTGAATTAAATATTTAGTTGAATGAGTTTAGTTGGTAAATTCAGCTAAAACTAACAGGACAAATTAATAGAAATTAATTAATGAGCTTCTTGATCTTAACGCAATAAAATAATTAACTTAATAAAAAGAACTAATTCAACCACATACCTATAATTCAAACTAAATTAAATTAATAAAGCGTTTAACGGTAATAAAAATAAAATCATTTCAAGATAGTTTCCAAGTGTTTGTAAAGTATATTAGATACATACGTAACAATGTAAAACATCTCTATTATTTAAAATATTTGAAATATTATAAAAGTGAATAAAATTCTTAAAAACATCTTGAAACATATTTTGAATTTTCATAAAATTAATTATTTCAAATCGTTTGAAATTAAGGAAGCTCACAAATTAATTCTTATAGTGGAGGGTCAAAATTGGGTGTCAACAACTGTCCCTCATTTTACTTGGATTGATGCAAGAAATTCGAGGAAAATGAAATTGACAAATCCAATTTTGACCGACCATGTCTTCATCCTTTAGGAGAGGGATTTGGTACGAACTTTAGGAATTATGGCCGAACCCCAGAAATGGGTTTCCTACATATCTCAGGTTATATGAGAATTCAGGTCACTTGTAGTTTGATATGCTTGATTTGATGCACGATTTTGAAAGAATTCAAGGTCATCCCGATATCGGATTACGAAGAGATCGAAATGCTCGAGAATAAGATTTGAGAGTGAATGTTGGAATACAACCGAGTTTTCAACATTGATCCCGCCTACATATCCCTAACTCTAGGGAATCAGGTTGCTCGTAGTTCGATTCGATTGGTTGAAAAGGAAATCTATTATGCCAGATAACCTTTGGTTCAGGAAAACTGACAAAATAAATCGAATATGAAAAGGAGTCTTGTAACCTCTTAGTCATTAATGTGGCGCGCTTCACACTATAATTAAGAATTCACACGGACATAATTCTCAAAACTCTTGGCACATTTGTCACTCGGATTGGAAAGCCGCTTCCGATAGAAACCAAAAATTTTTGGAAGCGAAACTAAAACCGACAAACCTAAGAAAAATCCACATGCCTTATGATAGGGGTATGGTTTGATTTTGGTGGAAGTCGCTCCTCTGTTCGCGTCCTAAGAGTTTGACACCCCTCTTTGGACCATGTCCCAGTTTACTGCTAAGAAAAAGTTCCACATTGTGCTGCATCCTTTTTTATGTCGTCCGCACCTGTGGTTTGTTTTGAGAATTCATCCTCTCGGATGCTCTCGACAAAGACTGAGATAAAATTCATTAGCATAAAATGTAATTCAAATGGGAGATAGTGTCTGTTACCGGGTTGACACTTAATTTTTTTCCTTGAACATTTGACGTCAATTTCGTCGGGTTTGACGTAGAGCAAATAAAGCTTGTGTCTTATATTTGCAATATAATCTTCGATGTACTTTTTCTTTGATGTTAAAGTAATAAAATAGGCTGATGTAATATGTTGATAGTTCTCTTGATGTCGTCTTTGCAAAGGAAAATAATGCAGTTGATGTTGATCTTCTTGTGATGGGTAAATCTTTCTCTTACGATGAATAAATTCCTTTCCTGCGATGCATGAATCTTTTTCCCGCGATGCATGAATCTTCTCTTGCAATGCATGAATTTTTTTCCCGCGATGCATGAATTTTCTCTTGCAATGCATGGATTCCTTTCGCGCGATGCATGAATCTTTCTCTTGCAATGTATGACTCTTCTTGCGATGCATGGATCTTCTCTTGCAATACATGATTTCCTTCTCTTGCAATTCATGACTTCTTTCTCTTGCTATGCATGACTTTTTCTCGCGATGCATGACTTTTATTTCCCGCAATGCATGAATCCTTCTCTTGTTATACATGCATCTTCTCATGCAATACATGACTTTTTCATCTTTCTATGCATGGATCTTCTCTTGCAATACATGAATCTTGTAATGACCCGAACCCGAAAGGTCATTTTTGATCATTTTGAATAGTCATTTATCTATAGTTAATTAATTTGCGGGTAATTTATTTATTATTAAAAATAATGGCCCAAGTCTGAAATGTTAAAATAGGTTAGTAGGAATTATTATTTTTAATATATAATTAGTTTAAAGAAAAAAAAGAAAAAGGCGGAAGAAAAAACAACCAACCTAGATGTGCGACAGAAAACAAAGAAGCAGGAAAATTTGAGTGATTCAGGTTAGTTCTAATCAAGATTCTTTATAAAATTGTGTGTATATATATATATATATATATCTTAGGGTGATGTTATTGTTAAGGGATATGGTTGAAAATTGTTTGTTTTTAAAGGAAAAGAGACAAAATAGTGTCAGTACATTGTTGGGGTTGAACATAAAGGAAAGTTGAATTGAAAATCAAGGTGGGTGTGATTCTTATAATCAAATTATGTAATCATTGTCATGAATGGATAAGTGTTGGGTTTTCCGTGTGTTTTTCATAGTTTTGCTATGAATTTATGTGACCAGTAGATTTCACAGTTAGTTGTTTCTATTTTAATTATCATATTATAAATTAAATATTTAGTATATTGAGATAGGTAACTAAATATTGGGTGTATTATGTTATGAAAATTATTAGAGTTGTATTGTTTGGAGAAATTATGACTTAATCCTAGACTTGAAATTTAGGAAATATGGAATTTGACCTATTAGTTGGAATCAAGATTTAGGAATTTTATTGTACATTTGAGCGAGTTTTTGGGTCAAGGCTACACACATAATTATATATGTGTTGTTAGTTTCAAACCTTATTGTGCTTATTCACTTGAATAGATTGCATTGATTTGGAATCTAAACGAAAGGGGGAGACTCAAGTCCCGAAGTGATTGTTCGACTATTTGAGGCAAGTAGATTTCTAAACCCTTGTTAAGCGTATGGAATTCGTGTATTTCCTTGTGGTATATGGTTGGGAGTAATAAGATCAATTGTTTGTGTGATGTGTTGAGAATTATTTGAAAGACTTGTCAAACCATTGTTGAAGTTGTATCATGATTATGTTGTTGTGATTTGTGCAATATTATGAAAATAGTCATCTCTTTATTATTTGTGTGAACATGTTATTCGCATTGTTGTGAGACATGATTGTGATAAGTGTTATGTGATAAGATGATGTACCATTTCGAGGGACGTATCGCGCGCCGCGATAGATACTATATTTCGAGGGACGTATCGCACGCCGCGATGGTTACTATTATTGAGGGTCGTATCGCGCGCCGCGATGAATGCATGGACAGATATGTCCCCCATGGGTCCCGGACTGAGAGACAGCGGGTGTGTATCATTAGGTCAGACATGTATCACTATATTTGACATTGCATTTCATTGCATTGCACATTTTCATTATTGATGAACTTGATCTTGTGTGTTGCTGATCTTGTGAGTTCCTTTCTACGAAACTTGTTATTGATGAATATTGAGTTGTTATTGAGAATATATAATCTGTTAGAGTGCTGTTGTTGAGCTGTATGCTTTGTAAACTGTGAATTGTTAGGTTGGGCTGCTTTTATGCAGGTTGTAGTTATGGAGGTTAGGATGGGGTGTAAGGAGTACCCGTATTTTGTACCCTTAGCTTGTGTTTAGAGGTTTGCTTGTTGAGTACCGTGTGGTTTGGTATTCACCCCTTGCTTCTAAAATCTTTTGTAGGTTACGAGCCCGAATCTTCGTGATACCTTTCATTCTCTTCATTTCCGAGGCTTTTTGTGGAGATATGAGAAGTAGCTGTTTGTCATCTCAGCGAGCCTTCTTACTCCTGTTTATGATTTTGTGTTTACTTGAAAGACAACATCATTTGAGACTTGCGTATTTTTATTTCAATTATAGTATTTACATTAGAGGCTTGTGCACGTGACAACCAGATTTTGGGGATCGAATTAAGTTGACTTGTTTTTGTAATAGTAATTGTTATTGAGCTTTGCTTTATTTCCGCACTTTATCGAAATGATTGGGTTTTAGGCCAACTTGTCTTGGTGGGATACGACGAGTGCCATCACATCCATTTTTGGGTTATGACAAATCTCTTCTTTCGTGATGCTTGAATCTTCTCTTTCGTGATGCATAGATCTTTGATTATGCCTCCCTGATACCAAACGAAGATGGTGCTTCACCCAGCAATATAGGTGATCTTCTAGGTATCTCTTAGACGGTGGTATCGTCTCAATCGACAATATAAATAAAAATGACCCTCGGAGTGGTGATATCATCTCATCTGACAATACGATATAAATGACTCTCCGGGTAGTGGTATCGTCTCATTCGACAATACAAATAAAAATGACCCTCGAAGTAGTGGTATCATCTCATTAGACAATACGATATAAATGACTCTCCGGATAGTGATATCGTCTCAATCGATAATATAAATAAAAATGACCCTTGGAGTAGTGGTATCATCTCATTTGACAACATGATATAAATGACTCTCCGGGTAGTGATATCGTCTCAATATACTGATTTTAAGGTAAGCCTATAGACCTGCATCCATAGAAAATTGTTAGTTTAAAAATGAACTGGTCTGTGTCGATCTCTTCGGTTGTCTGCTCCTTCTCTTGATATCTCCGGTTGATTTCTCCGATCTCCTGCCTCTTGATAGATAAGACAACATTTTTTATGTGAACATAATTGAAACATGAAGGATAAGTTTTTTTTTTTTAAGGAAAATAGGTTTTCAAAAAAAATGTTTGGAAAAGGTCACTACCAAGTGTCATGTCACGTCAAACTTAGTGAACGTCTTTGAGGTTGATGCCTTGAATCCTATCTGATAATTTGTTGGGAGGTATTCAAAGTTGTTCCAAACCGCGGATGAACCTTATTGAAATTTTTGAGGTCATCCTTTAAAATTCCTGTCCCAGTTAACTGTCTTGGCGTATCTTTGACCGTCGGTGAGAAAATCACAGAATTTTTTGAGATCCCATCAAAAATTCTGTCCTAGTTGCAAATCTCGAAGTAACTTCAGTCTTGGTTTGTTGAAAAGATCTTCTTCTTAAGAATTTTTGAGTCCCTCTCAAAAATTCTGTCCCAGTTTCTATCATAAAGAGAAAAAAAAATCTTACGAGAGATCTGATCGAGCCCTTGTGGCGCCTACGTATCCCGTTTAGGTAGGAATTAGGTCAAACGTAGTTTCCCTTCTCGAGGATTAACAAAAATAAGGAAATTACAGAGAAACCGATCGAGGCCGACATAGGCCGCTTACCTATCTCGTTCTTGAGAATTTAGGTCGAACGTAGTTCAAATACAAAAGAAAACATTAATGGGATGAAGGGGGTGGCCGAGGCCGACATAGGCCGCCTACGTATCTCATTCTTGAAAATTTAGGTCAGACGTAGTTCATTATAAGAGGGATAAAATTCTAGACATAGTCGGTTACAAGCAAATAGAATGATTACAAGGAAATAACATAATAACAAACTGAAGCTTCACACATAGTATCTTTTGACAGCATTTGAGTTGATCGGTTTCGTCCATTCGGTGCCATCCATCTCCGACAAGACCAAGGCACCTCCAGATAATACTTTGTGAACCATATAGGGTCCTTGCCAATTTGGTGCAAATTTCCTTTTGTACTCATCCTGATGAGGGAAAATGTGTTTAAGGACCAGCTGGCCGATTTCAAATATCCTAGTTCTTACTTTGTTGCGGAAAGCACGAATCATTCTCTGTCGATATAGTTGTCCATGACAAACATCAACCATTCTCTTCTCATCAATCAATATTAACTGATCAATCCGCTTGCGAACCCATTCAGCTTCTTGAATGATTCTCAATGAAGGTATTTCGATTTCTGCAGGTATAACTGCTTTTGTTCCATATACTAGCAAATATGGAGTAGCTCCAACTGATGTTCTGACAGTCGTTCGGTAGCCCAACAAAGCATATGGCAACATCTCGTGCCAACCTCTGCGATTATCAATCATTTTCCTCAAAATTTTCTTGATGTTCTTATTGGCGGCTTCTACAGCTCCCTTCATTTAGGGACGATAGGCAGTTGAGTTTCGGTGAGTAATCTTGAATTGTTCACATATCTCTCTAATCAGATGACTATTAAGGTTCGCTCCATTACCGGTAATGATGGATTCTGGCACTCCAAACCTATATATCAAATTGTTGCGAACAAAATCAACTACAACTTTCTTGGTCACCGACGTATATGAAGCTGCTTCCACCCACTTGGTAAAGTAGTCAATGGCAACCAAAATGAATCTGTGTCTGTTAGAGGCGACTGGCTCTATCGGACCAATGACATCCATGCCCCAAGATACAAACAGCTAGGGTGAACTCATAACATTGAGTTCGTGAGGCGGCACTCGAATCAAATCACCATGCACTTGACATTTATGACATTTATGACATTTCTGCACAAATTTGCAACAATCATGTTCCATAGTTTAAGATTTATTTTTCCTTAAAGAAAAGACAAAACATTATCATAAATGTTTTTACTTTTCCTGAAAGGAAAATATAATATTCTTTCATAATTGGTTTATTCTTTCCTCTTAGAAAAAGGTTTTGAAGTAGCTAGTTCTTTTCAAGTAGGAATGGTTTTAGAATTCTATAAATATAGGTTTGTTTCTTCTAACACAAAACAATAGCATCCACAATATAGTTGTTTAAAAGTTTTGTTTATAGGGAGCTTTGTTCTCTCTAAAGTTTCAATGTTTTTCTTTATATTAGTTTTAATTTGATATAATAATATTTTGATTTTTAGTATAAGTTTTTGTTATCTGATTTATCAACTATATGATTTGCAAATTGTAAACTTCCGCATGACGCCCTAATCACCTTCATAACCCAACATAAACAACCACATATGTTAATATCAACATTTTGGTTTTAATTGAGTTGAAATGTTTAGAAAGAAAAACAAAGCAGAAATGAAAACTATTAGGCATACAAAAGTACAAAATAGTTAACCAAACAACAATAATTGAGATACCAAAAATGCAAATAATCTTCTAGTCATGATTTTGTGCTGAAAGTTTTTAGATAACTTTTATATGTACTTCAGTCATTTTGTCTTGGTTTTAATAACCTTAGTTAAAAATGTTTGAAGTTAATTAGTCTTGGCAACAAGGTAAAAGTTCTATAAAATGCTTGAAATTTTGCCTTTATCTAATTTACAACTTCAATAAAAATTGTCTGAATTTTTTTTTTTTTTATGATGACCTTCACAAAGGCACACCTTAGACAAAAATGTTTATAGGTCTAGGTTTTAAATTGTAAAATTTTTTCTCCATATTAGTTGTTTATCTTTTAAAAAAATAATTTACCCATAATTTTTTTTAAAACAAAACTTTACAAACTTATTTACATTTTTTTAAAAGAATTAATTATTATAAGGTTAAAAAGAGAAAATAATAATTAATTCTCTCCTGATTTTATAAATTGACAAATAATTTGAAAAAAATATTTTTAAAATATGAACGACTAATATTGAATGAACACTAATCATCAAAGAAATTAAAGAATAATTAAGTAGCCAAATTTTCCGTTCTTATCATCAACTCTACTTGGAGTTGCACTGTTGCAGAACAATAATGGATATATATTATATACTAATGTGCCGATGGGACCATTATTAGACCATAGTTAAAACATGATAATTAAGTACGATGGTTGGTTAGTTTTTTTCCCAGTTGCAGTAGGCCTAATTAATATATCGATATCTCTTTAAATTTGGAATACATTTAATTTAGATACTAGAATCAGGACATGCAGCATATGAACACATGAACAATCGATAAAGTGATCCTATTATAATAGTGAAGTAGAGAGGTGTTTTTAAAGCTATCAATAGTTCAAAAACGAAATTAATAATTCGTATCAAATTCAGAAGTATTTTCAATATTTTTGTGTATCATCTATTCTTAACTTTTAAATTTGAGAGTTCATAAACAATATATGTGCTCTCAGTTTTTAAATTTGTTGAACTTCACCATTATTAACATTGTGAAATTAATTCAATGTTAATTGTCCGTACTATGGACAAACCCTAAATTACATAAATTGAAATAAAAGATTATACAATAAAATTAATTTAGTACTAAAAATAGCATAAAAATTGAGGGCTGAAACTAACTAACATGATTAATTAAAATTGAGGAACATCGTATCTTTTTGGCCTAAAAGATATTTGAATACTATACATTTATATATGCACCATTGAAGATAAATACCAACTGGCTAACAACCAAGTTATTTTCATTTTTGTCATTGCATTTGATCACGGGTAAAGTTGATGTAATGACCCTTCAGGTCATTTTTAAATTAAAGAATTCTTTCCCTCGTATAGAGCATTCCTGTAGCGACCCCAAGTCATTTATGACTTGCTGGCACTGACTGTTTGGTCGCCTGGTTGTTCGTTTGGGTTTTAGACCCGTTTCCCTGTTTTGGAGATTTTTATAACTTGAAAAGTTGACTTTGGTCAACCTTCTTGGGAGTCGTGCTCGAGATGAAAATTCGAAGCTAGGTTAGCTTCGGAAGATCGATTTTGGTCTAGAACGACCCTTCGTTCGCTTCCCGAGGCTTTAGATGGCAGTTGTGGAATCTGGCTCAAACGATACTGGGTGTGGGACCCACTTTTCATCGAAGAAATCTCCAAATGGAAATTCCGCCTTCACCGTTGAGTCCGAAATATCATTTTCAATTAGATTCCATATATGGTTTGTATTTTTCCGATTCCGAACTAGTCCGGAACATCGAAATTTAAGTTTGGAGGGTTGTAGAATTTTGACGCGGCGGTGACGTGGCAGAGCCACGCGACGCCACGTGGCAGCGGCTGGAAATTTCAGATTTTAGGACGAGTTCGTCCAAGTTTTTCCCTCAACTTCAACATCAGATTGCTCCTTCATTTTGAGTCCAAATTAGGTGCTTTAAGAGGCTAACTTCAAGAGAATTTCGTGGGGAATCTAGCGGTGATCTCAGAAACGCGAGGGGAGGCTTCGTTTGAGGTAAGGAATCGAATTTAGCCACTGCTAGGATGACTTTCGGATTGAATTGTTGTTGAATTTTGAAATGTGAGATCTTGATCATCTTAGGTCCGTTTTGAGTCATTCTTGAGGCTAACTTGTAGAGTTTTTCGCAAGGATCGTCGTGGTATAATCTGTTTGGGTTGAAAGGGTCTCGTTTTTCCAGAAATTGGTGATTAAGGGGCTGCCCATTTTAATTATTGTGGCTGATTTGCTATGTTTTAGGCATCTGTTTGTGCTAAAATTTGGGGTATTAGTTTAGTAAGGTATTTGGGACATTTCCACGGATTCGATTTCGAGATTTCAATTGTGGGCCCCACAATCCCGTTTTAGACCCGATTTTGGGTCCGTCTCCGAAAAATACAATTTTAGTGTCAATATATTCGTAATGACGAGGTGATTAACCTTTTGTTAGTGGGGAAGCGTTCGGAGACCGTTCGGAGGGAAAAAGATCCGGTACCGTGAGTTGGAGCACGCGTGGTCCAGCTTACTTATGTCCAGGCTTAGCTACAGTACCCGGTTCGAGTCCGTGGTCCAGCTTACCTGTGATCTGGTTTTGGCTACAGTACCCGGTTAGAGTCCGTGGTCCAGCCCACCCGTGCCCGACCTTTGGCTACAACACCCGGTTCGAGTCCGTGGTCCAGTCCATATAGGTTGACTCATTAGCTATAGTACCCGGTTCGAGTCCGTGGCCCAGCTTGCACGTGGTGTATTCCCAATTCCTCACTAAAGCTTCAGTTAGTCTTGATTATTCTTATCTGTAGGTTGAGGTTTTGGAGGTTGGAGAGATTCCGATTAAAGTCCGAGACGTAATGAGATCCTGGAATATGATTGGGAACGGTTCAGTTAAAAGTCCGGAAATTGGTAATATTGTGATACACCTTCTAGCTCCATTATTTTACTTTATCTGCCGATGCATCTGCCGTATTGTTATTTTCCTACTTTTGTTTGATTTCTACCCTCAGACCCATTACTTGTTGTTCCGGGTTACGGGTTGGCTTACCTGCTGGTGGGTTATAGTAGGTGCCATCATGACTTGATAAATCGGGTCGTGACAGTTGATGTTCTCTAATCTAATACAAGACATCCTTGGTAGACCCCCCATTGCAAACTCGACCGCTAATTTTTTTTTTGTTAGATAAATAAAAAAATCTGACTATTTAGTCGAGATGTTCAATCATCCAACTTTAAATTTATCTAAAATGCAGTACCTTTTTTAACAAAAATACAATGTATTTTAGTCGGTTATTTTTTTTAATTTAAATTATGCCTTTTGAGTTATCAAAATAGGATTTCTATTGACCGTAAGCTTAATTTGATAATGCAAATTTTGTTAAAATAAATAAATTGTATATTGTAAGTAATGCACATTTCAACACACGTATGCATATTAGGGCTGAAGCTATATAGTTCTTATGACACTTGTTTAAGCTTGGATTTCTAAAAGAATGTTTGGATGTGTCATTTGTTTAAATATAATGTTTATTTTGATGACTAGTTAAATTTAATTTATATCATTAAATTTATTGTTAGGTAATAACGTGATTTTTCATTTTGTGTAATGGTTGATTTAGTATGAATATATGGTCATAATATTATTATTTTTTTCATTTTGTTTTACTTACTATTTAATAATTGTATTTTATTATTTACTCTTTTTTTATATTATAAATCAACTCCGTACTCTATTTTTCTGGTGTGTTTATCTTTTTGATTTTTTTGACTTTATGTAATTATCGAAAAAGATACAATTTAATATAACATAATATAATATATTTTAAATGACATGTAACAACCATCCAAACAAAGTATAAATATATAGTTTCATCAAAAGTTGTGGTGATAAAGTGATAAATTTCGTAGTGAGCTTCGAATTATAACAACGAACTCACTTTTTAGTAAATAATATTTTATACGTTAAACATGAGTTTTTAAAAAAAAATTGAACTCAGATTAGCGGAATCTCAATACGAATAGTACTCTATAAAAGAAGTTCATAAATAAATAGTCCATTTAATGGCAAATTTAATCCTTTTGTCAATACAAAAAAGTCCATGAATAATCTTTTCCGATATTTGGTATTGCATTTTAGTTCTAAATTAAACACCTTTTACCTGATTTGATTACAAATATATAATAAATTACTTGAACCATCAAAGAAGAATTTGCACATTAATTAATCAGAACCGACAAACTTAGGAAAGATATTATTAGTCATAGACTCATAGGACATGGATCTTGTTCCATAATTACTAGTTATAATAACAACTGTAAAATTTATATATTTAATTAAGCCAAATAAATATAATCTTTTCCCTTTTTTTTTTCTTAAAATAGCCTTGCGCGGGTAAGGCTCATGGCGGTTGAGCCTTACAAGCCTAAAAGCTAATGCGTCTTGTAAGGCTCATGGGTTTCTGTGCCTTGCGGCGGAAACCCTGATTTAGACGCCATTACAAATTGTTGTCCTATAATTCAGTTGCCCTTTTGAAATTTTCAACAAAAATTGTTGCCCTTTTGGTTTCGGAGGCCCCCTCATTTTGAAGTTTTGGTTTCTTAAATCTTGTTATAATAACTACTGTAACATTTATATATTTAATTAAGCCAAATAAATATAATCTTTTTCGTTTTTTTTTTAAAAAAAAATAGCCTTACAAGCCTAAAAGTTGTTGCGCCTTATAAGGCTCATGGGTTTCTGCGCCTTGCGGCGGAAACCCTGGTTTACACGCCATTTCAAATTGTTGCCCTTTTGGTTTTATAAATAATTCACTTTCCCTTTTGAAATTTTCGAAAAATTTTGTTGCCCTTTTGGTTCCGGAGTCCCCCTCATTTTGAAGTTTTGGTTTCTTAAATCTTGTTATCCTTGAATTTTTCTAGCACTTAAAGTTTTGGTTTTTTAATTTTTTTTATTTCTTTCAATGTATTAAGTTTCTTTTTATTTCATTCTGATTAAATAAAAAAGAAATTACTTTATTTTACTATCTTTGTTGTGGTTAAAACTTAAAAATAGTTAAATGAATTCACGTATTTGAAACATAATGACATGTTTTTCTCATATATTATTAGAAAAATAACAATTTTCATACCGAATAAATTAAATTATTATTATTATTTTAATCCAGTAACTTGAACTTTTGATGATTGTGTTTTGATTGTATTTGCATTAGTAATGAAATAACTTGGTGATATCGAAGAAACAGAGTGATTGATTGAAAACATATATAATAAAAATAATATATCCTCAGGGATATCGGAAAATTGTTATACAAATGAATTTCTACAACAACAATAAACGATGAAAGTTCTAGTTCAATTGAATATACGATAAAATTAACTCCTAGTCAAAGCAACATAAAATACACATTTGCATTCATTACAATAGTATTTCTTGAGCCTTTTCTTTTTTCCATCCTTAAACCTAATTTAAGTCTACTGGGCATGTCTAATCAAAATTAATATGCAATTGATTAAACATAAAAGGATCTTATCCATGAAATCCACATCACGTAATCAATAGCAATACATATTACAACTTGGACTTAGTTGTAACTCCAATGCAAACTGATCAATAATAATGAATACTAATGTTGTGACGGTACCGGATGGGATTATCCATAAGTAATACGTAGCACTTATTAATTACTAAAACTTATTTGTTTGAAAGCAGAAATTAATAAATAAAGAACCTAGCTTTTTTATTCATCATAAGCATTAATATTACATAGAAGCATGATCCACATTATTTTAGAAAGCGAGCTAGGTTATAATAAGCATAGATAGATAATTAACTATGCATCATTCTTGTTTACTTTGGTGAAGCCAAATGGATAAGGCTTGTTATTGAGAGCCAGACGGTGGTAGCCACTATTGTAGGTCAATCCGACATCTGCACAATCAAAGTTACATGTTGGACAAATATATTTACTAGGACAATACCTTAACTTGTAAGAATGAGGTATCCCTGTCTCATATTTCTCAATTTTGAACCAGTTCTCTATGTTATTAGGTCCTGGAAATCCTAAGGTACCACCAGTTATAACAAACCTAAGTGGTGAATCCGTCGGCCCTACGATAGAATAACCAACTTCCCAAACAGTTTCGTTAACACATGACTCAGTTGAAGAAGAAGTTGAGAACTTTATACTAACATCTTGGTTTTCATAAACGAAATGACTTCCAAGTTCCATAGTATAAAACATAACGGGCGTGCTGTGATCAACTTCACCCTGCACAACACCATTTGGGCATTTGGTGTTTCCAAGATCAGCTAAGTATGTGCTTCCGCCTCCCCAGAGAACACTCAGAATGGAGTACTCCTCGAATATCTTGAGTGGTTCGCCGTCCAAGTCCAGCACCGCATTCCCACTATTATCAGAAATGGAAAATTCATGAGAAAAGGCAACCAAAGAGAGGGTAGTTGAAAGCAACAGGAAACTCAATATATTAATCGACTTCATCTTTCTTTCTGTATTTTGCTTCCTATAAATCTATCTCCAATTTATAGATGCATGGCTTCATTTGCACGTTTTTTGTTACATGAATAATAGTATCTATTTCGTCCTTCAATGTCTGAGACATATAATAATAATTATTATATAACTTAAAAAAATTAGTATAAAGACTTTCTATTTTTAACAAATAAGAATTAAAAGTAAGGTTGGCAGATTCTAGGAGAGGTCGTCATATAATTTTCTGTTCATCACCTTAAGTCACAATTAAGTATCACTTACATTTAACGGTGAATTTTATAACTTTTGTAAAAAATGTTTGATGTTAGTCTTGACAAGCAAGCTAAAAGTTCACTAAAATGTTTGAAGTTTGGCCTTATTAATTATTAGTATAATTTACATAATTACAACTTGCAAACTTTAAAATACAATTTTTACACACCTCAACATATAATTATCTAGATAGATTTATATAAATCTTATAGTGCAATAGTTAATTACATTATTTCTCTACACTTTTCTAAAATACAAGATTCCCTTAAAATTTATAGATATCGAATACATTACTAGACTTCCGAATATATCACTGGACTTCCTAATACATCAATAAACATCTAGATACATATGAAGAGATGTATTAGAGAGGGGATACGACATCCAGATACATAGGGGAGGGATGTATCTGAGAGGGATAGGACATCCAGATACATACGGGAGCGATGTATCCGAGAGGGAGGGATGTATCAGAGAGGGGGATAGGGATGTATCAGCGAGAGGGAAGTGATGTATCCAAGATGGATTTTTGAAATCTTTTCAAATGGAGGAAATTTTAAAGATTATGATAAAATAAGATGTGTATTTTGGTAATTTTTCCTAATTAGAATACATTTTCATGCCTTTTTCGTACTTGGTCTCGAATTCCTTTGTGTATTTTGTTTATGATTAGGAGACGGCTATTGGTATACTATAGGTCTAGGTTTTAAATTGTAAAAAAATATCTCCATTTGTTTTTTTTTTTTAAATAATAATTTACACACTTGTTATTTTGTTTTTTAAAAAAAAAAAAAAAACTTTACAAACTTGTTTACAATTTCTAAAAAAAATAAATTGTAAAGTTAAAATGAGAATTTTTTTAATTAATTCTCTTTAGATTTTATAAATTGACAAAAAAGTTAAGATAACTATATTTATAATGTGATCAACTAATATTGAATGAATAACCAACATGAGTTGTGGTGTAGTTCTGAGACTGGTCCATCCTTAATCAGAGGTCTCGAATTTATGTCCGGATTTGCAAAAAGTCTTGTTAGAAATATTACAGTCAATGAACATTGCAGTGCGTAATTCAGATTTAGTCCCAAATTTTCCATTCTTATCATCAACTCTAGTTGCAGTTGAAGTATTGCAGGCCAATAATGGATATGTTCTAATGTGCCGACGGGACCATTAGAGACTAGCCATAACTAAATTAGAGTAATATATTGTAAACAAATATGTAGTTTAATTTTGAAATCTACAAGTGTGTGCTATATATATATATATTGTAGAGTCTAAATAATTAAAAATTAAAAATTATAGGTATAAAATTATTTTTTATCTATCCAAACTACTTAATTAGAGAGGCGTTACCAATTTTAGAAAGGAAAATAAATAAAAGATTCAAACTTTTAGGGTGTGTTTGGTATGAAGAAAATTGTTTTCCTGGAAAACAAATAGATTTTTGACTTATTTTCTCATGTTTGGTTGGTGAGTAGAAAATATTTTCCGGAAATTTTTTTTTAGTGTTTGATTTAAGAATGAAAAATATTTTTGAGAAATTATCATTTATTTTTACTAGAGAGTAGAAAATAATTTTTGAAATTGAAAATATATTTTAAAAATAAACTTAATTTTTTTTTCTGGTGCGGGGTGGGATGGGGGGGAGTGGTGAGCGTGGGGTGGAAAAATATTAGAAAATATTTTTAAAAACAAACTTAAAATTTCTTTTTTTTTTGGAGGAGGGCGGGCCGGTAGGGGGCAGATGGTGGGGGGTTGAGTGTTGGGGTGGGGTGGGGTGAAAAAATAAAAATTTGAAATAGAAAATATTTTTTCAAACTATAAGTTTTTTAGAGGGGGTGGGTGGTAGGAGGATGGTGGTGGGGTGAAAAAATAAAAAATTGAAGTTGAAAATATTTTTAAAAAAATAAGCTTTAAATTTATTTTTTCAAAAAAAAAATTGTAATTTAAAGTTGGAGGAGAGTTTTGGAAAATGTTTTCCTTGTTTTTTAAGGAAAGTCATTTTCCTTAAATTTGAGGAAAATGAGTTGATTTGAAAAATATTTTCCAAAACTTGTAACCCAACAAAACATGAGAAAATTGGAAAATATTTTCCGGAAAATGTTTTCCTTCATACCAAACACACTCTAATTAGCCTCACTTAGAGAGGTGCACTCAATCATCATTGCACGACATTATATGATACTTCAAGTGTGGGTTCACACATCTATATTTAAATATTTTATAAAAGATATACTACTATTATATATGATTTCAGAAAGGAAGCATGAATTTACGTGAATCCAATGACCCTCTCCTGAATACGTCTCTTGATATTCACCATTCAATATAGATAACAAGCGAACAACCACAAATGAATATTAATGGCCCAACGAGACGGCACATGCATGAGATTCTCCCGTGACTGAAAAACTTTAGTTGTCGACATAATTCATTTAGATATTTAAATTTAAATATGTATTTATTGCATATTCATTCTTAATTAAAGGTCTTGAATTTATGTTCGGATATGTCGACATAATTCATTTAGACATTTAGACTTCCGAATACATCACTGGACTTCCCGATATATCAATAAACATCTAGATAAATAGGAAAGAGATGTATTAGAGAAGGGATAAGACATCCAGATACATAGGGGAGAGATGTATCTGAGAGGGGATAGGACATCCAGATTCATACGGGAGCGATGTATCCAAGAGGGAGGGATGTATCCAAGAGGGAAGGGATGTATCAGAGAGGGGGATAAGAATGTATCAGCGAGAGGGAAGTGATGTATCCAAGATGGATTTTTGAAATCTTTTCAAATGGAGGAGATTTTAGAGATTATGATAAAATAAGATGTATATTTATATAATTTTTCCTAATTAGAATACATTTTCATGCCTTTTTCGTACTTGGGTCTCGAATTCCTTTGTGTATTTTGTTTATGATTAGGAGGCGGCTATTGGTATACTATAGGTCTAGGTTTTAAATTGTAAAAATTTTGCTCCATTTGTTTATATTTTTTTTAAAAATAATTTACACTCTTGTAATTTTGTTTTTTTTTAAGAAAAAAAACTTTACAAACTTGTATACAATTTCTAAAAAATAATAATTGTAAAGTTAAAATGAGAATTTTTTTAATTAATTCTCTTTTGATTTTATAAATTGACAAAAAAATTAAGATAAATATATTTATAATGTGATCAACTAATATTGAATGAATGACGAACAAGAGTTGTGATGTAGTTCTGAGACTGGTCCATCCTTAATCAGAGGTCTCGAGTTTATGTCCGGATATGGAGAAAGTCTTGTTAGAAATACTACAGTTAATGAACATTGCAGTGCGTAATTCAGATTTAGTCCCAAATTTTCCATTCTTATCATCAACTCTAGTTGCAGTTGCAGTATTGCAGGCCAATAATGGATATGTTCTAATGTGCCGACGGGACCATTACAGACTAACCATAACTAAATTAGAGTAATCTATTGTAAACAACTATGTAGTTTAATTTTGAAATCTACAAGTGTGTATATATATATATATATATTGTAGAGTCTAAATAATTAAAAATTTAAAATTATGGGTACAAAATTATTTTTTATCAATCCAAACCACTTAATTAGAGAGGCATTACCAATTTTAGAAAGGAAAATAAATAAAAGATTCAAACTTTTAGGAGGTGTTTGGTATGAAGGGAAATGTTTTCCTGGAAAACAAGTAGATTTTTTATTTATTTTCTCATGTTTGGTTGGTGAGTAGAAAATATTTTCCGAAAAAGATTTTTTAGTGTTTGATTTATGAATAAAAAATATTTTTGAGAAAATATCTTTTATTTTTACTAAAGACTAGAAAATATAGAGAGGGGGATAACACATCCAGATACATAGGGAAGAGATGCATTTGAGAGGGGATAGGACATCCAGATACATATGGGAGCGATGTATCAGAGAGGGAGGGATGTATCCAAGAGGGAAGGTATGTATCAGAGAGGGGGATAGGGATGTATCAACGAGAGGGAAGTGATGTATCCAAGATAGATTTTTGAAATCTTTTCAAATGGAGGAAATTTTAGAGATTATGATAAAATAAGATGTATATTTAGAAAATTTTAGAGATTATGACAAATTCACCCTGCACAACACCATGTGATCGTTATAGACGAAGATATAAACATTGAGTATTACTGTTTCTTAGATCTTGTTTGGCATAAGTATTAAAAATTTCTTATTTTAGAAGCATTTTTTAAGTAGCTTTTCAGAAAAGTGTTTTCCAAAAATAAATAAATTGTGTTTGACTAATTCATTTAAAAAATATTTCTGATAAGCAGATTGTGTTTGACTAATTTTTCATAAAAAGTGTTTTTGAGATTCAAATTACAACAAAGACAAGTATCAATGCACTTTTAATAATAAGATTATATTATAAAGAGAAGTTATTTTAAATTTCTATTATAAAAATTTTAATTAAATTTTTATTGATGAAATATTAACAAATTTTCAATCAATATTGTATTTAAATATATAAAAATAAATTAATTAAATATTGATATACTATTAACATGATGCTTTAAATATAATTAAAATATCAAGCAAAATAAATTTAATAATTAGTTTTCAAATTACATAACCACATAGGACAAATTCACCACAAAAATAAATAATATCTTATTTTTATTCCTAATCTTGCAAAAGTTTTGTTTTTACCTTTTTTCTAATCCTACAAAAAATACATAAAATTTAAAATGTAATATGTAATCACAAAATAAAAATAAAATAAAAAATTACATAAAAATAAAAAATATTTTTTAAAAATGAAACTTAGCAAAATTTATGAGATGTGTGAATTGATTAATAAGAGATATAAATGTAAATATGTATATATGACAGAGATAATTTAATCTTGAAAAAGATAGTTTTTGGTTTCTGCTTTTGCTTTTTTTAAGAAGTATGAATCTATAAGTTTTTCACAACAAAAAATTGTTTCTGCTTCCGTTTAAAACAAGTCTTAATGATTTGTCAAACATCTTAATTTTTCGTTTTTCTTTTTTCAAAATAAGTACTTTGATCTCATAACAACAATGCATATCTTAACCATGGTTATAGTTAGATGGGTTGAGTTATCTATAGAAAAGTGATATGTATGGAACAAACAAAAGTCAAATTAAACCTATTAATTAGCGATAGAGACATAATGATTTTTAATATGTGTTTATTAAGAAAATATAGACAAAAGAAAAATGACTAAGTTTTGAAAAATCGATTAAACTTATGGTTTAAGAGAAATCGAATTTTCAAAAGAACAGAATCGCCACTTAATTTTTAGTAAAAATCAAGAAAAAAAAGCGTAAGGTTTTAAAAAGATTTAAACAGATAAAATCAATTGAAAATAAAAGGGTTTGAAGTTCAATGTACATTCCGAGAAGGTGTTAGGCCCTTGGAATGCCCGCTAACTTGTGGTTGACCGGTGATTTGACCAAAATGATTTTGACTAATTTTGAAATGTAACTTAAGTAAAAGAATTCATTTATTTTAACTAATTATTTTTTAAAAACAATTTAACCAAGTAAAGAACTCACGACTTTGACTAATTTTGAAAGTTTTACGAAGTAAAAGAACTCATTATTTTAACTAATTATTTTTAAAATTTAACTAAGTAAAGAACTCACGACTTTGACTAATTTTGAAAGTTTTACGAAGTAAAAGAACTCATTTAACCTATTCATTTATTACTATTATTATTATTATCACTTGATTTACCTTAGGGAAATGGACTAAAGGGGAATTTCCTAAAGGGGAAATAACTTGAATTTTGACATGACTAATATTAAAAAAAGAGATAAATAGTGGATAAAATACATAAGAAAAAAAAATATTTAACTTTGAATATAAAGAGAAATGGCTATCTTCGGGGAATTAATTAAGTTAAACCAAAGATCAAATAAATGTGTTAGTCAAATACAATGAAACAAATAAGAGCAAGGAAAGGAATATCAAATTTGGGCCTTTGGCCCAAATTCCCAAATCTGCAAAAAAAAAAACAAAATAATAATTCATTGGGCTTTTGGCCCTCTTTCCATCTTCATTGGTCATGATATACACCAAGTGTATATTAGAGGTATACACCATGTATATCGCTAAGTCTCGAACTCCCAAACCTGTATTTTTATTTTAACTATGTATTTTGCATTTTCCATCTATGTTTTTCACGTTTTGCCCCGTATATGATATTTTTCTGACTGTATATCGATGTATACAGCAGACATATCAGCTTGTTTTAGACCTTTCCGGAGCTTGGAAATTTAATTTCCATCATTTATTTTGCTTCTTTCACGTTTTTCTTCCCCGTGTAACCGACAGTCTGGCTGACTCGAAAAAGTTCAACTCAAAAATATGCAAGAGGGGAGTCCGAAGGGACTCGAATTGGTGTCACATGTAAACAAATAAGAGATAAAAATTAGCAGCTCATCAGTGGCCCCCACGAATCCAAAATATAGAATATTAATAGAAGAGCTTAGAAGCTAAATAGTCATTAATTAGACCACAACTAAAGCAGATCACATCAATTTGAAGGAAAAAAAAAACTCTCACACACATTAGTCATCTTATTCTAAGCAAAACAAACTCAATTTGAAGATAATGAGCTAAGATGAACTGACGATAGAGAAAAAGATGGTGCTTTTAAGTAAGAAAATAAAAAAATGAAATAAAAAAAAAAAAGGAAATATGGAAGCATTTAAGGGAAGCATGTGACACTGTATGCATAGTTGGACTCTTCTTACTGTGATTCATCATAACACATGTATTTTAAAATGAACACATGGACTGATATTTCAAAGTAAAGGGTTGAACACTATCCATGTGATCTTCAGAGCAAGTCGTTCAGTTAATTTCAGACTAACATTATCACGCTAATATTAAAAATAATAATAATAATAATCAACTACAACACATACTTTGTACTAAACCATACGATCAACCTTACGACCTTAGGCTTATTTTGAAGACAGAATAAGGTATAGGAAAAACAAGTGTAGCAGTGTTCAAGTAGGCAAAATCAAGACAGACAATACTAAAGGCAAAAAAAATGAGCTCAAAACAACTTGACGTCTTGATTCATTCATTCAACACAATGGCAAAAGAATGAAGGGCACGACTTCAAACACTAAGTGCTTCTACGGATTCAGAACATATATTTGAATCCTTTTCGAGAGCAAAAACTAAACAGAAGGCCCTATTTCTACTAAAAGCTAGAAAAAACAAAATCAACCCAAATAGACGAATAGAGCTAGAATCAGAGGAAGAACTTAAGAGGGGTGAGGTTGTATACCTTTTATGGAGCAGCGTTCTGGAACAAGACAAAGAGCTAAAGGCAACGAGCTGTCCACGACCACAAACGACGATTCTGGTAAATGTACGTGAACTGAGAAACGATGCAAAAGACTCAAGCAAGCACTGAACTCGCACTCTCTTTGCTTCTGAGACCTATTCTCAAATGTCTGTATACAAATATTTATAGCTAGTAGTCTACAATATTTCCTCTTAAATTTCGGCTAATTCCTCTTGATGTTTTCTCAATAATTGCTTTTTAACACCAAAAGTTCCAACTAAAAAATTTCCCCCCCTCTCTTCTCCCTTTTTTTTCCCCAATGAAAAACAAAGGACTATTTAAAACCGAAATTAGGGCAGATTTTTGAGGGAAAACCGATGAAATCCAATAGGGATAAGGTCCATTTGAAATTCAAACCCCATAAATTCCTTTCACCCTTCAGGCTAAGCACCTTTTCTTGAGGTTTTGACTCATTCCAAAAAGGGAAAGGGGGACGGATAGATGGGATCGAATCACCCGTCCTTGAGATGCTACGTGTCTCCATCTCGCAGCTGCAAGGACAGAAGACGCGTGCTGGCAACTAGTTTTTGTTGTTGTTGCAGCGAGGGAGACGCTGTTAAGCGTGAAAAATCGTTGCTGCTTTGGTAATCTTCTGTCTAGCATGAAAGGGGAGAAGAGAATTGTTGCGTTTTTTTTTTGAATAAGGAAATGGGCCGGGTCGGTGAATTAAGAGGTAGGGATGGAGTTTGGGTATTGAATTGGTGGGCTAGGAATCTAGAATTGGCTGACAATTGATGGAGATAAAAGGGAAAAAGGCTACTGGAAATTGCATAAAAAGGGCTGGAAATCTGGCCCATTTTCAGGTGTCAAGGAATTGGAACTTAAGCTAGGAATGACTATCTTTGCAAATTATGAAATAACTATCGAATTACTATCGTAACCAATTTGAGTTGAAATTGTATCCAAATTGAATTAAATATTTAACCGAATGAGTTTAGTTCGTAAATTCAGCTAAAACTAACAGGACAAATTAATAGAAATTAATTAATGAACTTCTTGATCTTAATGCAATAAAATAATTAACTTAATAAAAAGAACTAATTCAACCACATACCTATAATTCAAACTAAATTAAATTAATAAAGCGTTTAACGGTAAAAAAAATAAAATCATTTCAAGATAGTTTCCAAGTGTTTGTAAAGTATATTAGTTACATACGTAACAATGTAAAACATCTCTATTATTTAAAATATTTGAAATATTATAAAAGTGAATAAAACTCTTAAAAATATCTTGAAACATATTTTGAATTTTCATAAAATTAATTATTTCAAATCGTTTGAAATTAAGGAAGCTCACAAATTAATTCTTATAGTGGAGAGTCAAAATTGGGTATCAACAACTGTCCCTCATTTTACTTGGATTGATGCAAGAAATTCGAGGAAAATAAAATTGACAAATCCAATTTTGACCGACCATGTCTTCATCCTTTAGGAGAGGGATTTGGTACGGACTTTAGGAATTATGGCCGAACCCCAAAAATGGGTTTCCTACATATCTCAGGTTATATGAGAATTTAGGTCACTTGTAGTTCGATATGCTTGATTTGATGCACGATTTTGAAAGAATTCAAGGTCATCCCGATATCGAATTACGAAGAGATCGAAATGCTCGAGAATAAGATTTAAGAGTGAATGTTGGAATACAATTGAGTTTTCAACATAGATTCCGCCTACATATCCCTAACTCTAGGGAATCAGGTTGCTCGTAGTTCGATTCGATCAGTTGAAAAAGAAATCTATTATGCCAGATAACCTTTGGTTCAGGAAAACTGACAAAATAAATCGAGTATAAAAAGGAGGCTTGTAACCTCTTAGTCATGAATGTGGCGCGCTTCACACCCTTAATTAAGAATTCACACGGACATAATTCCCAAAGCTCTTGGCACATTTGTCTCTCGGATTGGAAAGCCGCTTCCGATAGAAACCAAAAAATTTTGGAAGCGAAACTGAAACTGACAAACCTAAGAAAAACCCACATGCCTTATGATAGGGGTATGGTTTGATTTTGGTGGAAGTCGCTCCTCTGCTCGCGTCCTAAGAGTTTGACACCCCTCTTTGGACCATGTCCCAGTTCACTGCTAAGAAAAAGTTCCACATTGTGCTGCATCCTTTTTGATGTCGTCCGCACCTGTGGTTTGTTTTGAGAATTCATCCTCTCGGATGCTCTCGATAAAGATTGAGATAAAATCCATTAGCATAAAATGTAATTCAAATGGGAGATAGTGTCTGTTACCGTGTTGACACTTAATTTCTCTCCTTGAACATTTGACGTCAATTTCATCGGTTTGACGTAGAGAAAATAAAGCTTGTGTCTTATATTTGTAATATAATATTCGATGTACTCTTCCTTTGATGTTAAAGTAATAAAATAGGCTGATGTAATATGTTGATAGTTCTCTTGATGTCGTCTTTGCAAAGGAAAATGATGCAGTTGATGTTGATCTTCTTGTAATGGGTAAATCTTTCTTTTACGATGAATAAATTCCTTTCCTGCGATGCATGAATCTTTTTCCCCCGATGCATGAATCTTCTCTTGCAATGCATGAATTTTTTTTCCGCGATGCATGAATTTTCTCTTGCAATGCATGGATTCTTTTCGCGCAATACATGAATCTTTCTCCCGCAATGTATGACTCTTCTTGCGATGCATGGATCTTCTCTTGCAATACATGATTTCCTTCTCTTGCAATGCATGACTTCTTTCCGCGATGCATGACTTTTTTTCCCCGCAATGCATGAATCCTTCTCTTGTTATGCATGCATCTTCTCTTGCAATACATGACTTTTTCATCTTTCTATGCATGCATCTTCTCTTGCAATACATGAATCTTGTAATGACCCGAACCCGAAAGGTCATTTTTGATAATTTTGAATAGTCATTTATCTATAGTTAATTAATTTGCAGGTAATTTCTTTATTAATAAAAATAATGGCCCAAGTCTGAAATGTTAAAATAGGTTAGTAGGAATTATTATTTTTAATATATAATTAGTTTAAAGAAAAAAAAGAAAGAGGCGGAAGAAAAAAAAACCAACCTAGACGTGCGACAGAAAACAAAAAAGCAGGAAAATTCAAGTGATTCAGGTTAGTTCTAACCAAGATTCTTTATAAAATTGTATATATATATATATATATATATATATCTTAGGGTGATGTTATTGTTAAGGGATATGGTTGGAAATTGTTTGTTTTTAAAGGAAAAGAGACAAAATAGTGTCAGTACATTGTTGGGGTTGAACATAAGGGAAATTTGAATTGAAAATCAAGGTGGGTGTGATTCTTATAGTCAAATTATGTAATCATTGTCATGAATGGATAAGTGTTGGGTTTTCTGTGTGTTTTTCATGGTTTTGCCATGAATTTGTGTGACCAGTAGAATTCACAATTAGTTGTTTCTATTTTAATTATCATATTATAAATTAAATATTTAGTATATTGAGATAGGTAACTAAATATTGGGTGTATTATGTTATGAAAATTATTAGAGTTGTATTGTTTGGAGAAATTATGACTTAATCCTAGACTTGAAATTTAGGAAATATGGAATTTGACCTATTAGTTGGAATCAAGATTTAGGAAATTTATTGTACATTTGAGCGAGTTTTTGGGTCAAGGCTAGACACATAATTATATATGTGTTGTTAGTTTCAAAACCTTATTGTGCTTATTCACTTGAATAGATTTCATTGATTTGGAATCTAAACGAAAGGGTAAGACTCAAGTCCCGAAGTGATTGTTCGAATATTTGAGGCAAATGGATTTCTAAACCCTTGTTAAGCGTATGGAATTCGTGTATTTCCTTGTGGTATATGGTTGGGAGTAATGTGATCAATTGTTTGTGTGATGTGTTGAGAATTGTTTCAAAGACTTGTCGAACCATTGTTGAAGTTGTATCATGATTGTGTTGTTGTGATTTGTGCAATGTTATGAAAATGGTCATCTCCTCATTATTTGTGTGAACATGTTATTCGCATTGTTCTGAGACATGATTGTGATAAGTGTTATGTGATAAGATGATGTACCATTTTGAGGGACGTATCGCGCGCCGCGATGGATACTATATTTCGAGAGGCGTATTGCGCGTCGCGATGGTTACTATTATTGAGGGTTGTATCGCGCGCCGCGATGGATGCATGGACAGATATGTCCCTCATGGGTCCCGAACTGAGAGACAGCGGGTGTGTATCATTAGGTCAGACATGCATCACTATATTTGACATTGCATTTCATTGCACATTTTTATTATTGATGAACTTGATCTTGTGTGTTGCTGATCTTGTGAGTTCCTTTCTATGAAACTTGTTATTGATGAATATTGAGTTGTTATTGAGAATATATAATCTGTTAGAGTGTTGTTGTTGAGCTGTATGCTTTGTAAATTGTGAATTGTTAGGTTGGGCTGCTTTTATGCAGGTTGTAGTTATGGAGGTTAGGATGGGGTGTAAGGAGTACCCGTATTTTGTACCCTTAGCTTGTTGTTTAGAGGTTTGCTTGTTGAGTACCATGTGGTTTGGTACTCACCCCTTGCTTTTAAAATCTTTTGTAGGTTACGAGCCCGGATCTTCGTGATACCTTTCATTCTCTTCATTTCCGAGGCTTTCTGTGGAGATCTGAGAGGTAGTTGTTTGTCATCTCAGCGAACCTTCTTACTCATGTTTATGATTTTGTGTTTACTTGAAAGACAACATCATTTGAGACTTGCGTATTTTTATTTCAATTATAGTATTTACATTAGAGGCTTGTGCACGTGACAACCAGGTTTTGGGGATCGAATTAAGTTGACTTGTTTTCGTAATAGTAATTGTTATTGAGCTTTGCTTTATTTCCGCACTTTATCAAAATGATTGGGTTTTAGGCCAACTTGTCTTGGTGGGATACGACGAGTGCCATCACATCCATTTTTGGGTTATGACAAATCTCTTCTTTCGCGATGCCTGAATCTTCTCTTTCGTGATGCCTGGATCTTTGATGATGCCTTCCTGATACCAAACGAAGATGGTGCTTCATCCAGCAATATAGGTGATCTTCTGGGTATCTCTTAGACGGTGATATCGTCTCAATCGACAATATAAATAAAAATGACCCTCGGAGTAGTGGTATCATCTCATTCGACAATACGATATAAATGACTCTCCGGGTAGTGGTATCGTCTCATTCGACAATACGAATAAAAATGACCCTCGAAGTAGTGGTATCATCTCATTTGACAATACGATATAAATGACTCTCCGGGTAGTGTTATCGTCTCAATCGATAATATAAATAAAAATGACCCTTGGAGTAGTGGTATCATCTCATTTGACAACACGATATAAATGACTCTCCGGGTAGTGATATCGTCTCAATCGACAATATAAATAAAAATGACCCTAGGAGTAGTGGCATCATCTCATTTGATAATACGATATAAATGATTCTCAGGGTAAGAATATTATCATATCTGATAATATAATGCAGATAAATGTCTTCCAGGTGTTTCTAGCTGTTGGAAAATAACAATATTGCTCTTTTCGTGGTTTTTGTTTGTTCCATCTTCGAACATAATCACAATGTTCATTATGATCCTCGCTTTGTCGGAAATTGAATGAAATAATGTTATTCATGTTCCAAAATCTTTGATATAAGCAACATAAAATATTTCCTGCATCCAAAGAAAAATCATCAATTTTGGGGAGCTCTTCGCCCTTTTGACTTCTCCATAATCGTTGAATGGTGGAATATACTGATTTTAAGGTAAGCCTATAGACCTGCATCCATAGAAAAATTGTTAGTTTAAAAATGAACTGGTCTGTGTCGATCTCTTCGATTGTCTGCTCCTTCTCTTGCTATCTTCGGTTGATTTCTCCGATCTCTCGTCTTTTGATAGATAAGACAAAACATTTTTTATGCAAACATAATTGAAACATGAAGGATAAGTTTTTTTTTTTTTTTAAGGAAAATAGGTTTTCAAAAAAAATGTTTAGAAAAGGTCACTGCCAAGTGTCATGTCACATCAAGCTAAGTGAACGTCTTTGAGGTTGATGCCTCGAATCCTATCTGATAATTTGTTGGGAGGTATTCAAAGTTGTTCCAAACCGCCGATGAACCTTATTGAAATTTTTGAGGTCATCCTTTAAAATTCCTGTCCCAGTTAACTGTCTTGGCTTATCTTTGACCGTCGGTGAGAAAATCACAGAATTTTTTGAGATCCCCTCAAAAATTCTGTCCTAGTTGCAAATCTTGAAGTAACTTCAGTCTTGGTTTGTTGAAAATATCTTCTTCTTAAGAATTTTTGAGTCCCTCTAAAAAATTCTGTCCCAGTTTCTATCATAAAGAGAAAAAGAAATCTTACGGGAGATCTGATTGAGCCCTTGTGGCGCTTATGTATCCCGTTGAGGTAGGAATCAGGTCAAACGTAGTTCCCCTTCTCGAGGATTAACAAAAATAAGGAAATTACAGAGAAATCGACCGAGGCCGATATAGGCCGCTTACCTATCTCGTTCTTGAGAATTTAGGTCGAACGTAGTTCAAATACAAAAGAAAACATTAATGGAATGAAGGGGGTGACCGAGGCCAACATAGGCCGCCTACGTATCTCATTCTTGAGAATTTAGGTCAGACATAGTTCATTATAAGAGGGATAAAATTCTAGACATAGTCGATTACAAGCAAATAGAATGATTACAAGGAAATAACAGAAATACAAACTGAAGCTTCACACATAGTATCTCTTGACAACATTTGAGTTGATCGGTTTCGTCCATTCGGTGCCATCCATCTCAGACAAAACCAAGGCACCTCCAGATAATACTTTGCAAACCATGTACAGTCCTTGCCAATTTGGTGCAAATTTCCCTTTGTATTCATCCTGATAAGGGAAAATGCGTTTAAGGACCAGCTGACCGATTTCAAATATCCTAGCTCTTACTTTCTTGCGGAAAGCACGAATCACTCTCTGTCGATATAGTTGTCCATGACAAACATCAACCATTTTCTTCTTATCAATCAATATTAACTGATCAATCCGCTTGCGAACCCATTCAGCATCACTCAATTCAGCTTCTTGGATGATTCTCAATGAAGGTATTTCGATTTCTGCAGGTATAACTGCTTCTGTTCCAAATACTAGCAAATATGGAGTAGCTCCAACTGATGTTCTGACAGTCATTCGGTAGCCCAACAAAGCATATGGAAACATCTCGTGCCAACCTCTGCGATTATCAATCATTTTCCTCAAAATCTTCTTGATGTTCTTATTGGCGGCTTTTACAGCTCCATTCATTTGGGGACGATAGGCGGTTGAGTTTCGGTGAGTAATGTTGAATTGTTCACATATCTCTCTAATCAGATGACTATTAAGGTTCGCTCCATTATCGGTAATGATGGATTCTGGCACTCCAAACCTATATATCAAATTGTTGCGAACAAAATCAACTACAACTTTCTTGGTCACCGACGTATATGAAGCTGCTTCCACCCACTTGGTGAAGTAGTCAATGGCAACCAAAATGAATCTGTGTCTGTTAGAGGCGGCTGACTCTATCGGACCAATGACATCCATGCCCTAAGATACAAACGTCTAGGGTGAACTCATAGCATTGAGTTCGTGAGGCGGCACTCGAATCAAATCACCATGCACTTAACATTTATGACATTTCTGCACAAATTTGCAACAATCATGTTCCATAGTTTAAGATTTATTTTTCCTTAAAGAAAAGACAAAACATTACCATAAATGTTTTTTCTTTTCCTGAAAGGAATATATAATATTCTTTCATATTTGGTATATTCTTTCCTCTTAGAAAAAGGTTTTGGAGTAGCTAGTTCTTTTCTAGTAGAAAAGGTTTTAGAATTCTATAAATATAGGTTTGTTTCTTCTAACACAAAACAATAGCATCCACAATATAGTTGTTTAAGAGTCTTGTTTATGGGGAGATTTATTCTCTCTAAAGTTTCAATGTGTTTCTTTATATTAGTTTTAATTTGATATAATAATATTTTGATTTTTAGTATAAGTTTTTGTTATCTGATTTATCAACTATATGATTTGCAAATTGTAAGCTTCCGCATGACGCCACTAATCACCTTCATAACCCAACATAAACAACCACAAATGTTAATATCAACATTTTGGTTTTAATTGAGTTGAAATGTTTAGAAAGAAAAACAAAGCAGAAATGAAAACTATTAGGCATACAAAAGTACAAAATAGTTAACAAAACAACAATAATTGAGATACCAAAAATGCAAATAATCTTCTAGTCAGGATTTTGTGCTGAAAGTTTTTAGATAACTTTTATATGTACTTCAGTCATTTTTTCTTGGTTTTAATAACCTTAGTTAAAAATGTTTGAAGTTAATTAGTCTTGGCAAAAGTTCTATAAAATGCTTGCAATTTTGCCTTTATCTAATTTACGACTTCAATAAAAATTGTCTGAATTTTTTTATTTTTTATGATGACCTTCACAAAGGCACACCTTAGACAAAAATGTTTATAGGTCTAGGTTTTATATTGTAAAATTTTTGCTCCATATTAGTTGTTCATCTTTTAAAAAAATAATTTATCCATAATTTTTTTAAAAATAAAACTTTACAAACTTATTTACATTTTTTTAAAAGAATTAATTATTATAAGGTTAAAAAGAGAAAATAATAATTAATTCTCTCTTGATTTTATAAATTGACAAATAATTTAAGAAAAATATTTTTAAAATATGAACGACTAATATTGAATGAACACTAATCATCAAAGAAATTAAAGAATAATTAAGTAGCCAAATTTTCCGTTCTTATCATCAACTCTACTTGGAGTTGCACTGTTGCAGGCCAATAATGGATATATATATTATATACTAATGTGCCGATGGGACCATTATTAGACCATAGTTAAAACATGATAATTAAGTACGATGGTTGGTTAGTTTTTTTCCCAGTTGCAGTAGGCCTAATTAATATATCGATATCTCTTTAAATTTGGAATACATTTAATTTAGATCCTAGAATCAGGACATGCAACATATGAACACATGAACAACCAATAAAGTGATCCTATTATAATAGTGAAGTAGAGAGGTGTTTTTAAAGCTATCAATAGTTCAAAAACGAAATTAATAATTCGTATTAAATTCAGTAGTGTTTTCAATATTTTTGTGTATCATCTATTCTTAACTTTTAAATTTGAGAGTTCATAAACAATATATGTGCTCTCAGTTTTTAAATTCGTTCAACTTCACCATTATTAACATTGTGAAATTAATTCAATGTTAATTGTCCGTACTATGGACAAACCCTAAATTACATAAATTGAAACAAAAGATTATACAATAAAATTAATTTAGTACTACAAATAGCATAAAAATTGAGGGCTGAAATTAATGAACATGATTAATTAAAATTGAGGAACATCGTATCTTTTTGGCCTAAAAGATATTTGAATACTATACATTTATATATGCACCATTGAAGATAAATACCAACTGGCTAACAACCAAGTTATTTTCATTTTTGTCATTGCATTTGATCACGGGTAAAGTTGATGTTCTCTAATCTAATACAAGACATCCTTGGTAGACCCCCCATTGCAAACTCGACCGCTAATTTTTTTTTTGTTAGATAAATAAAAAAATCTGACTATTTAGTTGAGATGTTCAATCATCCAACTTTAAATTTATCTAAAATGCAGTACCTTTTTTTAACAAAAATACAATGTATTTTAGTCCGTTATTTTTTTTAAAAAAATTATGCCTTTGGAGTTATCAAAATAGGATTTCTATTGACCGTAAGCTTAATTTGATAATGCAAATTTTTTTAAAATAAATAAATTGTATATTGTAAGTAATGCACATTTCAACACACGTATGCATATTAGGGCTGAAGCTATATAGTTCTTATGACACTTGTTTAAGCTTGGTTTTCTAAAAGAATGTTTGGATGTGTCGTTTGTTTAAATATAATGTTTATTTTGATGATTAGTTAAATTTAATTTATATCATTAAATTTATTGTTAGGTAATAACGTGATTTTTCATTTTGTGTAATGGTTGATTTAGTATGAATGTATGGTCATAATATTATTATTATTTTCATTTTTTTTTACTTACTATTTAATAATTGTATTTTATTATTTACTCTTTTTTATATAGTAAATCTACTCCGTACTCTATTTTTCTGGTGTGTTTATCTTTTTGATTTTTTTGACTTTATGTAATTATCGAAAAAGATACAATTTAATATAACATAATATAATATATTTTAAATGACATGTAACAACCATCCAAACAAAGTATAAATATATAGTTTCATCAAAAGTTGTGGTGATAAAGTGATAAATTTCGTAATGAGGTTTAGATTCAAATTATAACAACGAACTCACTTTTTAATAAATAATATTTTATACCTTAAACATGAATTTTTTTTAAAAAAAATTGAACTCAGATTAGCGGAATCTCAATACGAATAGTATTCTATAAAAGAAGTTCATAAATAAATAGTCCATTTAATGGCAAATTTAATCCTTTTGTCAATACAAAAAAGTCCATGAATAATCTTTTCCTATATTTGGTATTGCATTTTAGTTCTAAATTAAACACCTTTTACCTGATTTGATTACAAATATATAATATATTACTTGAACCATCAAGGAAGAATTTGCACATTAATTAATCAGAACCGACAAACTTAGGAAAGATATTATTAGTCATAGACTCATAGGATATGGATCTTGTTCCTTAATTACTAGTTATAATAACAACTGTAAAATTTATATATTTAATTAAGCCAAATAAATATAATCTTTTCCGATTTTTTTTAAAAAAAAATAGCCTTGCGCCTTGTAAGGCTCATGGCGGTTGAGCCTTACAAGCCTAAAAGCTGATGCGCCTTGATGCGCCTTGTAAGGCTCATGGGTTTCTATGCCTTGCAGCGAAAACCCTGATTTAAACACCGTTACAAATTGTTGTCCTATAATTCAGTTGCCCTTTTGAAATTTCCGAAAATTTTTGTTTCCCTTTTGGTTCCGGAGGCCACCTCATTTTGAAGTTTTGGTTTCTTAATCTTGTTACTCATCCTTGAATTTTTCTAGCACTTAAAGTTTTCGTTTCTTAATTTTTTTTATTTCTTTCAATGTGTTAAGTTTCTTTTTATTTCATTCTGATTAAATAAAAAAAAATACTTTATTTTACTATCTTTGTTGTGGTTAAAACTTAAAAATAGTTAAATGAATTCACGTATTTAAAACATAATGACATGTTTTTCTCATATATTATTGAAAAAAAATAAATTCATACCAAATAAATTAAATTATTATTATTTTAATCCAGTAACTTGAACTTAATGATGATTGTGTTTTTATTGTATTTGCATTAGTAATGAAATAACTTGGTGATATCGAAGAAACAGAGTGATTGATTGAAAACATATATGATAAAAATAATATATCGTCGGTAATATTGGAAAATTGTTATACAAATGAATTTCTGCAACAACAATAAACGATGAAACTTCTAGTTCAATTGAATATACGATAAAATTAACTCCTAGTCAAAGCAACATAAAATACACATTTGCATTCATTACAATAGTATTTCTTGAGCTTTTTCTTTTTTCCATCCTTAAACCTAATTTAAGTCTACTGGGCATGTCTAATCAAAATTAATATGCAACTGATTAAACATAAAAGGATCTTATCCATGAAATCCACATCACGTAATCAATAGCAATACATATTATAACTTGGACTTAATCGTAACTCCAATGCAAACTGATCAATAATAATGAATATTAATGTCGTGACGGTACCGGATGGAATTATCCATAAGTAATACGTAGCACTTATTAATTACTAAAACTTATTAGTTTGAAAGCAGAAATTAATAAATAAGGAACCTAGGTTTTTTATTCATCATAAGCATTAATATTACATAGAAGCATGATCCACATTATTTTAGAAAGCTAGCTTGGTTATAATAAGCATAGATAGATAATTAACTATGCATCATTCTTGTTTACTTTGCTAAAGCCAAAGGGATAAGGCTTGTTGTTGAGAGCCAGACGGGTGTATCCCCTATATTTGTACAATCCGACATCTGCACAATCAGAATGGCATGTTGGACACATATATTTACTAGGACAATACCTTAACTTGTAAGAATGAGGTCTCTCCGTCTCATATTTCTCAATTTTGAACCAGTTCTTCAAGGTATTAGGTCCTGGAATTCCTAAGGTACCACCAGTTATAACAAACCTAGGTGGTGGATGTATCGGCCCTAGTATGTAATCACCAGCTTGCCAAACAGTTTCGTTAAAACATGACTTAGTTGAAGAAGAAGTTGAGAACTTTATACTAACATCTTGGTTTTCATAAACGAAATGACTTCCAAGTTGCATAGTATAAAACATAACGGGCGTGCTGTGATCAAATTCACCAGAACTGTCCTGCACAACATCATTTGGGCATTCGGTACGGTTATCAATATCAGCTAAGTATACGCTTCCGCCTCCCGGGAGAACACTCAGAATGGAGTACTCCTCGTCTATCTTGAGAAATTCGCCGTCCATGTCCAGCACGGGAGGGAATACAATATTCCCATTATTATCAGAAATGGAAAATTCATGAGAAAAGGCAACCAAAGAGAGGGTAGTTGAAAGCAACAGGAAACTCAATATATTAATCGACTTCATCTTTCTTTCTGTATTTTGCTTCCTATTAATCTATCTCCAATTTATAGATGCATGGCTTCATTTGCACGTTTTTTGTTACATGAATAATAGTATCTATTTCGTCCTTCAATGTCTGAGACATATAATAATAATAATTATATAACTTTAAAAAATTAGTATAAAGACTTTCTATTTTAACAAATAAGAATTAAAAGTAAGGTTGGCAGATTCTAGGAGAGGTCGTCATATAATTTTCTGTTCATCACCCTAAGTCACAATTAAGTATCACTTACATTTAACGGTGAATTTTATAACTTTTGTAAAAAAATGTTTGATGTTAGTCTTGACAAGCAAGCTAAAAAGTTCACTAAAATGTTTGAAGTTTGGCCTTATTAATTATTAGTATAATTTACATAATTACTAATTTATATCCACCATTGAAGATATATACTAAGAGGCTAACAACCAAGTTATTTTCATTTTTGTCATGTAATGTAGCTAGTTAAAGGCCAAAAATGAATATTAATGCATTGACGGGACCGCATGTGTTACTATCCCATAACTAAAACGTGCCAAACAAATATATCAAATTAGTTCCCACTCTCGATTTTTTTGGCGTAAGATTTTTCAACATTTTTCATTGTTTAGTTAAAAAAATATTTTTTAAAGAAATTATGTTTTTTTCTAAAAAATAAGAAAAACAATTTTTCATTGTAAAAATAAATAAAAAATTCACAAATAATATTTATTTAATATTGAGGTTAATTTTTTTCTCTACTTATGCAAAATAAGGTGATTTTATAATGAAAAAATTGTGGAACCAGTTAAAATTAACAACTTATTTATGAAAAATAGCTATAGTTTAAAGATATTATATAAAAAAAAAATGTTATTTCTTATAGCAAACCCTTTCCCTCTCTCCCTTGCCTTTCCTCCATCTCTCTAGCCCCTCTCTCTTGCCCTCCTCTCTCTCTCTCTCACCATTAAAAGATCTTAAAAGTTAAAAAAAATCTCAAAACAAAAAAAAATTTACATCATCTAAAATAAAAATTAATCAAAATTTTATTCACCTACTACCCCAAAATATAGAAAAATAAATTAAGGGCTGAAACTAACGAAGATGATCAATTAAAATTGAGGGACATCATATCTTTTTGGCCTAAAAGATATTTTGAATAGTACTAATTTATATCCACCATTGAAGATATATACTAATTGAAGATATATACTAAGAGGCTAACAACCAAGTTATTTTCATTTTTGTCATGTAATGTAGCTAGTTAAAGGCCAAAAATGAATATTAATGTATTGACGGGACCGCACGTGTTACTATACCATAACTAAAACGTGCCAAACAAATATATCAAATTAGTTCCCACTCTCGATTTTTTTGCCGTAAGATTTTTCAACATTTTTCATTGTTTAGTTAAAAAAATATTTTTTAAAGAAATTATGTTTTTTTCTAAAAAATAAGAAAAACAATTTTTCATTGTAAAAATAAATAAAAAATTAATATTGAGGTTAGTTTTTTTCTCTACTTATGCAAAATAAGGTGATTTTATAATGAAAAAATTGTGGAACCAGCTATAATTAACAACTTATTTATGGAAAATAGCTATAGTTTAAAGATATTATATTAAAAAAAAAATATGTTATTTCTTATAGCAAACCCTTTCCCTCTCTCCCCTGCCTTTCCTCCATCTCTCTTGCCCTCTCCCCTCTCTCGCCCTTCTCTCTTGCCCTCCTCTCTCTCTCTCACCATTCAAAGATCTTAAAAGTTAAAAAAAATCTCAAAACAAAAAAAAAAATTACATCATCTAAAATAAAAATTAAACAAAATTTTATTCACCTACTACCCCAAAATATAGAAAAATAAATTTCCGGTCTAAAAAATTTTCACCATTAAAAGATCTTAAAACTTAAAAAAATCTCAAAAAACAAAATAAAATTTACATCAACTAAATTATTTTTTTTAAAAAATAAAATAAATTTGATTCACCTACTACCCCAAAATATAGAAAAATAAATTTCCGGTTTAAAAAATAATCAGCAACAAATTAAAGAAATGTGACGATTTTTAAAGATTAATATTGGATTTAAGGTTCCACAAAATACACCTATATTAAGTAAATGTATCTATATATCTAATCATTAAAAAGTTAAGATGTATATATATATATATATGATCGTTATAGACGAAGATATAAACATTGAGTATTACTGTTTCTTAGATCTTGTTTGGCATAAGTATTAAAAATTTCTTATTTTAGACGCATTTTTTAAGTAGCTTTTCAGAAAAGTGTTTTCCAAAAAAAAAAAAAATTGTGTTTGACTAGTTCATTTAAAAAATATTTCTGATAAGCAGATTGTGTTTGACTAATCTTTCATAAAAAGTATTTTTGAGAATCAAATTACAACAAAGACAAGTATCAGTGCACTTTTAATAATAAGATTATATTAAAAGAAAAATTATTTTAAATTTCTATTATAAAGATTTTAATTAAATTTTTATTGATGAAATATTAACAAATTTTCAATCAATATTATATTTAAATATATAAAAATAAATTAATTAAATATTAATATACTATTAACATGATGCTTTAAATATAATTAAAATATCAAGCAAAATAAATTTAATAATTAGTTTACAAATTACATAACTACATAGGATAAATTCACCACAAAAATAAATAATATCTTATTTTTATTCCTTATCTTGCAAAAGTTTTGTTTTTACCTTTTTTCTAATCCTACAAAAAATACATAAAATTTAAAATGAAATATGTAATCACAAAATCAAAAAATTACATAAAAATAAAAAATATTTTTTTAAAATGAAACTTAGCAAAATTTATGAGATGTGTCAATTGATTAATAAGAGATATAAATGTAAATATGTATATATGACAGAGATAATTTAATCTTGAAAAAGATAATTTTTGGTTTCTGCTTTTGCTTTTTTTAAGAAGTATGAATTTATAACTTTTTCACAACAAAAAATTGTTTCTGCTTCCGTTTAAAAGAAGTCTTAATGATTTGTCAAACATCTTAATTTTTCGTTTTTCTTTTTTCAAAATAATTACTTTGATCTCATAACAACAATGCATATCTTAACCATGGTTATAGTTAGACGGGTTGAGTTATCTATAGAAAAGTGATATGTATGGAACAAACAAAAGTCAAATTAAACCTATTAATTAGCGATAGAGACATAATGATTTTTAATATGTATTTTATTAAGAAAATATAGATAAAAGAAAAATGACTAAGTTTTGAAAAATCGATTAAACTTATGATTTAAGAGAAATCGAATTTCCAAAAGAACAGAGTCGCCACTTAATTTTTAGTAAAAATCAAGAAAAAAAAAGTGTAAGGTTTTCAAAAGATTTAAACAGATAAAATCAATTGAAAATAAAAGGGTTCGAAGTTCAATGTACATTCCGAGAAGGTGTTAGGCCCTCGGAATGCCCGCTAACTTGCGGTTGACCGGCGATTTGACCAAAATGATTTTGACTAATTTTGAAATTTAACTTAAGTAAAAGAATTCATTTATTTTAACTAATTTTTTTTTAAAAAAAATTTAACCAAGTAAAGAACTCACAACTTTGACTAATTTTGAAAGTTTAACGAAGTAAAAGAACTCATTATTTTAACTAATTATTTTTAAAATTTAACTAAGTAAAGAACTCACAGCTTTGACTAATTTTGAAAGTTTTACGAAGTAAAGGAACTCATTTAACTTATTCATTTATTACTATTATTATTATTATTATTATTATTATTATTATCACTTTATTTACCTTAGGGAAAATGGACTAAAGGGAAATTTCCTAAAGGGGAAAAAACTTGAGTTTTGACATGACTAATATTAAAAAAAAGAGCTAAATAGTGGATAAAATACATAAGAAAAAATAAATATTTAACTTTGAATATAAAGAGAAACGGCTATCTTCGGGGAATTAATTAAGTTAAACCAAAGATCAAATAAGGGCTGATTTTTTTAGTATACAAATTAAGAACCGTATTTACACCAAAATAGCAATACTTTTTTTTCTCATTCATATAGCAATTTTTTTTTTCAAAAGTAGAATTTAAATAAATAAAAAAAAGATTTCCAAATCATCCACGCTTATCACTATTTCCATAAATTTCTCCAATTATTTTACCTTCTTTATTTATTATAATTTGTTATATATTATCTTTCAATAGAGGTTTCCTACCAAAACAAAACTCCCCTTCTCTGATAAGAACAACTATCGAAAAATGAATACCAATAATTTTTCAATTCTAATTCAACACAACGGACGATGGGACTCATCAGGTAATTGTATAAAATAGTTTGTATGGTGTTTTATTACGTGGTTATATACGATTTATCACAAATATCTATTTTGTACTTTTTGATAGTTATTTGTTTGGTTTAGTTTGTCTATTTTGGTGAAATTGAATGCATCTAATTTGGTTTATGTTCTAGATCCTCGAAATTTTGGTTTAATTACAATAACTACATATGACTTTGTTGTAAATTGAAGTGTCAATTTTTTTTTTATATTAAAGTTTAGGTTTCATATGATTTGGTTCGAAAGTATGTTACATTATTGTCTGTATTATAGGTATTAAGTTGGTGTATATAATAAAATAATTAGAAAAAAGGTTCATATGTTGATTGGTGGTATCCTGATAAATATAAAATTGAAAAATTTGAATTGGTATGTGATCTGGTACATAAAAAATTGGCCCTTTTTATAAACATATATTACTATAGTTTTATTGATTGGTGTTTTTTTGGATGGGACCTTAAATATGGGGTGTAACAAGTATGTATTAGTTTTTTAATTGTTATTTTTTTAGTTTGATTGCTAAAATATATAGTTCATTTTTTTTATTGTTTTAAGTTTTTTTTTTAGTTTTTCTTGCTTGATTTTTGTGTAAATAGATATGTTAACTATGAAAAATATTGCTTGAATGAATGCTTCGTATGTTGTTTGACACACAAATTTAAATTATTTTGATTATATAAAATGATTGAAAAATTTTGGGTTAAATTATGGTGTATATCTTGGTCTAGTTTATGTATTTCGTACTATAGTGCACTATACACCAAAATATAATCATAATGTACAATATTGTTCAAGATAGCAATGTTAAACTATCATGTGCACTTTTTTTTTTTTTTAATTAAGTTGAAAATGGTAATTTCTTGGTTAGTTTGTGGTGTATATATTGGTGTACGTCATATATTATATATTAGATTGAACTGTACATCAAAACATCACCATATTATACACCAAAACATTACCATACTGTACACCAAAGCGTCACCATATTATATACCATTTCTAATTAATTTGTAATATAAAAAATTATAAATAAGTGGTTGTATTATGATGTTATACATTCTTGTAGGTTAGTATGTGTCTAACTATTTATCGAAATGTATCGCGAGGAATGTATGTGGATTTCAAGATTGAAGGAGTGATATATGACACAAACACCAAAAAGACGTTTACCAAATAGATACAATACTTTGTAATTAATTTTTTTTTTTTATGAATGGAATTTTTACTAATACTAGTGATTTTTTCATATATATTGGTATAATTATTTATTAATTCAATGATAAATATTGATAGATAGTTGATAATATTATGGTGTAAGGCAACATATAGTTGAAATATATAACAAATATTAATGTTATAATCATGAATTTTTACTTCATGTGCAATTTAATTATTTGTTGGTGTAAGTTATTCATTGTGATTAAAAATAATTGTACACCAAACTTAATCTACAATGTACATTATTTAATATACTTTTAAAAAAACAAAAATAAAACTATTGAACGGTGCTATGGTTATAATAGGAATAAAATTTGATTATATTTTGGTATAAGTTATTTATTATAGTTACAAAAAAAATGGTCAACGATATAATACAAATTCTATACCATTTAATATACTCACCCTCCACCCCACCCCTTTTAACTAACATATATAAAATTGAAGAGAGAAGTAAAAATGATCTTCCCATAATAGTTGAAATGAAATTAAAGAGAGAGAAAATAAATTCAATAGTAATTGTATGAAATTAATGAGAAACGTGTTTAAGGATAGAAATCATATTAATTAGATGATACATTTTTACTCCCTAAAAATTAGCATCAAAATCTAAAAAGATAATTAGAAAACAATGTAATTGAAGAGAAAGAGAGAAAATTAGCATCAAAATCTAAAAAAGATAATTTAAGAAAAACGTAATTGAAGAGAGAGAAAAATATTTTTTACCATAGTAATTGTATCAAGTAAGAAAAAGAAAAAAAATTTAAGTAAAAGAAATGTATGCAATTATCATTGTGTTGATAATCTAAATGGTAAAAATAATAAATAATGAGTTCCATAAAATAAGCCACTAAGCCACAAAAATAGGTATAACACGTGTGAAGATATATATATTTAATAAGTTGTCATATGTATAATTAAAATGTTATTGCTATAAATAAAAAGAGTTTGAAACTGTTTAGGAGAGAGAATATTTGATAAATATTAATATCCTAATTATACTCCATATAAAATGCACGAAATACTAATAGTATGAGAGAGAAAAATCTGTAAAACAAAATTAATAAATACAAAAATTAAATGTTTGTTATGTATGTAATTTAAAAACTTAGTTTGTAATTAAATATAAATATATTGATATTTTGTTAATAAAAGTTTTAAGTAATATATTTTTGTAATTTTCACATCAAATAAATGCGTTAGCCAAATAAAATGAAGCAAATAAGAGCAAGGAAAGGAATATCAAATTTGGGCCTTTGGCCCAAATTCCCAAATCTGCAAAAAAAAAAAAAAAACAAAATAATAATTCTTTGGGCTTTTGAACCTCTTTCCATCTTCATTGGTCATGATATACACCAAGTGTATATTAGAGGTATACACCTTGTATACCTCTAAGTCTCGAACTCCCAAACCTGTATTTTTATTTTAACTATGTATTTTACATTTTCCATTTTCCATTTGTGTTTTTCACGTTTTGCCCCGTATATGATATTTTTCTGACTGTATATCGATGTATACAACAGGCATATCAGCTTGTTTTCGACCTTTTCGGAGCTTGGAACTTTAATTTCCAGCATTTATTTTGCTGCTTTCATGTTTTTCTTCCCTGTGCAACCGATAGTTTGGCTGACTCGTAAAAGTTTAACTCGAAGATATGCAAGAGGGGAGTCCGAAGGGACTCGAATTGATGTCACATGTAAACAAATAAGAGATAAAAATTAGCAACTCATCAGTGCCCCCCACGAATCCAAAATATAGAATATTAATAGAAGAGATTAGAAGCTAAATGGTCATTAATTAGACCACAACTAAAGCAGATCACATCAATTTGAAGGGAAAAAAAAAACTCTCACACACATTAGTCATCTTATTCTAAGCAAAACAAACTCAATTTGAAGATAATGAGCTAAGATGAACTGACGATAGAGAAAAAGATGGTGCTTTTAAGTAATAAAATTAAAAAAAACAAGGAAATATGGAAGCATTTAAGGGAAGCAAGTGACACTGTATGCATAGTTGGACTCTTCTTACTGTGATTCATCATAAACATGTATTGTACAATGAACACATGGACTGATATTTCACAGTAAAGGCTTGAACACTATCCACGTGATCTTAAGAGCAAGTCGTTCAATTAATTTCAGACTAACATTATCACGCTAATATAAAAATAATAATAATAAAAATAAAAATCAACTACAACACATGCTTTGTATTAAACCATACAATCAACCTTACGACCTTAGGCTTATTTTGAAGACAAAATAAGGTATAGGAAAAACAAGTGTAGCAGTGTTCAAGTAGGCAAAATCAAGACAGATAATACTAAAGACAAAAAAAATGAGCTCAAAACAACTCGACAACTTGATTCATTCATTCAATACAATGGTAAAAGAATGAAGGACACGACTTCAAACACTAAGTACTTCTACGGATTCATAACAAACATGAACAAAATAAAACAAATAGAGTATTTTGAAACTAATCATGATACAACTGTGAAAACCAAGAAACCAAGAACAATAGCAACCAAAAATCAGCCTTTAACACAAACCAAACTGAACTAAATATCTTTGAAACCGAATGCACTCTAAGCAAACTCGAACGAGAACTTGGTTTAAAATCAAAATAGGATCAAGATTCAGCTATGCTAAAATCACGAAAAGTACTTTCAGAACATATATTTGAATCCTTTCCGAGAGAAAAAACTAAAAAGGAGGCCCTATTTCTACTAAAAACTAGAAAAAACAAAATCAACCCAAATAGACGAATAGAGCTAGAATCAGAGGAAGAACTTAAGAGGGGCGAGGTTGTATACCTTTTATGGAGCAGCGTTCTGGAACAAGATGAAGAGCTAAAGGCAACGAGCTCTCCACGACCACAAACGACGATTTCGGTAAACGTACGTGAACCGAGAAATGATGTAAAAGACTCGAGCAAGCACTGAACTCGTACTCTCTCTGCTTCTGAGACTTATTCCCAAATGTTTGTATACAAATATTTATAGCTAGTAGTCTACAATATTTCCTCTTAAATTTCGGCTAATTCCTCTCGATGTTTTTCTCAATAATCACTTTTTAACACCAAAAGTTCCAACTAAAAAAAATTTCCCCCTCTTTTTTTTTTTTTTTTTTTTTTTTTTCCAATGAAGAACAAAGGACTATTTAAAACCGAAATTAGGGCAGATTTTTGGAGGGAAAACCGATGAAATCTAATAGGGATAAGGTCCATTTGAAATTCAAACCCCATAAATTCCTTTCACCCTTCCGACTAAGCACCTTTTCTTGAGGTTTTGACTCATTCCAAAAAGGGAAAGGGGGACGGATGGGTGGGATCGAATCACCCGTCCTTGAGATGCTACGTGTCTCCATCTCGCAGCTGCAAGGACAGAAGATGCGTGCTAGCAACTAGTTTTTGTTGCTGCTGTTGTAGCGAGGGAGACGCTATTAAGCATGAAGAATCGTTGTTGCTTTGGTAAGCTTCTGTCCAGCGTGAAAGGGGAGAAGAAAGTTGTTGGGTTTCTTTTGGAATAAGGAAATGGGCCGGGTTGGGGGGAATTAAGAGGTGGGGATAGAGTTTGGGTATTGAATTGGTGGGCTAGGAATCTGGAATTGGGCAGACAATTAAGGGAGATAAAAGGGAAAAGGCTGCTGGAAATTGCATAAAAAGGGCTGGAAATCTGGCCCAATTTCAGGTGTCAAGGAATTGGAACTTAAGCTAGAAATGACTATCTTTGCAAATTATGAAATAACTATCGAATTACTATCGTAACCAATTTGAGTTGAAATTGTATCCAAATTGAATTAAATATTTAGCCAAATGAGTTTAGTTGGTAAATTCGGCTAAAACTAACAAGATGAATTAATAGAAATTAATTAATGTGCTTCTTGATCTTAACGAAATAAAATATTAACTTAATAAAAAGAACTAATTCAACCACATACCTATAATTCAAACTAAATTAAATTAATAAAGCGTTTAACGGTAAAAAAAAAAAAAATCATTTCAAGATAGTTTCCAAGTGTTTGTAAAGTATATTAGTTACATACGTAACAATGTAAAACATCTCTATTATTTAAAATATTTGAAATATTATAAAAGTGAATAAAATTCTTAAAAATATCTTGAAACATATTTTGAATTTTCATAAAATTAATTATTTCAAATCGTTTGAAATTAAGGAAGCTCACAAATTAATTCTTATAGTGGATGGTCAAAATTGGGTGTCAACAATATGTACACTATGAATCACACGTACTTAATGGTCCCGTAAATCTTAATGGAATTTTGGATAAAAGCCACCTGGCCGCTTTGAGATTTAATGATATATTTTGGATGCATTTGATATTCTCTCTAAGCGCCATATCTCTATTCCCACTTGCTATAGTTTTCATCTTCACCGCCCTACACTTTTACTAATATTGATATGTCTTTTAATATTATTTGTTTAAATTATATATAAATACTTTTAAAATAATATTTTTTATTTATCTACTGAACACATAAAAAAAAAAATTCTTGAAAAACATCTTTCAAAAGAATATTTTCTTTCATACCGAATATACCCTGAATAACCACAAATGTTAATGTTAAGATTTTGGTTTTTGAGTTCACATGTTGGGAAGAAAAACAAAATAGAGGGAGGTGGGGTGTAACGATCTAATTTTTGTCGTTAGGGAAAAGCCAATAGGGAAAGAATTGGATCAGAAAAACTTTTTGGTAGTAACTTGGAATTTCCTAACCTAATCCCGATTTGGACAAAATCAGAGTCAGGCGAGTCTAGGGAAATCTGATAGTGAATGAGAAGTGTAATAATGAAATTGATTGCATGAGTGGATAACTAAGACGTTAGGAACCTGTACGACTTTATGAAATTGAATTCGAGCGAGTAAAACTCTCGAAATTGATCTTAGCGTGAATTGGTGTTTTCTGAGTGTTGTAGGATGAAGGTGTGTTGTGAAATTGGGGTTTGGAGCTCTTAATTTGACATTTTGTTTTCGTGCAAGCCACTGTGGAAGGATTATTCCTACTAGGGCAGGGCCGCGAGGGCATACTGGGGGTGCCATAGCGAGACAATCGCGATTTAAGTTGGAAATAAACCCCAAAATCATTTTATTTTGCAAGTTTTGACTTTGAGAGCTATGAGACGACCCCAAGTGCTTTCTTAATAGTTTTCCACCATTCTTGAGCCTAAATGTAAGGTTTTTACTCCCCGAATCCATGTTTCGATTCATAGAATGTAAATTCATGAGTAATTATCGATGGGAGAGGGTTTTGATCGAGGTATGATGGAAAAAGCCCTAATCTGGGTATGGGGATCAAGGGTTTGACCTAGGATTGATGTTATTGGGTTTGTTATAATTCGGATAATTAGACCTTTGATTGTTGATACTTGCATATATTAATTGCTTATAGACCTAGAACAAGCGAAAAGAATTCGAAAATGGAAGATTCAAGTTCCTAGGGGATTCAAGCTTGGATTCGAGGTAGGTGATGGTTGTGATTTCATGTTGGTGTGATAAATGTTTGTAATTGCTGATTATAATGCATGTATGTATGTGAATGTTGCATTATTGATCACCCTAATCATAAATGAGGATAATTGAATAATTATATGTCATGAATCACCTCTTGTTGTATGATTGTGAGAATATACATTGTGATTGTGGTTTGTTGAATGGACTAACTTGGATTAGTTATCACGTTCCGGTAAAATTATGGGATTGGTTGATATGTTTTGACATAAATATGGGATCAGTTTCCACGTTTTGGCATAAATATTAGATCGGGTACCACGAATCGGTACACTTACAGTTTGAGTTTGGGTTCCATGAGAGGACCATTAAATTAGGTTCCGTGAGAGGACCATTGAATTGTGTTGTGTATATCCTTGTGATGATTACGTTCATATTTAATGATAATTAATACTGGAAGACTGTATATTGCTCTAAAATATTATCCAATGTGTATTGTTGAGATTGTGGAATGGTACATTGATCCTAAAAAGATGACTAATATTGTATATGTTTGGTATATTCCTGTTTTATAATGTTGTGGTTACTTGCATGTGTTTCACTTATTGGGATAGCCGTTTGATCCTATCAGCACTTGCTTGTTCTTTGTTGAGTACAGGGCATCTTCAGGCGCCTATTGATAAATCTCAGCCAGGTGACTATTGAGCGTGACCGGATTCAAGGGTGAGCCCATTCTTTCAGGTTAACATGGATCTTTCTTGTTTAAGTTCGCTCTCTTCAGACTCAGACTATTTGTTAAATGTGTTTGTTTAGTTTCGGGGTTGTACCCCTGTCGCGCCCTATTTTTTCTCAAAACCGGGTTTTGGTGCACGACCTAACAACTCTTTTGAACTTTGAGTGATTGAAGAGTAGCCACCTAACGAATTAAGGCGCGTTAGGGAACCTATCTAACCTAGTTAATTCTAACTAAGGTCAACGAACCAGAGATCGAGTAAGGGTTCAAGTTACCTCGAGGGGAAGGTGTTAGGCATCACTCGTGGTATACAAATGTGGGTCCCAGCCATATCTCATGCAATATGTGAGGGTTACAAGTAGCAATTAAGATCACTTCATTTATTAGTTATTTAAACATTCTTGCTAGGTGATAACTAATATTAAACAATTAAGATCAATTACAACTAAATATTACACAATTAATAAAGAGATGAGCGAGGGGACAGAAATTGCACAAGTAAATAGGCAAAAGCATTTCATTTCTTATTTTATTAAAATACCCTAAATAATTATAATTATAAACAAATAAAGGGACAAAAGGAAAGGGAGACTCTGAAGGACTTTAGGGATCAACACTCGACTTTCTTCATTTCAGTCGGTTTCTCGTAGGGACAGACAAAATCAAGGTTTGTCATTATGACCGAGTCGGTGTCATCATATCCGTAGGGCCTAAACTACCCCTACCCCACCACAACATGTTTTTCATCTCTAAAAGGTGCCTAACGTCCCCGCTTAAAGTCCAAAAGGCATTGAACTACTATTAGAAAGGGTTTAGACTGAAATAAACTCCTAATAGGCCCACCTAGACACCAAGTCAAATAATTTGAAAGAGCATTTAACACATAGGGTCTCATATTGGCCTCTAAATTTTAATATACATGCTGAAAAAACAAGATAAGGTGAAAAGATCGCATGCTAAGTGTGTGCATATAAACAAGTATATAATCGGGCATTATAACAAAATACTGGTTAACATTAATGGGACAGAAAATTATGACAGAATGTAGATTTCATTAATATAGCAGAAAAGCGATCGCAAATGCAGAAAACTATTTTTTTTTGGGCAGTAGCATATTTTGTTATTAATGCAGAATGTTTAATTTAAGGGGTAGCAGTTTAGTAGATGCAACAGTTAATTATTTCGAGCATGATTTTATCAGAGCAGATTTTAGAATTAAAAAAAAACATGCAGGAGTAGATTTAATAACTTTATTTTAAGTAGAAGAAATAGGAATGTCACAATTAACAGTGGGGGCAGAAAAAGGCTACAGACAAGGTTTATTAAAATTACTAAATGATTAGCACCCCAAAGTTATCAAACTAATCGGTCAGACTTACCATTAACATGCTACAATTAATAACTAAATTTTTATAAAATCATTATTATACCAAAAGTATTAAAATCTGGTATATTACGTAGATCAAATTACATGGTAGATCTGTTTAAACTAATTAACATTAATTTTAATAGTCAAATCCTAGACATGATATCTACTCTTTGAATAACAATTAACTATCTACTGGCGATCTTATTATTTATTTAATTCGTTTTAACTAGTGATCAACATTCAGATTAATGCTAAAAAAAATGTAGACAAGTCAAGTACTGACTTGATTATTGGAAACATTATTACAGACACTACAAGCATGATATCTATGTTATAACATGCAACATTTATTATAAACTAACTAATTAGGAAAACAGTTAGTAGGATTAATTTAATTAAGGAGATATTACAATTGTTGACATATGATTAATTAAGCTAGATTAAGACATGCAAAAGTTAGCAATTATCCATATTAAAGAGTGAATTAACAAGGAACTTAACCGAATCTTCACACTTTTTATCAACATGAATTTTATACCTATAGCCATGATACCTAGATAATATACAACATGCAATTAATACATCAAGTAATATCTTGGAAGTGAAATCCAATACGCAAGATGTTTAAAGTAAATTTCCAAGATGAAGCATAGTAGTAACTAGGCACTTATTTAATTTTACATCCCTTATATTTTAGAGGAAGGACAACTGGCTATTTAAAACAAAATACGGTAGTAAGCATACACTATTTTATTTGTCATAATTAAAAGGTGATCATACGGGGTGAATAAACAAACTACAATAGACAATAAACTGATTAAACACATCATTAATTTTAAGGTATTTAGCCAAAGGTGATTAAGAGCATGTAGAATTTTTTTACCTTGAGCCGGATTTTAAGTGAAGAAAATTTAGCATGAATAATCAAACAATTATAATCCTACAAGCATACTTTCTAACAATAATATAAACAAGTAGCACGTAAATCCCCTCCCCCCTTAAAACGATCCCCAAGTTATATCACATACATAGAGTTAGAGTTTACAAATTATTACAAAACAATAATAGAGATTAAAAAATATACAAAACATAAATTAAATCAATTCGTCCATTTCCCTCCCATGGCGACTATTCATGTCTTGAACCTTTAAGTTCAAACCCTGCTAAAGCAAAAGAGACATCCGACCAGATACATGTAAAAAAAAAATATGCATAATAAAGTATCATTCACATACATGTAGACCCAACCATTTAAACAAACCACACAAAATATATCACATAAAAGAAAGAGGTGAAGAGAACTAATTCGGATGCCTCCCTTTTATTTATTCATACACAATATTCAAAATAACATATGCAAAGATGAAGATAAACTAGTGAAGTAGAACTAACCGATTATGCAGATTATAGTTATCAGCAATGCAGATGAACTTAATTCACGTAGACCTGTACACAGCAAAACAAAGTGGATAAGTACTCCTTAGGCTTCACCGAAAAATATTTTTTAGAGAGCAAAGAGTATTTTTTACTATAGTTAAAGCGTGTTCGTGTTAAAAGTGTCGAGATCATGAGTGGAAAGAGTGAGTTTATATAGTGGAGAAGAGGGCATATAATATAAGGAAAGGAATAATTTAGGATCAATTAAATATATTTTTTATTATATCAAAGAAAAACCAAATTAGTAACTTTTTTTTTTCCACCGAAATTTTACTAAATATAACAAGTAATAATCAATTCAACCTTAATTATGGCAATTACAATCAATTAACATCAATAAAACAAATAATAAAACCAAATTTACCTTTCCAAGAGCCAAAAATCTGCAAATAAAATCAACTTAGCATAATTACTCCACAACATGCAAAATCAAAATGATCATATTAAAGGAAAAAGCATAATTCAAACGATAATATTTTTACCATAATTATCAAACAGGTAAGAAATAAGACAAGAATTATATATGGCCTACAAGGAATCAATTTACCACATAAAATATGCACACTTGATTAAAGACAATTTCTCTTAATCAAATCAGCAATCAATGAATTAATACCAATTTAGACTTATCATGCTATAAGCTAAAATCGAGTAAAATGAACAGAATAGCATCAGTAACATAAGCAGGGAAAGGTTTGAACAAGATTTCAACACTTTCAAGCTAAATTAAATCAAACTTAGCAACTCTAATGGCAATATTGTTCATATGATTAGAGAAACACAAACTAGTAAGCATGTTGAAGACAAAATTTGTAGCATTTATCAGCTTTAACATAGAGCAGGCATGTAAATCAAAATTAAGAACTCTATAATCAAAGCTAAATAACTAGATAATAAATCGAACAAGAGGGCAAACCTGGATGGATCTGATAAGATCCATTTTTCTTAACAAATCAAAACTCAAAGCTTTTCCTCCAAACATGCCCTGTCCAGCGGTGCAATAGCTGCTGACCGGAAATCTCGCATAGAGCTGTTGTTGCTCTCCTCGCTGGCTGGTGTTGCCTTCACTGAAAGAAGGAAAAAAGGAGAAGAGAGAAAGAGCAACAATCTCGTTGTTGTTGCTAAGTTGCTAGTCGGAGTTGTCGCTGCTGATTTCGGTGGTTCACCATCTCTGTTTGGGGCTGCTCGCTGCTCCGTAACCATTTCACTAGAGAGGAAAGTGAAAGAAGGAGGAGGGCGAGGTCGCCTGGCTGCTCGCCAGCTACTGGCGGGCGCTGCCCTCGCTGGTGGAGCTGTTGCTAGCGATGGAGGCTCGCTATTGCTATTGCTTCTCTCGCCTGGTCACTTGCCGATGGAGCTAGCTGCTCCGTCGATCTCACTTGAAAAGTGGGCGGCGGCTGCTTGGAGAGAGAGGAGAAGAGGATGAATGAGATTTCAGGGTTTGAGGTTCTTTTAGTGTTAAAATAGGAAAGAAGGAGGATTTCATCTGGTCCGTTGATTTAAATACGATAAATGATTGAGATTAAATCAGAGTGAGATGGATGGTCAAGATTTAAAGGGATGAGTTAGATTGAAAATCTGAAATTGGTTGTAATTGTAATGAGCAAAATAGCTAAAATTGCAACTAGATTGAAATTAGAGGCTAAAATCGAAATAGAATAGAAAGAGTGCTAGAATTGAGATAAATTAGAGTAGAATGGGCTAAATTTAAATAATTTAGGGGAACAATAAGGAAATGCTATCCGATTAATAAAATACTACATATTAAAATATTTTTCACACATTATTAAAAACATTTAATATTTTAGAATATTTAAGCAAAGTAATTATTTCGAGTTTAACTATCGATAAATATAATTTAATAAAATAATTTAATGATAATTACAATAATTTTTAAAATCATGCAGACAAAATTGATTGAAATTTTAAACTCAAAATATGTTTTAAAAATACATATTTAATCGAATAGCATCCCCAAAAAGGGTTAAAGGTCGGTCAAAATTGGGTGTCAACAACCCCTTGTTCTTAGACTTGTCGTTCGTAAAGTTTCGGTATAATGACTTTCAGGTTCTAGGGGTTGAATTTCTGCATTAGTTTGGTTAGTTAATTGTTTACACCTTTGGAGTTTATAGGGCCTCCATTTTTATTTTCATTTAAACCTGCTTCCGTATCTTAAAATGTCTTAATTTATAGTTAAGTTGTTAGTTGGGTTGTAGTAATGGTTCTCCCACCAGAGGGTTACTGTGGGTGCCAATCGCAACGGTCTGGGTCGTGAGAAAGTTGGTATCAAAGCCCTAGGTTAGTTGATCTCATTGTATCAAAATGAGTCTAGTAGAGTTTTGCGGAATGGTACGAAGACGTCTGTACTTTTCTTCAAAAGGCTATAGGACTTTAGAAAAAAATTAGTTTTTCTACTCATTCGTGCTATGATTTGAATCCAATTAGTATTTGGGTGATACAAATTGATATCTTTTCTGCTTCACTCTATGGTCCAAATTAGGGCAAAAACGGTGGTAACACCATCACTAGTAAGAGAGAATGTTTATAGACTATCGACAGTTGAATAGGGTCACCATTCGAAACAAGTATCCACTGCCTTAGATAAACAATCTTTTGACCAGTTGTAGGGTGCATCAGTTTACATTTTGCTCTTATAATGGGAGACCGGTAATGGTCATTTATGGAACAAGCTAATTTAGAAATCAGGCTTGTCTTTGAATTGTAACTTGAAAACTGTGAACGCGTGTTCCTTGTTGCCTGAATTAACTGTAAATATGAAAGTTGTATTTTCTTGGATGTGATGATATGATCATGTGCACAATAAGTGTGGGTTTGAATTTTGATATGTGCAATATGCTGGCTGAATTGATTGAAACTATGCAAGTTATAATTGCTAAGTATCGTGAAATTTGTTATGAAAAGAAGGTCACGACTAAGTTCGATACAAGGGTCTAGATAATATACGAGGTGATTCGTAAGAAAGATCTGGACGTGTCTTGCGCTTGAGTAATAACCGTGTGAGTGTCTGGGTGTATCCTGGGGATATGTGGGTTATGGTGTTGAATTAATGAGAATGAGTTGGATTGTGTATCGTTGGATTGACTCGGGGTAGACAATGATTATCCTAGTTCAAAGGATTATCCTATATTTCTTAGTAAAGCTGAAAACCATTGGAAGATTTAGAAAAGAGGAAAAAACCAGAAAAATTTATTGCATGGGTATTGTTTCCGTCTGAGCCGCTAGAGAGGGATTTTTCTACCAACGCGAGAACGTTAGAGCGGAAATTCCCCGCCAGAGCGGGACAGGGCGAGACAGAACCTCAACCTTGTCTCATTTGTTTTTCCCAAGTCTTCTTATAGAACTCGAATCAAATCTGAACTAACCACTACAATCCAATCAGTGTTCAGTAATCGAGGATAGACTATTAAACCTTGTAATAAAATAAATGCTGTAAAAAACAGTAGAAAAACTCACATCCATGTGATTACAAAAACAAAAGGGGTGTGCAAAATTTTCCAAGTGGGAATTTTGGTTGACTTCGGTTGCCTTTTTGGGGCATGTAGTTCAAGGAAAGGGGTAATGATAGATCCACAAAGAGATGAAGCGGTCGGGGTGGGTCCGACTTAGTTCTATGACTGAAATTAAGAGTTTCGTGGGGCTCACTAGCTATTATTGTCACTTGTGAAAGGATTAAGGTCAGATTTGCAGATTCAAGTTTATAGGTGACAACACTCAAGAAGTTTTGGTAAGGGGCGGTTAGATAATGAACACCATTACTTTGGAATATGCATTTAGTATTGTTGTCATAACATGTATAGGTTGTTTAGCGAATGAAGAAATTAAGTTATGTCATTTGAGGTTCAAACTTTTACTACGATTTCATGGATTGTTTGTATATCAAGAAGAGGTAAGGATATGACTGCTCCAATAACAACGATATTTACTTGGTTAAGTTATTACGTGTGTTACAATTGTGGAGAACCTGGGCATATGAAAAGGAAATCAGCGAGGCTGTGAAGGTTGGGGAAATGGTAATGTGGGTAGAAGAGTAGTGCATCTAGGCAATGAGGTTGCCCGTCAAGATGACAGGGCTCAATTTTTTATGCCTTTTTGGGCAAGATCGAGGTTGAGGCGTAAGATGTAGTGATCACATATACTATTCTTATTTGTGACCGGATAACTATTGTTTGTTTGAATCGGAGTTCTACTTGTTTATATGTGTCAATTCAGTTTGCCTTGTGATTTGATGCAGTTTGTGATGTACTTAATGACCCCATCCATGTTTATACCCTAGTTGAAGAGTCATTCATAGTCACCCATGTATATTGTGTTTATAGATTTTCAGATTTGGGTTGATTTGGTTATGTTGGATATGACTGACTGAATATAATTTTAGGAATGACTTGGTTGTCCCCATATTATGTTGTGCTTAATGGTAATGCTAAGTCGGTAACTCTACAGATCTCGGTTAGAGAAAGGGTAGAGTGGGAAGGGGGTATAAGCCTAAGTCAGCTAATGTCATATCTATCGTGCGGGGTAGGAAACTGGTGGGGCGGGATTGTTTGGCGTGATTAGCTCATATTCGGGATGTTGAGGTCGAATTCCCCTCTATTAAGTCTATTCCTGTGGTGTCAGAATTGAGAGAGCCTAAAGCTCAAATCCAGGAGCTTCTTGATTAAGGTTTCATCCCTCATAGTGCTTCCCCATGGGGTGTTCCTATATAGTTTGTTAAGAAGAAAGATGGTAGTATGAGGCCTGTTGATTTTATCTTAAGCCATAAAGGGGTGGATTAATACCGGGATGACAAGCTTATAGATAAAGAAAGTCCCATTGAGTATACTTGGGTGAAGGAAATTGAAGTATTTTAATAATAAAGTGCACATAAAAATTGGGTTAGTCCTTTGAATTTGATGGGTATACCTGAGTTTGAGGTGTGTGTTGATGAAAAGTTTGACTTTGTCGTAATAGTGAGGGCTGACTGAGCATAAGGGTAACAAGAATTGTGATGGAATGCAATTATATAATAATATTGGTTGGCAACTATTGAAGAAAAACTTAAGAAAGGAGTGTACAGACATTAGCTTGAGTGTGACTATAAGTGCTTGGTTCTTGTTTTTTAGCTTAGTAATGAGTATGATTGAAATTTTAGTGAAACATATTGTAAGATCGAAACTGCGATAAATAATAAACAGAGATTCATGAATTCATAAAAAACTTCAAGGCACAAGTTAATGTTGATATAGAAAGGGATTGTGTTATATGGTGGAAATTATAATTCAGATTTTTCATTGAAGTCTACATTCGTGGTGATGTATTTTGTCAAGGTATGAATTGGCAAGGTGAGAAATGATCAATTGTATCCGACATTGAGCATTTAAAAGGACTTACACCTGGGTTGAGTCGTAAGTTTACTACTATTGATTGTTAAGTACCTAAGAAAGGTTTCATTTTTAAAAATGTTGGTTTATAATAAGTTAAATGGTCAGAGTGTTTATGATGGTTGTTATTATTGTGAGTATAATTCACTAGCTATGCTCTAGTGTGTTTTCACATTTGTGGGTGGATTCCTAGTGGTGGATCAGGGGTACCAAATCCTGCAATGTTCTCTTGGTTGAGTGGGAAGATTTGGTTATTTCAAATGACATAATTGGTATTATATTATCTTGGAGTTGTTAAAGTATTTTAGTGGTTCGACATGTACCACTTGCTTATGAGAATTCATAGAAGAGGTACCCAGTGTGATCATGGTTGTCCGATAATCTTAATATTCGTCTAGTCGTTGATGTCATGTATTGATTGTGTGTAGATGAATGTGGGGATCATTGGGTCCAATTTTACTGTTCTTAAGGGTAATCTATAATCATAATTGCTAAATCTAGCATTCGATAGATGGTTAGAGGGTTGTATGCTTAGACATATCCCTCGATGAGTATCTAATGTCTAAAGATCAAATTTTGTAACTTAAGATGATGGAAATTTATGTTATGAGAAGGAGATGGTTATAAGAACTATGATTGGTTGAGTATTATGAGTGTGTGTTGGTTGGTTCAGGTCCACCTCTAATTATAACGAGTATTGATTTAGAATTTTATCGTGCTTATGTAAGAAAGGATTAGTCCTAATGATTGTGTCAAGGTCATTGATAACATGTGACAGACGTGAGTACAATCAACTTTGGTGGTTATTAAGAATAGCTTTTGTTGTAGTTAAGTTTACATGCAATAATAATTATCACTCGAGTATTGTGATGACTTCATTGAGGCATTGTATGGGAGGATGTGTACATCACCCATAAGGTGGTTTGGGGCTGAAGATGTAAAACCTTTGGGAGTTGATTTGGTGAAGGATGCTCAGGACAAGGTGAGAAGTATCCAAGCTAAGCTTTTAGCATCCCAGAGTCGACAGAAAAATTATGTGGGACAAGTATCCCCAGTGATTCAACGATTCAGATACTACTCTACTCTTACTTTAACCAGTCTTTCCTAGTTGGTCACTCGAGGGCGAGTGATGGATAAATTGGTATCTATTGTAACGACTGATTTCCGTCGTTAGGGAAAAGCCAATGGGGAAAGAATTGGACAAGAAAAACTTTTGAGTAGTAACTTGAAATTTCCTAGACTAATTCAGATTTGGATAAAATCGGAGTCAGGTGAATCTAGGAAAATCTGGTAGTGAATGGGAAGTGTAATAATGAAATTGATTTAGTGAGTGGATAGCTAAGATGTTAAGGAACATGTACGACTTTACGAAATTGAATTCGGGTGGGTAGAACACCCAAAATTGATCTTAGCGTGAATGGATGTTTTTTGAGTGTCGTGGGATGAATGTGTGTTGTGAAATGAGGGTTTGGAGCTCTTAATTCGACATTCTATTTTTGTGTAAACTGCTGTGGTGGGATTATTCCCGCCATGGCAGGTTGGGGGATGCCATAGTAGGATAGTCGGGATTTAAGTCGGAAATAAACCCCAAAATTGTTTTATTCTGGACGTTTCGACTTTGAGAGCTAGGAGAAGACCCCGGGTATTTTCTTGACAGTTTCCACCATTCTTGAGGCTAAAAATAAGGTTTTTACTCCCCAAATCTATGTTTTGATCCGTATAATGTACATTCATGGGTAATTATCGATGAGGAAGGGTGTTGATCAGGGAATTATGGTAGAAAAAGCTCTAATCTGGGTATGGGGATCAAGGGTTTGACCTAGGGTTGATGTTATTGGGTTTGTTATAATTTGGATAATTAGACCTTTTATTATTGATCCTTGCGTATATTAATTGTTTGTAGACCTAAAACAAGCGGAAAGAATCTGTAAAGGGAAGATTCAAGTGCCTAAGGGATTCAAGCTTGGATTCGAGGTAGGTGATGGTTGTGATTTCATATTGGTGATATATGTTTGTAATTGCTGATTATAATGCATGTATGTATGTGAATGTTGCATTATTGATCACTATAATCGTAAATGAGGATAATTGAATAATTATATGTCATGAATCACCTCTTATTGTATGATTGTGAGAATATACATTATGATTGTGACTATGATACATTGTGATTGTGACTATAATTGTGGTTTGTTGAATGGATCGGGTGTTACATTCTAGCACACTAACTTGGATCGGTTGCCACTTTTTGGCATAAATATAAGATCGGTTGTCACGTTTCGACATAAATATATGATAGGTTGCCACGTTCTAGCATAAACATTGGATCTGGTACCACGAACCTGTACACTAACAGTTTGAGTTTGGTTTCCATGAGAGGACCATTGAATTGATTTCCGTAAGAGGACCATTGAATTGTGTTGTGTATATACATGTGACGATTACATTTATATCTAATGATGATTGATATTGGAATAATGTATGTTGTTCTAAAATGATAACCAATGTGTATTATTGAGAACGTGGAATGCTACATTGATCCTGAAAAGATGACTAATATTGTATATGTTTGGTATATGCCTATTTTATAATGTTGTAGTTACTTGCATTTGTTTCACTTATTGGAATAGTCGTGTGATTCTACCAGTACACTGTGATTGTGTACTGATACTGCACTTGCTTATTCTTTGTTGAGTACAGGGAATCTTCAAGCGGCTATTGATAGACCTTAGCTAGGTGACCATTGAGAGTGATCGGATTCAAGGGTAAGCTAGTTCTTTCAGGTTGCCATGGATCTTTCTTGTTTAAGTCCACTCTCTTCAGACTCAGACTATTTGTTAAAGGTGTTTTATTTAGTTTTGGGGTTGTACCCCTTGTTCTTAAACTTGTCATTCATAGAGTTTTGGTACAATGACTTTCAGGTTCTAGGGGTTGAATTTCCGCATTAGTTTGGTTAGCTAATTGTTTAAACTTTGGAGTTTATGGGGACTCCATTTTTATTGTCATTTAAACCTGCTTCTGTATCTTTAAATGCCTTAGTTTTTAGTTAAGTTGTTAGTTGTGTTGTGGTAATGATTGTCCCACTGGAGGGTTAGTGTGGGTGCCTATCACGACGGTGTGAGTCGTGACATGGGGCTGATTTTTTTGTGAAAAAAGTTTAATGGGTATGGTGGATTTGATTTATTTTGCGGAAAAATCAAATGGATTAAAGTAAATCATTAAAACTTTTAGGGGTAGTTTGGTGTGAAGGATAACATCAAATAGTTTTGGGATTAAATTATACCATCACTTGATTTGTTATTTGGTTGGTAAGTTTGGAATAATTTATCCCGAAATTACTAATTAGTATCGGGGATAAGTTATCACTCTCCTTGGGTGGTATAGTAATCCAGGGATATCTTATCCTGGGATAAATAAATTCACATTTATTAAGTGTATTTTTGTAAATAAAGAAATTGCTTTTAAAATTTATTACTTTGAATACAACAAATTAAACACTCCATAAAATATAATCTTAGCATAACTTATCTATCATAATTTATCCTATCATAGCATGAATTCAAACCAAACGACTCCTAAGTGGTAGAAGAGATCACTTATCCAAGATACCATCGAATTTACTGGACCATTTAGGCCTTGTTTGAATTGGTTTATTTTAATGTGTTTTTTAAGTTAAAATATCTTTTAAACATTTTCAAAAAGTACTTATAATCACTTATTTTAAATCTAAAAAAATAAAAATAGGCCAGAAGTCATCATAAGTTCGATTTTTTACTTGTGACTTTTGGCTTATAAGTCAAAAGCAATAAGTCAATCCAAAAATACTCTAAGTACTAAATTGATATGACACCCATCTTAAAATAGGAAGTCTCACATATCGATAAAACACATGAGAGATGTTGGGTATATAAGTAAGCATGTTTTTACCAATTAGCTAGTGACACATTTTAAAGTTGTGCGGGTCTAGGCCCAAAGCGGACAATATCACTAGCAGGATAGACTGTTACAAATGGTATCAGAGCTACTCTTGTGTTAGCCTTGTCAGTGTGAGCCAAAGTTTAATTAATTGTTGGAAAATCTAAAGTGTTAAGGTCACTAGATATAATACCTTGAGTTCCAAAAAGAATTAAAGAGAATTCATTCAAGTCATTCCTATGTTCCTTTAAGTTTTGGGTCAACTTCAAACGACCATAACTTTTAGCAAATGATGAGTTAGGTGGCCCATAAGATATCAAATTAAAGGTCTTTGAATTATCTTTTCAACACCACTGAATTTTCTAAGTTTAGAGCTCGAATGAGTGAGATATGCTCTTTTGAATTCAGGCTGTCCAGTTAAGGAAAATCACCTGAAAATAGGAGAGGTATTTTAGTCTTTTTCTTACCCCCACTTTTTCTAAACGTGTATTTCACCCAATTAAGGGTCTAAACTGATTAATTTGAGTTGAAAAGAATGAAATTCTTGGAGAAAGATTTATCTTGAAAAAGAATCTTGAATGAAGTCTTCTACTTTGATTTTTCCTTAGGATTTTGCCCTAGGGTTAGAGAGAGAAGAGAATGATGGATTAAAAAAATGAAAATTTAATTGTTTTGAGCTTTTTATTAGTAAAAAAATTCGTTTAGAATTTTCTTGGAGGTACAAGACAAAAACGAGCTTTTTAAATATTTTTTCGTCGGCTAATTCGTAACAGCACCGTATTGGGTTACTAAAATGGTCATAACTTTTTAGATAATTCCTTAATGCTTTTCAGCATAGACTAGTGGATCCACTTAGTAGTAGGTCTTATACCCTGGAAAAGTATAGGACAGTTCTGGCAACGTGGACGAGACGTTGTATCATCACATAGCTCATAGTGATGGTTTGTCGGTTAGAGAAACTTCCACAGAGATATTTTTTTATTCTTATATACACAGAGTTATATTGTATTTTTATATACTAACTGAGTTATTATTGCATTCTTCAATACATTGAGTTGCTATTTATTGTTTTAAAAGCTTTCCATATATTTTATCTTTTATTGTTGCTTTATCTAGAGTTGAGTATCATATCTTTGAGTTGAATATCTTATTCTCGAGTTGAGTTTAGTTGAGTGAGTTGAGAAGAGGTAAATATGTTTATTTTTTTTCAAGTTCAAGCTTATGTTTATATTTTAGAATTCCCCTTACATGCTCATACATTAATTATCCTGTACTGAACCATTTGGTTTGCATCGTTTCATGATGTAGATACAGGTATTCAGGATCATCAATAGGGGTTCCGTTAAGGTCATGGGATATTCTAGTCAGCTTTGGTGAGCCTTCTTATATTCCGAAGGACTTCACTTTTATTTTGCAGCTAGTAGTTTGAGATGTCGTGGGTCTTGTCCCGATATTCTTCTGTAACAGTGGAGGCTTCATAGATAGATAGTAGAGTTTGAGAAGTTTGTTTCATTTATCTTATTAAATGTTTTAAAGACTTGAGTTGCCTATTGTTGGCTAGTTGAATATTCTATTTATATTCAGAGTAAATCATTTGAGTTAAAGCTTTGTATTTGAGTTTCATGAATTTTTTTTCAGTTTTTAAGCTTTTGTATGCTTGAGTTAGTCTTTCGCTTGTAGTCAGCCAGGATGACGGTTCGCTTGGGGACCAACAATGGTTCTCGAGTGCCGACCACATCCAGGGTGTAGACTCAGATCGTGACATCCCATGTGGTGGAGCAAACTTCAGCGAGGACACTGAATTTATAGAAGGGGGTGTATGTGACACCCTATCTTAAGATAAGAAGTTCCACATTTGCAAAACACAAGATAGATGTTGGGTATTATATAAGTAAGCAGACTTTACCAACTAGTGACGCGTTTTAAAAGCCGTCCACCTAGGCCCAGAGCGAACAATATCACTAGTGGTGCGCCGTTACAAATGGTTCCTTTATGGAGCTTGTTTTTTTACAAATTTATTAGGGTTGTCATTTTTTTTCATTTTCTTTTTTAGAAAAAAAAACTTGTTTTCTATATTTTGACCAATCAAACAAATTAAAAAATATTTTTTTTTCATATCAAATTCACTCTTAGTTATATTGTTTGGTTGGTGGGAGAAAAATAATAATTATATGGTAAAATATAAAATTATTTTATTTTGTGTTTGACTATGGATATTAATAAATCTTGAGACACCACATTTATACTAAAATAAAATTTTGAATTATATAACCACACATTTGATAACAACAAAGTAATTATGGCCTACTGTTCCTTTTTGTTGAGTAGTTACAATGTAATTACTTTTTGTGTACTACTTCACTGCTTATAATAAAATGAATTAAAACAAAAAATTACTTACACGGTTAAATCAGTCAAAAAATTATAAATTGATTACTCTTAACTTATAATTTCACAACTTATAATTTGCATTTTGCACCTATACATTGATATATAGATTTTGGCATTCTTAGAAAATATTTTCTCTAAAAAAATAAATCTCTTTAAAATGAAAAGAAATGACTTTATCATTAGAAAGTAGGGAAAACAAACTACCACAAGTAACACCTATGATTGTGTTCACCCCACAATACATTAAAAATACTTCATCTGTCCCTCATTACTTGTCGACTTTTGAATTGATACACCTATTAAGAAAACAAGTATTGGCATAGTGAGTTTACCATTTTATCTCTATTAATTATGAAGTGAATGAATTAAAAACTTTAGATTTTCAAGAAGTTCTACCTATTTCAGAGTAATTTATTGAGCGTATAAGTAGTAAAAATACTTTATCTTTTCTTGATTTGTCAAAATGGCCAAGTAATTAGGGACAACTAAAAAAAGAAAAATGGACAAGTAATTAGGGACAGAGGGAGTAATTTTTAGCGGCAATAAATATATAAATAACAAAAAGTGCTAAAACATTTATTGATATTAGTTACTTAGCTTGTCATTGGAGCCAATGTCGCTATAGACTTTAGGGATATTTTCAAAGAGTGTTAATGGCCGCTAAAATACATATATATAGCAATAATTAAACTATTGTCTTTAATTATTTTTTGCTAAAGATCATTTTAATGTAGTGCCACCCCTCCAAATATCTTACCTTCATTCTCACTCCTCGTAGCCCCCATCCTCACCATCCCACATCCTTACTTCTACAGTTTTACTATTGCATTTCTTAGTAATTATCTAGATTATATAAAATTACTTTTAAAGTAATATTTTTTATTTACTTAGTGAACACAATTTTATTTTCTTAAAAAACATCTTTCAAAAGAATATTTTTCATTAAAACTATTTTCTTTTATACCGAACACACCCTGGACAACCACAAATGTTAATATCAACTACTCCATATATACTCCACTTCTTTTCATAGAGGGGTGGTTTGATGGTGGTGTGATTAGGAGAAAACTATACTCCACTTATTTTCATTTTCTGTGTTTTCTTTAAAAAGAATGAAATGATTGTATTAGATTTGATTTATTTTCTAAAATAAATCAAATGCATCCAAATAAACCATTAAAACTCTAAGCGGAGGTGGTTTTTATCCAAGAATATATCATTGAAATTTACTGGACCATGGTCCATGGGTGTGGTAGAATTGATTTATTTTATCGAGCTTGTTTTTTCTACAATTTTATCAGGAGATAGAGATATATTTATCATTATAAAATAAAACTTGTTTTTTTCCATATTTTGACTATCAAACACAATAAAATTAGAAAATATATATTTTCCATATCAAATACTTAGTTGGTGGGATAAGGATGATATTTCCATGATAACATTTAAAATTATTTTATTTCGTATTTGGTTATGAATATTAATTAATTTTGAGATTTTACATTTTATACTAAATTGTTATCCTGATAGCTAACATGGGGATATTCTTGTCTACTTCATCCCATAAATCACACAACCCCTTAATATTTATTAACTATTTTTAATTAATGAACCCAAGTGGACTCTAAATTAGTTACTATAATATGTTAAAATATACACTATTATCAGTATATATATTCTAATTCTAATGTCTACTTGTCACTCTCATTTAATTTTGTGCAAATAAAAAAAAGTTGATAAATTACGAAATTCTTGTCTATAAATTGAGAGGTCCTGTATGAAGCATGCAAATTAGAATAAAAGAAAATGAAGAGCGTTGTTTTGCTAATTTCATTTCTCCTTGCATTTTGGTGTTCATGCACTAGTGCTACAACAACTCCTAATCCAGTGTTGCAGGTGGTGCGTGACATTAATGGTGAAATTCTCAGATCAGACACCAGGTACTTTGTCGTGTCAGTGATACGAGGAGCCGGAGGTGGCGGAGTACTGCGAGGCCCCGTAATAAATGGAGACGCTAACTTCGTGTGTCCCTCCTAGGTTGTTAAACTATATGACCATCTCATTTAAAAAGTTGTTTAAACTGTTAAAGTTAAATTTTACTTCATATTTATATATTTCCTTTTTTTAAAAAAAAAAAAAAAGTTTATTTCAAAAAAGAGATATTTTTTTCTACTTACAAGTTAAAATTGAGTGTAGTACATAATGTACCCTAGAAGACAGACCTCAACTCCTCAAGCTAACTAATCAGGTGATGCATGAATTCCCAAGACAAATATGGATCTAATATCCATATATGCTGAAGACTAGACTGGACATCTGAAGTATGAATAATATAATAGTAGTGGTTCAACAGCTAATTTTTACTTTTTTATTTTTTTTGTTACAGGTGGTGCAGTCCCCGCAAGAAATGGACGGAGGTATGTCAGTGTATTTCAAACCAAAGGCACCCGAACAAGTAGAAATCATTGAATCGAGTGATGTTAACATTGAGTTTTATCTTGACAATCCAACTATTTGTAAGAACAATGTGTGGGAAGTGGAAGATTTCCCAGGACAGGATAAACCAATGCACTTGTCAACAAATGGGGAAGCAGGAAATACTATGAATGTGGCCTCATGGTTTCAGATTAAAGAAGTTGATGGCTTCACTTATAAGTTGGTGTTTTGTCCTTATGGAGAGCACATCTGCACTGACATTGGCATAGACCATGCTTACGGACAAAGACGATTGGCCATAAGAACAGACAATACCTTCCATGTTGTCTTCATTAAGGATACTTTCATCGGAATTAAATCGATTATATAATTTCGTTTCGACCAAATAATATGTACCGATTTCTAGATCCTTTCCACTGTATGTCATGTCATGTTTTTATGTATGTACATAGTACCTACCTACTTGTATTGTCCAAATAAAGCTACGCATGTGTAGCCTCTGTCATTGTAAAAGTGTTGCTATTTTAATGTATATATGTATGTGTGCCTTGTTTTAGTTTGTTTTTGTTCCTTCTCGACTCAAAATAATTTTACTACTTGAGCAGTTGGCCGTCCAAGTCCAGCACTTCAGAGAGTAGGAAGACATCAATTAAATCATATTATCCATGATAAAATGTGAGTAGGTAATTCATGAGTTTCGTATCCACTAATTGCACTCTTCTTAATAACTGTAAAGGTGTAGGAACCTCTAAAAATATACATATTAAATTATTAAATATTTTCTAATTTTTTCACATTTGATTGGCTTAAATGTTTGGAAAATATTTTTCAAATGAACTTATTTTCCTCTTATTTAAGAAAAAAATGACTTTCATACTTAAAGTAGGTGGAAAAAATCAAAAAAATTAAGAAAATATTTTTCAAAACTTTCTTTAAACATCATCACCTGAAATGAGTTCAGGATCCAACTTCTGATCCCACTCCAACCTTGACCCGATACCCAAATTTTGACTTCTTGACCTCGATTCAAGACCACTTATTTTTCAAAAAAAATAAAAAAAATTCAACAATAATAGGGAAAATATAGTATTTCATACCAAACACACCCTAAAAGGAGAAAAGAACAAGAAAAAAATCTTGTAATTGAAGTACGTATTTTTCTATATAATATGAGGCTATAGATAATATGAATACCCATATTATTCATTGAATTTACCCATTTTTATCCATATTAAGTATAAACCAAATTAAATATTTTATCCAATATTTCTTTGTCAAATATGTTAATTTATAAGAAAAAGAGAGAGTTGAGGAGCATTAGGATTTCCTTGATCCATTCTCAAGATCTCAGTACGTAGATAAGTTCTCAACAAGTCTTAATAAAACCTCAAATCTGTTCAATTTATTTCACTAGAGACTCATGAATATAACTAAAAGGAGGTGATATATTTCATGCGATTAATTTAAAATACGTCAATGGAAAATGTTATAATAATCTGGCCTGGAATTATTGGAAAGAAGGATGAAATTAAGAAGAAGAATTTTTCCAATATTTGGGGGTGAATTTCTTTTAACATTTGAAATATTTTTTAAAATCATCTTTTTTAGAAAAAAAAAAAAAAAAGGTTTGATGAGGGTGGCAGGAGGTTGAAAATGATTTTTTTTTTAAATTTGAAATATATTTTAAAAACAATTTTATTCAAAAAAAAAAAATTGAGCGGGGATAGAGCGAGTAAAATAAAATCTTAAAAAAGTTTGAAATATTTTTCGAAACAGTTTTTTTGTGAGGGTAGTGGTGGTAAAGATTGGGTCAGCTAAAAGAAATCTTGAAATTTGAAATATTTTTCAAAAATAATGTTAATTTTTTATTTGTTTGATGGAGGGGGGATTGGTTTTGGGGTAGGGGTAAAAAATATTTAAAGTTTAAAAAAAATATATTAATTTAGTTTTTTTATGAGGAGGGTCGATAACGGGTATGGGTAAGGTAAGATTGAAGGATGGAGTAAACCTTGTCCTTTGGAATATGTTTTCCTTAATTTTTGAAAAAAAGACATTTTTCGTAAAATTTGAAGAAAATGAGTTGACTTGAAATTTTCAAAACATTTAAACCAATAAAATATGGAAAAATTGAAAAACATTTTTCCTTTCTACCAAACACACCCATAGTCTCAACTTAATTTCTGGTCGACAATGTTTGAATAATTCATATCCACTATTAAAGATAAATGGTGGCCAAGTTTTTTCCAATTTTATCATGTAATCTAGTTAATGTCCAAAAATGAATATTAATGTCCTGACGGGGACCGCATCAATGAGACTATCCCATTACTAAAACGTGCCAAACAAATACGAATATACGATGGCATATTTTAGTTGACAAGCACGTCAATTTCTATGCAGCTCTTGGTATTTTTTGCGTACGATTTTTTAATTTTCTCATTTACTCATATTCGTTATTTTAAAAGTTTTGAAAAATATTTTTTAAAGAAAATAAGTTTTTTCTTAAAAGCGAGAAAAATAATAAAAGCACATCTCTTTCTCACTCTCGCTCCTCTCTCTCTCCATATAAAACTGTGGTCCAAAAAACATTTTACATAACTATGACAATTGTATTTTGTATTATGTTTTAAATATTTATATTTCATATCAATTATATTTGTTTTATGTATCAACTATATATGTATTTTGTATTAATTGTATTTTGACAATTCGTATTCTACCAATTGTATTGGTCAATACAAATTGTGTTCGTTAATACAATTTATATAATTATATTTGATATATGATACAAATAAATTGTGTCAATTATATTTGTGATTAAACTTGATACAACAAATACAATCTGCATTTATTCTCTCTGTCAAACGTATTGTGTATCAACTGTATTCAATCAAATATAGGTGAGAGATGTATTTTATATCAATTGTATCCAGACAACTATATTTGCATTTTGTATCAATTGTATTTGTGATACAATGAATACAATATGTATTCATCCTCTCTCCACCTTCTCTCAATCTAGCTTGCCTCTTTCCTCCAAATGTGTAGCTAAATACAATAGTGTTTGTTTATACAATTGTATTTATGTTGATACAAATTAGTTGTATCAATTATATTTGTGATACCACCCGATACAACAAATATAACATGTATTCAACTTTTCTTGCCTCTCTCTTCCCCCAAACATGTAGCTATAATTCGTAATTATTCAAATTACAACTATAAATCTCTAATTAAGTCCAAACTAAAGTCATTTTTAAAAGGGGAACTTTCGCAAATAGTCACTACAATAAACTTAATTATGCTCCATAGATGTAGTTTTCATATTTACGGGTTGTAGCTACAGATTAAGCTGTCTCGTTTGTATAATTTACAGATTTGTATAATTCACAGGTTTGTATTATTCGCGGGTACATTTGTATAATTTACAGGTTTGTATAATTTGCGGGTACATTTGTAGAATTCAGTTATTTTTGTATCAACTCAAAATAATGAATTTATACAACTCCAAACATTAGAAATGTAAACAGTTATACAAATTCCGAATTAAACCAAAGTTATATAAATTATATTATATATACAAATTTTGAATTATACAAACATGCGAATTATACAAGACTAAAAAGCTGAGTCGCGTAATTATGGCTAAAAGTATATCGCAAATTATAATTAAGGCAAACTATAACTATATTAATTAATTACCTAGTATATGTTTGCTTATACGCGTAATTTCCCCTTAGATATATACATTTACTTATATATGCGTTAATTTTGTTAATGATTAAATATATACATTCACTTGATATAGGTGTCTTTTGTGGAAGCTTAAATCCAAAAAAAATAATCACTTTATTCGAAATTTTTAAAATTGAAGTTGTCTTTGAAAATTTTGTAACATTTCTTTAATTTGTTGCTGCTTAATTTTAAGAGCAGAAATCTATTCTTTTATTTTTCTATATTTTGGGGTTATTTTGAGTTTTTTTTTTAAATTATTATTATAAAATTGCCATCACCAAGGTTATCTAGATCTTAATTAAGAGTTAAATTTAGGTGTGCTGGGAAAGTAGGTGTGAATCAAATTTTGGTTAATTTATTTTTAGATCATGTAAGTTTTATTTTGTTTTCTTGAGATTTTTTTAACTTTTAAGATATTTTAATGGTGAATGGAAATTTGAAGAAGAAGAAGAAGAAATGTGAGGAAGATTGTGAAAGTGTTAGCCCGTAAATATGTAAACTATAGTTATGAAGCATAATTAAGTTTATTATAGTGGCTATTTGCAAAAGTTTCCCATATCAAATCATTAACAAAATTAATGCGTGTATATATATATTGTTATAAACGAAGATATAGGCATTATAAATGCATCTTAACCATGGTTATAGTTGTTAGGGTTTTGCCTTATTTTTTTTTCTAAAATCATATTTGAGTTTTAATTTATCTTGAATGAAAGTTAAAGCATTATCATAATTGTTTTTACTTTTCTTGAGAGGAAAAAATATTTCTCTTCCATATAAGGTTATTATTTTCTTAAAATAAAAGTTTGGAGATCTATAAATTGAAGATCTCTATTCTCATAGCATAATAATATAGAATCCACAATGTAGTTCGTTTAGAGACTTTTGTTTATGGAGAAACTTTTTCTCTACAGTTTTTTATGTTTTAAAATTTTTTTTTAAATAAGTAGGTCAATTGGTCATATCATATAATAAAATATGTTTCTTTTAGTATATTTTGTGTCATCTAATTTAATGTCATATGATTTGCAATTGTAAATTTCCACATGACGCCCTAATCACTTTTGAACCCAACAAGTGGTATAGAACTCATGGTCCGATGGTCCAATGTTTGAACAAGATTGAAGACAAGTTCAAGTGGTTTCAAATCAATTTGCAATAAATTTGATGATGAAGAAGATTTTTGTCCAACTATACGTGGAAGAAGTTTAAACCATATTTTTAACATTCTTATTACTGTAATTTTTAAAATTAAAAATAAAATATTTTTAAAACCATTTTTAACCCATATATTTTAAACTTTATTTTTAACCATGACAAGCAACAGTGATGAAAATTATGTGAATAACGAAGATTATCATGCATGTGTAGAAGACAAATTTATCAAGAAAATCCAGTTAAAAGGGGAGATTTGTTAGAGGTTTGCCTTGATTTTCTTACCATATTTGAGTTTTAATTTTACCTTGAAGGAAAGTTAAAGTATTATCATAATTGTTTTTACTTTTCTTGAAAAGAAAATATATTTCTCTTCCATATTTGATTATTCTTTCCTTAGAAGAAAAGTTTGGAGATTTATAAATTGAAGATCCTTATTCTCATATCATAACACAATAGAATCCACACTTTTAAAATATATCTTACTTTCATGTACTTATTTTTTGTTACATGTTAGTTAATTTACTAAAAAATATGATGAAGAAGAGAAATGACAATCTTGAATGTGAATGAAACTAATTATGAATTTATATAGGCAAAATAGAGGAAATAAAAAAATAAACACCTGAGAATGAAATGAAATATTTCTTACCTTCATATATATACTTCTTTTTTGTTACTTGTTAATGCATTCACAAACCAATATGATGAAGAAGAGAAAGGATAATCTTGAATATGAATCTCCATGAAACTAAATATGCATTTATAGGCAAAATAAGGAATACCATAAAACATTATAAACTTTCAAATTTAAGTTTGGAGGTTATGGACAAAAAATTATGGGAGTAATGAATATTATTAAAAGTAAAAATTAAAGAGATGTAAGTCATGGATAATAATTCCTTATGAATAAATTAAATAATAAAGAGAAAAATACTTAAAATATAAAATAATATTTTCATTTTATGGTTAGAAGTGAGGCAAACAAATAAAAAAATGAATGTGAAGAGTTTTTATTATAAATGTTCCTCCATTAATAAAATATTTATTTGTAATAAGTTAAGTAATTTACTTTACAATACGATAATTAATTTAACTAAGAAAGAATGCCAAAAAATGGAGAAAGGAGCTGAATGCAAATGGAGGTTATAGAGAGGTGTCACATCACCCTGCCTATGTTTCTCCTTTATTATATATAGGAAAAAAGGTCTGAAAAATACTCCAACTTTGGTCGAAATTGCTGTTACAATACCAAACTTTGGAAATGACATTTTATAGTGTATTTTAAAGGTATATATGTGCCTACGTGGACATCATAAATATTGTATCATTTTAAATAGTAATGTGTCCTCGTAGACACATATATACCTTTAAAATAATCTATTAAATAGTGCAGGGAGGTAGAAGATCCTACATAAAGTTTGGTATCGTAACAACAATTTCGGCCAAAATTAAAATATTTTTCAGACCCTTTTTCCTTTTATATATATATATATATATATATATATATATATATATATATATATATATAGAGAGAGAGAGAGAGAGAGAGAGAGAGAGAGAGAGAGATTATACGGGCTAACATTTTCACCATCTTCCCTCACACTTCTTCTTCTTCTGCTTCAAATTTCCATTCACCATTAAAATATCTTAAAAGTTTAAAAAATCACAAAAAAAAAAAAAAGCAAAAAAAAACTTACATGATCTAAAAATAAATTAACAAAAATTTGATTCACCTACTTTCCCAGCACACCTAAATTTAACTCTTGGGTTGTTTGGTGTGAAGGATTGTGTCAAATAATCTTGGGATTAAATTATAGTTGATGCTTGGTTCGCAAGTCCAGGATAACTTATCCCGGAATTAATAATTAGTACCGAGATAAGTTATACCTCTCCTTGGGTGTTATAGTAATCCCGTGATAAAATAAGTAAATGACAAAAATATTTCTTTCAACCCTTTTTATACATCACTTTTTACATTCATGAAGAATTTTTGTAAACAAATAAATTGTTCTTAAAATTTATTATTTTGAATACAACAAACCAATTACACTCAATTAAAAATAATCTTTGTATAACTTATTCCATCATAACTTGAATTCAATCCAAATGACCCTTAAGATTTAGAAAACCTTGGTAATGACAATTTTATAATAATAATTTTTTTTTTTAAAAAAAGGATGTAGATAACCCCATAATATATTTACATTGTGAATCACACCTACTCAATGGTCCCATAAATCTTAATGGTAGTTTGGATTAAAGTCACGTGGCCGCTTAGAGATTTAATGATATATTTTGGACGGATTTGATATTTTCCCTCGAAACACCTTGTCTTTACTCCTGCTCCTGGTAGTCCCACATTTTTCTTTCGTACACAGTTCGAATAACCACAAAATATTTTCTTTCGTACTCCATCCTGTAGCTATATAATGAAAACAGAAAAATGTCAAAATTGTTACTGAACTATACGAAAATAGATCTACCCTTCGTTATATTTTGGGATAAAAAATGCCCCCACCATTATATATATACCAAGAGACCATAAATATCCTCAAGACTTAACCATCCAAAATTTTAATGATGTGGTGCCACGTGGAACTAATCCCTCCACCTCAGCAGCATTGCCAACTAGATTTTTCACTAAATTATGGATCATCAATTTTAACTCAAACCCTAACCCATTGCTTCCGACCCAACCCGTTAAAATTAATTTATGAAATTCTTGTCTATAAATTGAGAGGTCGTGTATGAATGAAGTATGTATAGGCAGAAAGCAAATTAGGATAAAAGAAAATGAAGAGCGTTGTTTTGCTAATTTCATTTCTCTTTGCATTTTGGTGTTCATGCACTAGTGCTACAACAACTCCTAATCCAGTGTTGCAGGTGGTGCGTGACATTCATGGCGATATTCTCACACCAGACTCCAGGTACTTTGTGGTGTCAGCGATAACCGGAGCCGGAGGTGGCGGAGTATTCCGTGGCATTGGAGCTGGTCATGACGCTAACTTCGTCTGTCCCTTTCAGGTTTGTTAAACTATATATAATCGATCATCTCTATTAAAAAATTAAACATCGAGTATATTTTTAATAATTATTTATCTCTAATTTGTGTGGAAATGTTCGGACCTAACTCAACTCCATAAAAGCGATGATGAGATATAAGGAGACCCCAAGGATCGGACATCTAGAGCATGAATCAACAGTACGGGTTCTACATCCAATAAACCAAGAAACTGAAATGAACATAAGTTGTAATATCATCATGATAAAGAACTTAGAGTTTAGTCATCATAATTCAACCTAAAAAGTTAACTCATGATTAGAAATTCTCAAGACCATATATAAAAGATATTCTTTTCTAAAATAAATTTTCCATCTAATGCATCCATTCTCCCAAACCTCCACTCGTGCATAGTGGAGGTGTTGTATATTCAATCAAATACGATATATAGTCGATTTTTATCTTTTGTTTGTTACAGGTGGTGCAGTCTGGGCGAGATATGTACAGAGGTATGCCAGTGATTTTCAAGCCAAAGGCAGCGAAACAAGTAGAAATAACTGAATCGAGCGATGTTAACATTGAGTTCTATATTGACAATCCAAGTGGGATTTGTAACAACACAGTGTGGGAAGTAGAAGGTTTCCCAGGACATGGTATCCCAATGTACTTGGCAACAAATGGAGTGGCTGGAAATGTTATGAATGTGGCCTCATGGTTTCAAATTAAGAAAGCTGAAAGTTACTGGTATAAGTTTATGTTTTGTCCTTATGGAGAACACATCTGCACTGACATTGGCATCGACCATACTGCAGGAAGGCGATTGGCCATAGGAACAGGCAATACCTTCAATCTTGTCTTCATTAAGGATACTAACATTGGAATTAAATCGATTGTATAATTTGGTTAATTTCGACCAAATAATATGTATCGATTTCTAGGTCCTTTTCACTGTATTATTTTCATCATGTTTGTACGTACCTACCTACCTACTTGTATTCTCTAAATAAAGCTACGCATGTGTCATGTGTAGCCTCAATCGTTGTAAAAGTATTGCTATCTTAATGTGTCCTTGTGTTTTATTTTTTTTCCTTCTCGACTCAAAATAATAGATAAAAAATATGTACTTGAGCGGTTGGCCGTCCTAAGTCTAGCACTTGAGGCAGTAGGAAGATATGAGTATTAGTTGGGAGGACGATGGGTTAAAGTAGTTGATGAAAAGGGAACAAACAGAAAGTGGTAAAATGGACTTCATGTTGGAGAGTAACGGTGCAAAATGGCTCAAATATATGGGTATCCGTTCGATTAATCCATTTTAAAATGGGTTGGTTATTCAATCATTTAAAAGTGATTCAAATATGAATCAATTCATATTATTCATTATAAAATATGGGTATCTCAAGTACATCCACCTATTGAACTCTTTAATATATGTAAGGGTGTAGCAACCTCTATAAATACACTTATTTATTTTTCAAAAAACCATCCCCCATTCAAGGGAGTTAAGCTCGACCTCTACATGAAAATATTTTTTAAAACTTTCTTTAAATCTCATCAGCTGAAACAAGTTCGGGATCCAACTTCACTTTGACCTTGATCCGAGAACCAAATTTTGACTTCTGGACCTTGATTCAAGACCACTCATTTTCAAGGGAAAAAAAAATCAACAAAATAATGAAAATATTGTCCTTCATACTCATTTTATACTTCATCTCTCTCTTCCTCCTAGTAGACTTAATTGAGGGACATCAGAGGGAGTTTGTTATATATCAATCTAAGCCCAATATCCATATACATGGGGCCCAATATCGATATACATAGGGATATCAGACAAGAAGTTATTGGGTAAAGAAATAGAATATATCAGAAGAACTTCACAAAGGTTGATTTGAGATTAGGTTCAATTAACAACTGGTTTAAAAGGACACATTTTGAAAGAATAGTTAATGCTTATTATGATCATGCTTAGGCAAAGTATGTATCGCCCATCCTGCTTTCTTTAGGTCTAGTTTATCGCTCCTTCTTCAGTTGATCCTAGCTAGATTTTACTTTCAATTTTTCTGTATTTCTATTTGGGCTTTTGCACACCTTTTGAGTTGTTGCATCTACTTTCTCAAATTATAATTGAGCTTTAGCCTTATTGATATAGTTGAGATATTGGTTTGCGTCATTATTAAATTTGAGTTCATTATAAAGTCCATCGATTAAAATTTGAGTTCTATCTTGACAATCCAACTATTTGTAAGAACAATGTGTGGAACAGTGGAAGGTGGAAGATTTCCAAGGACGTGATATCCCATTAATGTTCTTGTCAACTAATAGGGAGGCGGGAAATTGAGTCCGGTTCCAAAACACACTTTTTTGAATTCTGCAAATCAAAAGGAATCTTCTCTAAAAATACAGATTAAAACAAATACTTTGCTCATTTATGAGTGAATTGTGACTAACAAATTTAATTTTGATTGACGGAGGTTGTAATAATTTTTTGGATTTTGGGGTGACTACAAAGTTAACTTTGTTACTCACAGTTCGTTCATAAATGAGTAAAGTGTCCGTTTTAATCTGTGCGTTTAGAGAGGATCCCTTCTGATTGGTAAAGTTAAAAATGTCCATTTTGAAGACGAAGTCGATAATATACTGTACAGTATACTGGAAAAAAGGAGACATGTATATCATTTACTAAGATTATCTATTTAATTTTGTTGGTAGAGTTATATTGTAGAAAGGCATTCCAATATATGACGTGAATTACCCAATTTAAATATTTACAGCCTAAATTGGACCACTAATAAGTAGAAATGTATATTAATGTCCCGGGACCGCATGGGATTATCCCACGAGTAAAATATGCCAATTAAGTACCGTCACAAATTTGTTGTCATGCAAGCACATCAATTGCTACCACTTATTATTTTGGTAGGTACAGATCGAGAATGCTTCTTAAAAATAATGGTAAATCATTATTATTTATTTTGAAAAATTAATGATTGTGAGATGGTGATTTGTTTAATATACATGATATATAAAGCTTCAATTTTAAATATAAGCTTATTTAGAGTAAATTTAAATGTTGAAATTCAAAAATACAAAAAAAAATATTAGGCGAAAGAAAAAGAGGTTAGGCCTCTACCCTTCCATTTCTTGAATAGATAGATACTCGAGATAAAGATTAAAAATAAAAATAAAAATAGAGGCCTTTGGTGTCCCCAGTTAAAAAATTAACTATGCATGATCAGTCTTGTTAATTTTTTGAAACCCAATGGATAAGGCTTGTTATTGAGAGCTAGACGGCTGATTCCACTATCGACGGTTAATCCGATATATGCACAATCAAAGTGGTCACATTCTAGACACAATAATTTACTAGGACAATACCTTAACTTGTAAGCATTAGGTCTCTTCCTCCATAACATATTTGTCAATCTTAAACCAATTCTTTATGGTTTCAGGTCCTGCAAATCTTAAGTTACCACCAGTTACAACTAACCTAGGTGGTCCTAGGAAGTAATCACCGACTTTCTAAACAGTTTCGTTTACACATAGCTTAGATGTTGGAGTTGAGAACATTATCACTACAACAAATATGATATATAGTTACGAAATTATTAGCTATGACATTAAATTCGTCACTAATTGTTCGCTTTTAGCAACAAAATTTACTTTTCGTGCTTAACTATATGAGACACATACTTTTAGTGACGAAACATAAAAATCCATAGCAAAGTTTTGTCCACTTAAGTTTCCCACCAAAAAATTAATTGGCACCATTTGCTAAGTAGTGTTAGTCACGAATTTAAAGTTATCGGTGACACATTATTTTGTCACTAATAATGTATCTAGCTAATTCATGACAAATTATTTTTTGTCTTAAAATTTATTAATTTTTGGACACAAAAAAATTTAATCTAAAAAAATATGTTGTTACAACATTGACAAATTAGAGTTCATAGTTAAATATTATAAGTTTTAGCCATAAAAATTTAGATTTAATTATGATATTTATTTTCGTCACTAATAATATAAATAATTGGTGACAAAGATTTTATTGTCTCTAATCAATTGTGATTTAGTGACAACAAAAAATTGTCACAAAATATAAGGTGTTAAATAGTGACGATATAAAATTTGTAGTGAATAATTCAACTATTTGCTACGAAAAAAATTCATAGCTAAATAAAATTAAAAAATTGGCTACAATTGTTCATAATAACAGGTGACAACTTAATTACAAAAAAAATAATACAAGTGCTTCATAAGAAATAGATAAAGTCCATTCGTTATTTGGCAAGGGAAAATATTAAAATCAACGAATTCGGTCAATTTTGTAAAAATGAAAAAGTTCAATTCATCAATTTTCTTAAATTACGCAATTATAAAATGTATCATTTGAAAAATACAATCCAGGTTATAAATATCGTGAGTGGGGTACGGTTCTACCACTAGATCGCTAATATTTGTTGGTTTAACACTTTTATTTTTTATTTGATACACTTTAATCGATCAAGATGATAGAAAAATAACTTCTCAAGTCTTGGTGCTAATTTTTGTGTGTCTATTGACTTGTGATTGGTAAATTGCGTAGACTAAGTCGGTCTATTTGCTTATGTCTAAAAATATGTACATATTTAATTTTAATTCCACATACGTACGTAGAGCAACTATACAGAGATAACATCGACTTACAAACTTAGACTTTGCAAATGTGTGAAATATTTCAAGAATTTCTATTAACTTTTTCCATCAATTTGAAAATTGAAATAAACTAAAAAATGAAAGCACAAATGAAAAAAATGAACCAACTAATATTTCAAATATATTACGACAAAGTACTATAATTATGGGTATCGTTTTTTTTTTTAAAACAACTGATTTACTGATCAAATTGAATCCATTATTCAATTTTTTTAATAAAAGCAAAAGTTTTATTTTATATAAATTTATAATTGTACTGAGTAATTTTTTAAAATTTATAAAACTAAATAAATAAAATGATAAAATCGTAGTGAATATATTTAAAGATATTTTTAAAAATATACAATTTAATTAAAATATAATCTACAGTTGAATGAATTGTGAGTGGTAAATTTCATGCATTTGTGTATGTGTATAAATAATCATATAATATATTATTTCTGCATAAGTTAAATTTGAAAGAAGTGAATGAAGTTTAAAATAAAATAAAAATGATAGACAACTGAGAGTTGATTGGATGGTTAGCACACCTCACTTCCAACCCTAAGGTTTGTGAGTTCGAATCCCCAAGAAAGCATAATGTGGGAGCTCTTGGGAAGAAGTTAAAAAAAATTGAGATGGGATCATAGAAAAATTAACCTTTTTTATAATAATAAATTTGTCCCTAAATAATACATTTAAGAACAAAACATTTTTGTGTATATAAAATATAGTTATTAGTGACGAAATCAGATTTTGTTCAACTACGAAATACACAAATTAATTAATTACAAAAAAATATAGTTTTTATGACAAATTTGTCACAAATTTTTAAGCATTTGGGGACGATTTTTCTTTTTGTAGTTAATATAATACTTTTAGTGACAAAGCACTAAATCGTCCTTGTATACTTTTAGCGACACACATTTAGTGACGACTGATCGACAAATTAATTTTCGTCTCACAAAATTTTTAGTGACGAAATATGATTTATAAATGACGAAATTATTTGTCCTGATAATCAAATTTGTTGTAGTGTATATTAATGTCTACAATTTCTTCGATGATATCACCGGAAAGAATATGTTCGATAGTAACGAATTTCACGGGGGTGCCTGATCCAAATTTACCAGAATTATAAGCAGCAACGCGGTTAGGGCATTTGGTATTTGCCAAGATCAGCTAAGTATACGTTTCCGCCTCCTGTGAGAACACTCACAATTATGTACTCCTCGTCAATCTTGAGTGGTTTGCATCCATGTCTAGCACAAGAGGGACATCTTCATCATCATCATAATTAGTGATGGCAAATGGGCGGGTTGGGTTAAATTTGGATGAATTGAAAATGGGTCAACATAAAATGGGTAATAATTCAACCCGTCCATATATATTTGATATGGGTAAAAATTGATTGGGTAACGAATGGATTGGGTAAAATACCAGTTGACTCATATTTACCCATATTTTCATGATTGAATAGTACTCTACTTAAGAATTCAACATGGAAAAAATATTTTATTCTTTTTTTTTAGATGAAAAATGTTTAAAATGCTTCATTTAATTTTATTGTATCATAAAAGTAAACAAAAAAAATCCTAACTTTTCAATATAAGATAAATTTATGTAATAACAAGGGGAAAATATTTTTAATTTCAAAGTAAATGAATAGTTGCATTTTAAGACTAAAACATGTTGAATGCAATTTAAGCAATGTCAATACTAACATGATTTGCTTATTTTACACTATTATTTATTATCCAATATAAAATTAAACAAATAAAAAAATATAATTATAATTAAAAAAGAAATGTTCATTTAAAATATATATTTTTGGAGGGCCAAAGACTTCACCTTTTCAATTATAGAAAAATAATTAGTTCTATAGAAGAACATAAAAAGGAAAAGAAGTTACAATTTTTTTTAGTGATATCATGAATTTTAAGTGAATAAAAGTTAGAAGCTTAACCCATTTGGCTAATCTAATTTTACCCATATTTACCCATAATTTACCCATGTCAAAAGTCACTCACCCAACCCATTAAATTATGAGCGGGTTAGACGGGTTACCAAAATATGAATTCATTTTGCCGGCATTAATCATAATCATAATCATCATCATCGCTGTTATGAATAGTTGTGGGGAGGAGAATCGAATTATTGTCGGAAGTTAAAGTGGTTGATGATTGACAAAAGGCAACTAAGGGAACCAAACTAAGGGTAGTTGAAACTATAGGGGTGTACATGACCGGGTTGGTTCAGGTTTTTCAAATATCAAACCAAATCATTTGTGTAAAATTTTTAAATTTATAAATCAAACCAAACTAATAAAATTCAGATTTTTTTCGGGTTTTTTAACCTCAGGTTGGTTCGGGTTTTTCAAATACCAAACCATTGTGTCGAATTTTTAAATTTATAAATCAAACCAAACTAATAAACCTCGAATTTTTTCAGATTTTTGGATTTTTTTGGTAAAGTTTGCATACAAACATATAATTAACTTGTGCTCCAAATATTTCTTTAGTTCAACCAAAATACAATTATCTAAGATGTTTCTTAAGAAAATAACACAAAATATGAGATGAGTACTGATGACACTAAATATTCAATAAAAAATAATAATGAAATCATCATATAAAATAACTATTGCAAAGCCATAATGAAAATGATCATAACTTAAAAGTACTAAATCATGCTAAAATAAGTTTAATAAGTATTAGTTACATAACTAAATTTTAAAGAAAATTAAAATTAAATTATGTATGTTAATTGTCTAAACCAATGTAAAACTAAAAAACAAATATTCAATATTACTGTCATTCTTAGTGTTGAATTGATTTTCTTTTTGCATTAGTATTAATTTGATTTTGATTTAAGTTTTATTATAATTATCAACATCTATGAATTATAATCTTTATTGGACCATTCTGAATTCTAAGTTTAAAACTTGAAATAACTTATTAAAAGATAAAAACTATGAAATAATATAAGAAATATTTTAAAATTATATCAAAGTAAATATTTTTATGTATAAAATAAAATTTTAAAATTACATATATAATGTCGGGTTGGTTTGGTCTCGGGTTGGTTTTTTTAGTTTAAACCAAATCAACCCAAATATAATCGAGTATTTTTTTCCAATAACAAACCAAGTCAAACTAAATCACTAGTCGAATTTTTTTTTTGATTTACGATTTGGTTCGATTTTCTATTCAACTTTATACCCCCCTAATTGAAAGCAAGAGCAAGCTCAAAATATTGATGGACTACATATTAAACACTCTTGTGTATTTTGCTTGCTGTTAGTATATGTTCAATTTGTAGACCACCACATTGCTACAATGCCCTAGTTGCATGTATTATATAGTTATAATATAGGCATAATACATAAATATGACCCTTAACTTGGTGTCAGCTGGCAACTATGCCCTTTAACTTTGGGTGTACACAAGTAGGCACTTAAACTTATAATGTGGTGGTATTAAACTCTTCTTAAGGTTTTTGCTAATTATAAAAAATGTGTTAAAATAATACAATAAAATTTTATGAAAATTCTTTTAAAAAAAGGCCGCAAAATGCGGCAACACATGCGCCTTGTCAGCCGAGCCTTACAAGGCTCAAGGCTGATGCGCCTTACGAGGCACATTGGTTTCCGTGTCTTGCGGCATGAAACCTAATTTAGACGGTGTCTAAATTTATTGCCCTTTTGATTTGATAAAAAAAATTGTTGCCCTTTTGGCTCCGGACTCAACAAATTAGTTGGTATTGGCGGTGTCCAAAGAGTGAGTTGGATTGAAATTGAAGATATTAAAATGTATTGAAATGGAAATTGGGTTGAGTTATGACCTGCTCAAATTTACTTTAGGCTCAAAAGAGCTAAAAAATGATTGAGTCGCAATTCGACCCGCTTAGTCTTAACAATTTTAACATATTGATATTTATCTTCTTTGACCACAATTTGAATTTCAACTCAAGAAAATAAAATTAAAAAAAGTTATAAATTGATAAATAAATAAAATAGATAGTAATTCACACCTTCAATACGAGAATATAGATTATACAGATGCAAATAAAGTATCTTAAAACAGATTGAGATTGAAGACTAAATTGGGTTCAATTGAAAATTATTTTTAAATGAGTTGAGATTGACCCAAGTCAAATTATCTTGAGTCCAACTCATTAATTCTAGGCGAATTAGACATGTTACCTACATATTTTTTTGATTGTTTTGACACCCCTAGTTGTTATGCAAGCACAGCAATTGCTATGCAACTCTCGGTATTTTTGACTTCATATTTTGTAATTTTTTCATGTTTGCTAGTTCAAAAAAAATTCAGTTCTTTTTCTTTTTGAAAATAGAAAAACAATTTCTCATAGTAAAAATAGAAAAAACAGGTTACACATAAGTGACATATAATCTATATAATTGTGTCCATCCCTCACAACACAACTCATCTTCACCTCCACTCCCACACCCCTACCCTTCTACTCTCTGTCCCCACCTCTCATCATATTTTCACATCATATACAAATGTCTTGTGATAATATGACACATCCTTTGTCTCTTATTTTTCTTTTTAAATTGTCTAAAAAAAAATATTTTATATTTAAATATAGTTTATTTCTCAAATATTGTTAACAAAATAATTTATAATGACATGAATATTTAACCTAATTTTTGGACAGTATAATATCACCTACCGGAATTAAGACGTCCACCACACACATATACATACCGGAATTAAATGTCCACACACACATAATAGACCGTTTAAATAAAGTCAAAGCTGAATTATTTCATAGAAATAAAATTATTTTAAATATCTATTATAATTTTTTTAATTAAAGCTTTATTTTTATTAAATTAAAATATACATATTCAAATTTTCAATCAATATTATACATAGCTGAATAAAAAAAGTTATATATTGATATAATATTAACATGATGATTTACATATAATAAAAAATATCAAGAAAAATAAATTTAAAATCGTTCACAAATTAAATCACTACATTCAAAAATTTTACCACAAAAATAAATGAATGTAACGGATATATTGGTTTATAAACAGTTTTCTGCCTATGTTTTTTTCAAGAAGCATAAATTTTCAGTTTTTTGTAACATCTCGCACCTAGAAACGACTAGAAAGAGTTTAAAATCTGAAAATAATGATTTTTGAAAAGAATAAGGAAATCTGGAAAATTTTGTCTAAGTTAAGAAAGTGAGTTTTGGCCATTTTCAAACGGCCATAACTCCTATCTCAGGATGAGTTAGGAGCATTTATTGATATGGTTGAAAATCCCTTGGAAAGATCTTTCCAACGCCGCCGAGTTTACGAAATTCCAACATCGTATGAGTGAGATATGCCTTCCGGAAGTTGGGTTGTTGGATTGAAGAAAGTCTCAATCCGAATTTAGGGAAGGGCAAAGTAGTATTTTCTCTAATTAATTTCCTAATTCTTATTAGGGATTTATTGGGGTAAAAACATGACTTAGTCAGTTTGGAGAATTGAGAAATACGCTTAGGGCTTGGAGAAGAGAGAAAAGAAGAAAGAAAGGGAGAAAAACCAAGATTTCGCCAAGAACATCAAGCGTTTGGAGTGGAATTCGTCGGGAGCGATCCCTATTAAGGTGTGTGAGATCTTTTCGTGTTGGGTTAGTTCACCCACACACCAACTTGTTTCAATTCAGCAATTTGGAGTTGTTTGAATGTTAAGAAAGTGAAGTTCTTGAAGAACATTGTTGAATTCTTGTTGGTTGATTGTTGAATGCCTAGTGTTGATTTGATTCGTGTTTCCAGGTTGTTTTTCGAGTTAAATCTATTAAGTATTGAGGGTACTAATGATCCTAAGTGTTTGGGGAAAGAACTAGGGAAGATTGGAGGGTTTAGAGATGAAAAACGGAGAAGAAAATCGTCAAAAAAACCTGGGGAAAGAGGTGGAGCGTCGCGCCAGCCAACGCGCCCCAAAAGGGGCTCTGAAGTTCACCCCTTGGGGCGACGCGCCAGCCAGCGCGCCCCAGCAGCTCCTCTGAAGTTTGAGGGCTGGCACCCCGTACCTCTCAGAGCGCTAGGGACGTCAGTTCTCCCCATTCGTTCCCCACTTTTTTGTACTTGTTCCTAAGTGATGTACCTATGTTTCCTAGTCGATTCTAATACTTTAAGGTACATTTAAACATCATGAAATCATCCATAAACATGAAATCATGAACCTTGAATCCATAATCCAATTCAAGGAAAGTTAAGATCAAAGTCACAGAAGTTAAGAGTCGAGTCTAGAAGTTAAGAAGAAAGTCAAAGTAAAGTTTCTTAAAATTTTCAAGAGTCTTTATTAAACGTTTTAACTTCGTTTTAAGGCTCAAGTTTCAAGTAAAGAAAAGAGTAAGAGTTGAGTTCATTTCTCATAAAAAGCTATTAAGGAACTAAGTATTCCTAAAGAGTTTATAAATGTTTTCTCATTTGAACAAGAAAAGGGAACATCGATTCCAAGAGAGCTGTTAAGCTGAGTTTTTGAGTAATTATCTCAAACCAAAGAAAGAAGTTTTGTTTTTACAAACATATGAGCTAAGTATATTTTGGGAGTAGTTTTGAGCACTGATATGGGGATCCGAGTTCAGATAACTCAAGTCTCTATAAACCATGTAGCCATCATAAGTAGTAAAGGATCATACTTTTTAGATGACTCCTTAAGATGCTTTTAGCATAGACTAGTGGATCCACTAAGTTAAGCGTTCTATATGACGGCAAAGTATAGGACAGTTCTGGCAGCGTAGGCAAGACGTTGTATCACCACTTAGGCTCATAGTAGTGGTTGTCGGTTAGAGAATCTCCAACAAAAGTTATATTACTTTTTTATTTAAGTAAAGTTGAGTTTGTTATTGCTTTATCTTTAACGAACTAAGTTGTTTACACTGTTTTACAAGCTTTATATATATTGTATGTGTCTTACTGCTTTATATTGAGTTCAGTTATTCATGAGTTAAACAGAGCCAATGTAAGTGTTCCTTTGTACTCCTTTCAAGCTTAAGTTGTTGTTTAGCATTCCAACTCGCATACTCGTACATTCAATATACTGATGCTAGTTGGCCTGCATCTTATTATGATGCAGACGCAGGTTACCAGGATCAGCATCCAGTACGTCGTTTATCTAGTTGAGCATTCCAGAGTCAGTGGTGAGCCTCCTTGCATTCCGAAGGACTCTTTTATTTGCTTTTCCTAGTTTTTCTTTATTAGGATGTTGTGGGGTTTCTCCCAACATCCATCTCAGTATTATAGAGGCTTCATAGACAGTCAGACAGTTAGTTTTGAGTCTCTCATCTATGTATTTGCAGATACTTTGTTTTGAGACATAAGTTGTCATTTTGGCTAAGATGTTATCATTTAAACTATTGCATTGAGTTTATTCTGTTGAGTTAAGTCTTCCGCTGAGTTAAGTAAGCCAGACCAAGGGTCCGCTTGGGGCCAGCAATGATCTCTGAGTGCCGGCCACATCCAGGGTGTAGGATCGGGGAGTGACAGTTTTTTCCCAGCTTTCATTTAAAAATAGTTTTATTGATTAGCAAAAAAATATTTTTTCTCAAAATAAATACTTTTGACCATGCTTTTGACTTCTCAACAATAATATCAAACGAGCTCTCAATATAGTAATAAAGTTAAGAAAAAATAACTTTGTCAATTTAATTTTTATAACTAAGAAATTTAATGAATTTGTGGATAGATGTGAAAAAAGAATTTTCGTAGCTATCATTAGATACTACCCTTGACTTTCAAATTCATAGCTAGAATTTCTTAAATTTTTTTCTTGATTTAAAAGAACTTAAAATTAAATTAACTCAAACAAATTCTAACTTATGAATTTAATTTATAAATCATAAAGTAAAAACTAAATTACATAGGCTCTTAATAGCTATATAAACATGGGAAATTACATTGTAGAGCCTAAATTAGACCACTACTATGAATAGTAGTTGATCTCGTGAGCACCCCGTACCCAAACATAAAAACTATTTTTTTCATACGGAATATAGTTTTTATTTATTGTTCCACATATATCTCCTTGGCCTAAAAGATATTTAGGACTCGTTTAGCCCAAGAATATTTGGGAAAATTTTGGATAAAACTTGGGAAAAACTTGAAAAGTGGTGTTTAGTCAAATATTTATCAAGATTTGCCAAGTATCCCAAGTTCTCAAAGTTCTAATATTTGGGAATTTTTAAAAAAATCAAAAATTACTCCAAACTTTTATATTTTATAAAAAAAATACTCATTATTTATTAATATCAATTAATATTTGTTGGTACTTCCTCCGAAAAGGTTTGAGTTCTAATTTAAGTGCTAAATTGAGAAAAAAGAACAATTTGTGTTTAATGGGTTATATAATTATAACTGAATCAATGACAAGTATGAGTATGCGATTAATGTATTGTCTTGCCTATATTGTTACTTTGTTAATATTGTTGATTGTTATCAATTATATTATAAGGTTATTTTTTAACAGAACATATTCATTATAAAATAATGATATAAATTTATGGAAATTTTTTATAATTTTTAGAACTGATGGGTATAAATTATATTTTTTGAAATAGTCAAATATTTTTGGAAAAATTTTGGACCAAACACATGGTGAAACTTCACCCAAATATAATTGGAAAAATTACCTAACTACACATTCTTTTTTACCCTATTTTCTATTATTCCCTACCATTTCAAAGAATTACAAAAATTTCTCTTTTTCATCACTTTGTCGGATACATTACTTTAAACTATCACCCCAAGATATTTTTTTCCTTTTATCATGCCTAAAATCACTCCATGATATCACCAATTATTTCCATCACTCTATTTTTGAATTTCAAATCTTCTCTTTTTGATTTATCAATTGCAAGTTATTGAAGAGGTTCTTCTTCATTTGCTTTTTCATCCATTTTTTCTTTCCACTTCATCAATTATCAAATATATTTTGTTTTTGCTTTTTTCATCTACAAATTTAGTTGAAGAAGGATGCATCTTCAACTTTAAAATCAATTGTGGAAAAAATGCCCAAAAAAAAGAGGGAAAAGGTCTAGTTTGTGGTGGTTCTGGTAAGGACTTTGGGTCGAGATCCATGGATGACACCATTGTTGAAAGTGAAAAAAAGCTACGGGAGTTGATACAGAGAAAAAGAGAAAGTGTAGAAGGATTACTTCATCATTTTTATTTTTTTTTGCTTTCAGCAGATCAGATTATTGATTTTTTGTTGTTCATCGTTTTCTGATACATATTGGTTTGATTTTTTAATGTTTCTAATTGTTTTTGTTTCTTAAATTAATGTATAATGTATTTGTTTCAACATTATGATACATTACAATTTTATTAAAAGCTGTTAGTGGCTCCGATAAGAGATTTGGATCAAGATTCATGAATGATGCCATTATCAAAAGTGAATAACAGCTACAAGAGTTGGTACTGAGCAAAAGAGAAATTGTGGAAAAATTTCTTTATCTTCGTTAATACATGGTAGTGGCAGCACGTTGTGTCTACTTACATTGTTCTGGGGAGGGGTCATACTAGTAGAAATAACATTACATAGTGGCAGTATTTAATGTCTGCATTAATTATCGTGATATTTAGTACTCTTAATTAATGTAATTTTTAAATGATATACGTTATTTACCCTATCTCAATTATGTGGAGAGTTAATCAAATTTTTAATATATTTTTAAATACTTTAAGTTGTGATTTACAATATTTTTGATGTAATTTTCAAATAATGTATGCTACTCTCTTTGTTCAAATTTATGTGACACATGTAAAATTTCCGAAGTTAATCACATCTTAATATATTTTTCAAATATTTTAAGTTGTTAATTTTTGTAATTTATAGTACTATTAATGTACTTTTTTAAATAATATACTCTATATGTTACTCCCTCAGTTCCAATTATGCAGGGTGAAATTTTGAGAGCTAACCAATTATTTAATATTTTAAGTTGATTTTTAATACTATTTTAATAAATGCATAACATATAAAAAGAAAAATAAGACAAATAAAATACTAAAGGTAAATAGAGGAAGTTGAAGAAGAAGGGCAAACAGGTCAAATGACGGGTTGACCCTAAGTAAAATGTGAGTTTTCTTTCTTCTTTTTTTTTTTAAAAAGGTAAAAAAATATATTTTCAATCTCTTATTATATGAGAGGGAGTTTGAGACGAGAGAAATTTGTTTATGTATCTCCGATAATTGTGAATTCACTTGGATATAATGTATTTAAAATAAATTATACCTAATTTTGATCTCATGTATTTTGAGATACATGTAGCTGGTTATATCAAAATCTAATAAGATTCGTAATATTGCAAACTAGAATATATCCAAATAATTAGTTCCTAAACTAGTGAAATTTCTGTAAGTTTCTCATTATTTTGTTATATGTTTGATTATGAATATTAGTCTCAAAATTCCACATTTGTACTAAATTGGCATGATTAACTATTCGTATAAAAGACACGATAGCTAATTTCATGAAATATGATCCTTGTATGTCTCATCTCACCCACCAAACGATCCCATAATGTTTATCAACTACTTTTAATCAAGAGAGAAGTATTGAAACATCCCTAAACTTAGCATAAATTATTAGTTTCACCCCTGAACTATTGACAGCCTTAAAAATACCTCTCTACTTGACTAATTAAACTTAGATACACCCTTGATCTGCTACATGACATAGCAAGTGTTCTCAAACTCTTGTAGGAACATGAGATCTTAATAAAAATAAAAATAAAATGTTGTAAACAGTCCACTAAACTTGACGAGTATTTAGAGGTGCATTTCACTTATGTTGTAAGATTTGGGGTGTAAGAGCACAACAAAAACTCTTTTCAAAAAGTAAAACTAGTGAGATTCGAACGCATGAGCACTTCCTCATTCTAAGGAGGTGAAACCACTGGGCTGTAACAACTTATTATGTTAAAGGTGTCCATAATATGTTATTTAATCATTTTGTGTATCATTTTACTTGTATATACATTATTTTTTTTGACGAAGGGTGTCCAATTGCCCAGACCACCATGTGGGTACGCCACTGGCTGTCGATCAATAGTTCAGGATAATAATTTACGCCGAAGTTAGTGGTGTTTTCAGTACTTTGTCTCTTTAATCAACAGACCCAAATGAATTCTAAAGTACTTCCTAATTCCGTTAAAATATACACAAATTCTTGTCTATAAATTGAGAGCTCTTGCATCAAACTAGTAGAATAAAAGAAAATGAAGAGCGTTGTTTTGGTAATTTCAGTTATTGTTGCATTTTGGTGTTCATGCACTAGTGCTACAACAACTCCTAATCAAGTGTTACAGGTGGTGCGTGACACTGACGGCAACATTCTCAGATCAGACAACAGGTCCTTTGTGGTGTCGGCTGTAGACACGTAATTTTTGATCAAACATAAGGTTTTACATTATTTTTTATTCTTTGAATGTTTCTTTTATGTCTAAGTTAGATATATTAATTTTGTCTTATTTTAGTAAGTTCATAAAAGATTTGAAAATAACAAAAATAATATGTTTTAGTTTAATTTCAGTTTAATAAATAAGCTAGTATTTCTTAATTATAATTTTTATTAGCCACTCAATTTTTGTTAGTTTAAAAAATAATTAAATAATATTCTTATTATATTATATTATATTATATTATATTATTAAAAAAAAAACTAAACCTAAAACTAACCAACACTACCCCATTAACCCCTTATACTACTACCCCACTCCACTCACAACCCCACCATCTGCACACAACACACCACACTCCCTCACACGTACATCCACACACCCATGTTGGGTTTTAAAGGTGTGAACAGGAAATGAAGGGTTGTGACTCTCCTGAAGAGTTGTGACCATGCCGAAGGGTTGTGAACTTTATGAAAGGTTGTGTCCTTTCTAAAGGATTGTGACCATTTGAAAGGTTATGCCTTTTCCAAAGTGTTATGACCTTTTTGAAAGGTTGTCTTCTTTCTAAAGAGTTGTGACCTTTACCCTTTAAAGGCTATAAATAGAGAGACTTCCTCTCAGTTTTAACCACTGATTTTTCTCTCCCTCTGCATTCATATTTTTCTTATAAACAAAGTTGAGTCTTTGTGTGATTCGTTACTGCATATTGGGTTTTCTACTCTGTTTGAACATTGTACTTGATTCGAAGAATATAAAAACTTCATCAGTATATAAGATTCATTCGGTTAACGATTAGAAGAATATAAAAACTTCATCGTTAAACTAGAAACAGGTTGTATAAAGATTTTGTCTTTATTTGTTAGTATTTTAAATACTGAATTATCTGTCTATTTGTGACAGAAAAAATGACAATTGATACAGAACAACAAAATGTTTCTGTTAACAATGGTGTTTCGTCAAGTCGAACACCAGTTACAACAACAATGGCTAATTCAGAGAAACCGGGCAAGTTCACCTGTATAGACTTCAAACGTTGGCGGCAGAAGATGTTCTTCTATCGACTACCCTCGAGTCTACAATGTTTTATTAATGAAGATGTTCTGTGTTAAAAAGAAGGAACTCCCGACAATGAGAAATTTGTTGTGACCGAGGCATGGAAACATTCCCGATTTCCTCTGCAAGAATTACATACTTAATGGATTGGAAGATGCCTTATATAACGTATTCGGTGTTTGTAAAACCTCTAAAGAACTTTGGTATGCTCTTGAGAAAAATACAAAGCGAAGATGCGGAGCCTAAAAAAAGTTTGTTCTTTGCAAAATTTTTGGATTTTAAAATGGTTGACAATGCAAGACCTGTCATCTCTCAAGTTCAAGAATTACAAGTCATTATGCATGATCTCTGGCGAGAAGGTATGATCAAATTCAATAGTTTTATTGATAAAATTATTGAATGGGTTATTGACTTTAAATTGTCCATTGAAGGTATGGTCATAAACGAGACATTTCAAGTAGCAAGCAATGATCGAAACTGCCTCCTTTGTGGAAAGACTTCAAAAATTATTTGAAACACAAGCGAAAGGAGATGACTCTCGAAGACTTGATTGTTCGTTTGAGGATCGAAGAAGACAACAAGGTTCTTGAAAAGAAGTCACGTGAAAATTCAACAATATTAGGAGCAAATCTTGTTGAAGAAGATCCCACAAAGTCAATGGCCCAAAAAGCAATCCTCCTAAGAAGAAATTCAAAGAAAACTGCTTCAACTGTGGGAAAGTTGGTCACAGGGCTACAGAATGTCGTGCTCCTAAGAAGGAAAAGAAGAAAGATCAAGCCAATATAGTTGACATAAATAGGGATATTGACAACCTATGTGCTATGTTGACTGAATGCAATTTTGTTGGAAATCCCAAGCAATGGTGGCTTGATTCGGGAGCCACTGCACATATTTGTGCTGTTCGAGAAGCCTTTGCAACATATGTCCCTGCTGCACCGGATGAAACCGTATTCATGGGAAATTCGGCAACATCAAAAGTTGAAGGCCATGGCAAGGTATTTCTAAAGATGACCTCTGGCAAGGTGGTGACTCTGAACAACGTTTGTCATGTTCCAGAAATGAGGAAGAACTTGGTTTCTGCTGGCCTTATGATCAAGAATGGATTTAAGTGTGTTCTTGTTTCTGACAAAGTCAAGCTCAATTAGTAAGAATGAAGTGTTTTTAGGAAAAGGCTACCTCGATGAGGGTCTTTTCAACTTGAATGTAATTGTTGTTGATAATAATGAAGTTCAAGCTTCTTCTTATTTGGTTGAGTCAAATTGTTTATGGCATGAACGCTTAGGACATGTCAATTATAAAACTTTGCGTAAATTGATCAACTTAAACGTATTGCCTAACTTTGAATGCAATAAATCAAAATGTCAAGTTTGTGTTGAATCTAAGTATGCTAAGCATTCTTATAAATCTATTGAAAGGAATTCCAGTCCCTTAGAATTAATTCACACTGACATTTGTGATATGAAGTCAACACCAACTCGTGGTAGGAAAAAGTATTTTATAACTTTTATTGACGATTGCACTAGATATTGCTATGTCTATTTGTTGAATAGTAAGGATGAAGCAATAGATGCATTTAGACAATACAAAACGAAGTTGAAAATCAGTTAGATAAAAAGATAAAAATGATAAGAAGTGATAGGGGGGAAGCTATCCTTACAGCAAATCGAATACTCAATAGAGTACCCCACAGCAAGACACAATTTATTCCATATGAGATTTGGAAAGGAAGAAAACCCAACTTGAAATACTTCAAAGTGTGGGGGTGTTTAGCCAAAGTTCAAGTTCCTATACCTAAGAGGGTCAAAATAGGACCTAAGACTGTGGATTGTGTTTTCATTGGATATGCTACAAATAGTAAAGCATGTCGATTTTTTGTTCATAAATTCAAACATCCGGATATACATGATAATACGGTAATTGAATCAGATAATGCTGAATTCTTTGAAAATATCTATCCGTATAAAACTAGACGTGAGTTGTCTAGTGAAGGGTCTAAACGACCTCGAGAAGAACCAAAGGAGAATGTACCTAATGACGAGATACTAAGGCGTAGTAAACGTCAAAGGACGTCTACTTCCTTTGGATCTGATTTTATAACATTTCTTATTGAAAATGAACCGCAAACATTTAAAGAAGCTATGTCTTCTACGGAATCAACCTATTGAAAAGAGGCTGTCAATAGTGAGATTGATTCAATCTTGAACAACCATACTTGAGAATTGGTTGACCTTCCTCCAGGAAACAAACCTTTGGGTTCAAAATGGATCTTCAAAAGAAAAATGAAAGTTGATGGATCTATTGACAAATACAAGGCAAGGCTTGTAATCAAAGGCTTTAGACAAAGAAGGTCTTGACTACTTTGATACATATTCGCGGTAACTAGGATTACATCCATTCGGATGTTAATTGCACTAAACTGCGGTATATGGCCTTGAAATTCATCAAATGGATGTAAAAACAGCCTTCTTAAATGGAGATTTGGAGGAAGAAATTTACATGGAACAACCCGAGGGTTTTGTGGTTCCCGGTAAAGAGAAGAAGGTGTGCAAACTTATTAAGTCACTTTATGGACTAAAACAAGCACCTAAACAATGGCATGCAAAGTTTGACCAAACCATGTTGTCAAATGGATTTAAAATTAACGAGTGTGATAAATGTGTTTACATTAAAGACACTCCAAACAAAGTTGTTATTGTATGTTTATATGTGGATGATATGCTAATAATGAGTAACGACATTGCTAACATAAATGCTACTAAACGCATGCTTGCTAGTAAGTTCGATATGAAAGATCTAGGAGTTGCCGATTTGATATTGGGAATTAAGATTCACAAAACTCCTCAAGGTCTAGCATTGTCTCAATCTCATTATATCCAAAAGGTACTTGAAAAATACAAACACTTAAACTTCAAAAGTGTAAAAACACCAATTGATGTGAACCTTGATCTTGCTAAAAATAAAGGTGAAAGTCAGTCTCAATTGGATTATGCCAGAGTGTTGGGAAGTCTAATGTACATCATGAATTGTACAAGACCAGACATAGCTTGTGCTATAAGTAAATTGAGTCGATACACAAGTAATCCCAACCAAAATCATTGGATGGCAATGAAACGAGTTTTGGGATATCTAGAATACACACAAAACTTTGCTTTGCATTACAATAAGTATCCAGCAGTTGTTGAAGGATATAGTGATGCAAATTGGATTCTTTGGATCAAATGAAACTAAGTCCACAAGTGGATATGTTTTCACTATCGGTGGAGGAGCAATATCTTGGAAATCATCCAAACAAACATGTATAGCTCGCTCTACAATGAAATCTGAGTTCATAGCCTTAGATAAGGCCGGTGAAGAAGCTGAATGGCTTCGGAATTTCTTGGAAGATATTCCATTTTAGCCCAAACCAATGGCTCCTATATTCATACATTGTGATAGTCAAGCTGTAATAGGAAGAGCTGGAAGCGTTATGTACAACGGTAAGTCTCGTCACATACGACGAAGACATAACACCGTTAGACAACTACTCTCTAGTGGAATTATCACAATTGACTATGTAAAGTCAAAGGATAATGTGTCGGATCCACTTACAAAAGGCCTAACTAGAGAGGAGTTGAGAGATCATCAACGGGAATGGGACTATGGCCGAGGACAAGTCATCGTGGCGGTAACTCTACCTAGAAGACTGGAGATCCCAAGATCTAGGTTCAAGGAGATCAAACAAAGTCATTGATGACGGTTCAACATTGTCAAAATAAACTTTAAAAGTCCATTCTCATGATGGGACAATGTTCAGTAACAAGGATAAAGATATTAAGTCTTTTTAATGATTTCTAAGTTTGATACAGGGTATATCAAATAGTGTATCTACGAGATAACACATTTAGAAATCACCTATGTAAGTGTGAAGTGTAAGCCGCTTCAAGGAGAATCCCAGAAGGTCCGTTCTCTACGCACTTATAAACCAAGAAGTGTTCATGGTGAAAACGAACAAAACAATGAGAACCAAAAACGGTTAAAGGGTTGATTGTGTGACTTATGTTGTCTAGGTATACACCAAAGCTCGACGGTTCAAAGATATCAAATCTACCGATTGACCGAGTATATCCGATATATGTTCACTATGGAAAGTTCAAAGGAAACCTACTTATCCGGATGCAATTAACTCTTACTTACAGATCACACAGTTTTTCATGCATATGTTTTAACAATAGCCATTCCTATTCATGTGGGGATTGTTGGGTTTTAAAGGTGTGAACAGGGAAATGAAGGGTTGTGACTCTCCGAAGAGTTGTGACCATGCCGGGGGGGTTGTGAACTTTATGAAAGGTTGTGTCCTTTCTAAAGGATTGTGACCATTTGAAAGGTTATGCCTTTTTCAAAGTGTTATGACCTTTTTGAAAGGTTGTCTTCTTTCTGAAAGGTTGTCTTCTTTCCAAAGAGTTGTGACCTTTACCCTTTAAAGGCTATAAATAGAGACTTCCTCTCGTTTTAACCACCGATTTTTCTCTCCCTCTGCATTCATATTTTTCTTATAAACAAAGTTGAGTCTTTGTGTGATTACATCGCATATTGAGTTATTTGAAGTTGCGAGAAATTTGAGGTACCACTATTTCTATAATAGGTTAACTTTTTTATCTTGGGAGGAAGTAATCCATAACTTCGGGTACATTGAGGGGATTAAATTCCTTAAGGACACACAGTGGTTTCTGTGGACTCGGATTGTTCATGTTTTTCTTTTCATCTTTTTTGTTTCTGGTTTACTAACTTCAATACAGGAATTACAACCCATTCCCACAACACACCACCCCCTATCTACATATACTACCCATTCCCAGAAAGAAAAAAGATCAGAAACACAACACACACACGCAGCAAGAAAAAAAGAAAACAAACACACAAACGCACAAACCAAAGAAAAAAGAAAAAAAAAACCCATCTAGACAACACATCGAATACACTACACTTTCCAGAAAACACACGCACAGTAACAAAAGAACAACACAAAATCACGCTCCCAAAAACCAAAACTTCCATTTTTATTTTATTCTTCTTTCAATCAGTACTCATACATTCACATCTTTTCTTCCTTGGTCATTATTTTCATATCAACACAAGTACATAGACCATCACAAACAACATATAAAAAAATTGTGGGTGTTCTATTCGAGCTTCGATCAAGATTTTGCGATATTCTACTTACCTTATCTCTTTAATTTATTTATGGAGTTTGATGTAATTTTATGACAAGTTTTCCTATATTTTGGTTTTATTCATAATTGATTGAAATGAAAATTTGTCGATTGTTATATCTCTGTTTAATGAATGAAGGCAGCTTCAATCAGTGATTACTTTTCTTTTATTTATTTATGCTCGCTAATTGTAACCTCTTCAAATGAATGTGTGATGGCGTTGTTCTTTTCTTGATTTAGATGTCAATAATAATAAAATAGGAATTGTTAGGCTAAAAAAATATATTGTTATTTTATTTTATCAAAAACAAAATGAGATTTATTTTTAACAATTCAATATTGTTTTGTTGGATTAGAAAGTGTACGCTTAATTTTGACATCAACTTTAAGAGTAATAAAAATTAAAAAGATATGAAAATGATCCAAAATTTATTCTAGAAGTTTAGTATTTTACTTTCTTTGTTTTTTGTTTAGAAGGAATAAATATTTTCTTTTAATGTTAGACCAAACATTTAGGCACGTTAAAAATATTTGTTTCAATTGAGAATGTGGTTACACATCTTTTTTGAGACATTAAAAATAAACTCAATGATGCGGTGATGCACCTTGTCCCATAATATAATTAACTTTCATTAATTTAAAACGGAGACTTATAGATAAAATTATTAAGTGTTATGCAAAGAAGGCAGTTATGTCTCTAAATATCAAGACCAAGAATGCGGTTACGTATCTAGGTCGAGACCAAATAAAATGCGAGCAAATCATGGCCTATAAAAATATATCTAAAAGATAGTTAAAATAAGTACAAGTCAATAAAAGCGATCGTGCTAGAACCACGGGACTCGAGGGATGCTTAATACCTTCCCCTCGGTCAATAGAATTTCTTACCCGAATTTCTAGTTTGCAAACCAAATAAAGAGTCATTTCCTTTTGATTAGGGATTAAACAAAAAGGTGAGTTGGAACACCACAACTCAATTCTAAGTGGCGACTTTGAAAAAAAAAATCCTAAATCAATACCGTCATTTAAATTGGAAAAACCCTCTGCCGTGCGCGAAAAAGGGGTGTGACATCGGCGATACGAGGAGCCGGGGGTGGCGGAGTATTCCGAGACTCGACCGTAGAAGGTAGCTCAAGGTGTCCCGAGCAGGTTTGTTAAACAATATGCATGACCATCTGTTTTAAAAAGATTAAACTGTTAAAGCATTGAGTACTATATTTTTTTTTTTAATTATTATTTCACTTATTTCAAAAAAGAGATATCTTTCTCTACTTGAATACTAAGTTAAAATTGGGTGTCAATATATAATGTATATATAAGGAGACTCCATTTTTAAATTTCTAACCAACATTCATCTTTTATCTTTTTTGTTTTTGTTGCAGCACCGGGAAGATAGGAACAAATCAGACCAAAGGCAGGGAAACAAGTAGAAATCAGTGATGTTAACATTGAGTTCTATCTTGACAATAATCTAACTAGTACTTGTAAGAAGAATGTATGGAGGGTGCACCATTACCTCTTTCCCAATGTTGTTGTCAACAACTGGGGATGTTGGAAATACTAAAAATGAAGCCTCCTGGTTTCAAATTAAGAAAGCACTTCATTAAGGATACTTACATCGGAATTAAATCGATTATATAATTCCGATGTAAGTATATCTGCGTTTCCGAGTAGGTGGATGAATAATGCAAGTAATAACATCATTGAATAACATCTTTGCGACAAGATCGCTAAATGCAACCCTGTTCGGAAAGGTTTCGGAGTTGATACTATCATACCAATAAGATCTTCTAGCTCCGGAAACACAAGATTTATAGGCAGAGGCAGACCCACCTTTGAGGGTGTACGTGCACGTGCACTGCTTCATTTTGGAATTATTATTTTTTTGTATATATATATACGTATATTCTTAAATAAATGTGCACCCTAATACATATAAGTTGGAGTGATCCAACACCTGGTCGTTGCGCTTCTTAGCAACTCGCAGTTTAAATGTAAAAATATAAGATGAAATTAATGATATTAATAAATATCAAATTTGTATGGAATATATTATAATTCTTACTAAATTTAGAGAGTAGATTTCTAAAATCAATTGACTTAATTATGGTTATGATATTTATTAATATAATATAATATTGACCTTTAAATTTTAAATAAGACACATGTCTCTCATATAGATGTTACTTGACGAAATGGAGGGAAAGAGTAATAGAGAGGAGCCGAATCCCCAAATATTAAATATTACATAGAGCGAAATACAAGCGATAGAACGCTAATTTAGAAAGCGAGCTAGGTTAGGGAATTATTAACTATTTATGATTCTTGTTTACTTTTATGAAGCCAAAAAAGGTTCATTATCATCATGATTATCAGTTGTGGGGAAGACAATGGGATTATTAACGGAAGTGAAGGTGGTTGAGGATCGAGAAAAGGCAACAAAGAGAGGGTAGTTGAAAGCAAGAGGAAACTCAAAATATTAATTGACTTCATGTTTAATCTGAGTGTGTTGTGTACTTTGCTTGCTATAGTTCAAAAAAAAAAAAAGATCATTTATCTATTATCTACCACTCCTTGTCAACTTTTGAATTGGCACACCTATTAAGAAAATAATAATTGACATAGTGCGTTTACTATTTTACCCATATTAATTGTGAAGTAGATGAATTAAAAACTTAAGATTTTCAAAAAGTTCTACATTTTTCAAAGTAATAAATTGAAGATATAATAGAAAAAAAATATTGTCCTTTTTTTTTATCAACCGAACATATTTTATTGAAACCTCCTGCACTTACATTGCGTTACAGAATATTATGTCTGCCCCTTAATCTACCTATCTAACAGACCCATCACAAGACTAGTGTAAGACTCCCGATTCCCCTCTTCTATCTATTCTTTGTACAACTTTTCAATCCATTCCTTGTGTTTTCCTATTCAAAATGTCTAAAATCTTATGTCTGCATTCTTGTCTCACTTGCATGCTCACCAATTGGTTTACAGAGAGTATCCCAAGCAATTAGAGGGGATTTCTTTGTATTGATTTGCCCACTCCATATAAAATTTCTGCACGCCTGCTATGATGTCCTTCATTACACTCTTTGGGAGTATGAATATAGATGACCAGTACGAGTGTATATGCATTAGTATAGAATTAACGAGTTGCACTCGTCCTGCATATGATAGATTCTTTGACCCTTGCCAAGAAGTCTGGTGCTAGACTCCACATGTTGTAATATCTGAATTGTTTTCTATCATATTTCCTGCCATCATCCCAATTTATTATTGCTGGGCAACGATCAAACAGTCCTTCATTCCCAAAGTGCACTTCTGACGCTGGCAGCTGATTTATCCATTCGCTATTTACTAAGACTCTATCTATTTTACTCAATACCCTGTCTTCTCCTCGTTGCTTGTTATTCCATGTATAAAATGCTCCAGTTGATTTTAGATCTTGAAGCCCATTATCATCTACACACTTCCTAAAATCCCGGATTTCTGCCAAAGTGATTGGTCTCCCAATTCCCATCACTGCCATGGACCTTTTATATTTATCCCAATATTATTTAGCTCACTCCATAGTTCCCTTCTGTTAGGGTTTTGTCCTGATTTTTTTATCATAATTTAAAATTTATTTTTTCTTAAAGAAAAGACAACATTACCATAAATGTTTTTACTTTTCATGAAAGGAAAATATAATATTCTTTCATAATTGGTTTATTCTCTCCTTTTAGGACTCCTTTTTCTAGTAAGAAAAGGTTTTAGGACTCTATAAATATAGGTTTGTTTCTTCTAACACAATAACAATAACATCCACAATGTAGTCGTTTAAGAGTTTTGTTTATGGGGAGATTTATTCTCTCTAAAGTTTCAATGTTTTTCTTTATATTAGTTTTGATATAATAATATTTTGATTTTTAGTATAAATTTTTGTTATCTGATTTATCAACTATATGATTTGCAAATTGCAAGCTTCTACATGACGCCCTAATCACCCTTCAGAACCCAACACCTTCTAAGTGCATTATCCTTTTTGATTTATCAAAATGAACAAATAATTATGGACAACTAAAAAATAAAAAGTAGACAAGTAATTAAGGACAAAGAGAGTGTTAATTATTATTAGGAAAAATCACCCCATATACACATTTAAGAGATAATATTACGGATAGTGGCGGAGCCATGATTTAGATTGAGGGGTGTCAAAATATAAAGTAGTATGCACACCAGCTGTCTAAAAAGTTTAAAAAAAACACTGAAAGCCTTTAAAAAAAAATAGGCTTCAGCAAGGTTCGAACTCCCAACGCCTAGGTCAATGACAAGGCCGAACTTTGTAGCCCCTGAACCGCTGAACCAACACTTCAACTTGGTGCAGGAGTGTCAATTCTAATATATATAGATATAAAATCAAAATTTGACTTACCTATACAACGTAATTTTCCAGTGAAGGGGTGTCGCTTGACACCCCTCGGGCAAGGGTAGCTCCGCCCCTGATTACGGGTTTTAAACCTATTTTTAAAAAATTCTTGCTTATAATAGTCTAATTACGGGTTATAGCATATCACTATTTATTTATAAATCAATTAAATTTTACTTTATTAAATAATTAATAGTTTTATATTTTTATATTATTATTAAATTATTTAAATAAAGAATACACCATAATTATCTCTTACACAATTATAGGGATTTACATTGATTCCTATTATTTTTTTACAGTTACACGCCGGATTTACATTGATTCATCTTCCTTTTTTACATTGTCATTATCTCTTACACCATTTTAGGGATAACATTACTATTAGAGAATCAATTGTCATTATCTCTTACACCATTTTAGGGGGGGAAAATTTCAGTTTTCACACGGCAACCCCCCACCCACACCCCCACCTTCCTCTTTTACCCATACGCAAACCCCACACCCCCACCCCTATATTCCTCTTTTACAGAGAACTATTTTTTTTATTTCTCACCATATTCAACGCTCGTCTTCTTCATTCAAAGTGAAAATCAACGAACTCTTCCACATGTATATGATTCAATGATGGGAGGAGATCTACACACCAAGAATGTGGAGAAAGAAGTTAATAAACTTGCCACAATTATATCACTATTTTTAGCTATCATAGGATTTTATGGTAAAAGGTTGTACCTCTATTCGAATAAACTGCATGCATATGTTGACAAGCCTCAATCCAATCATAAAGTTGTATTTATAAAGAATGTGCTCAATATCCAAAAAAGACCAAAAAGTGGTTAGGGTAACTATTATATTTAACTTATTTTTAGATTATTCAAATTAGTGGATTTTTTGTTAAAAATATTATATTATGCATATTATTGGTACGAAATTTGTATTGGTGTGAAACTTGTACGAAATGTGAATAATATTGGTATGAATTTGACTTTAATATATGATTTATGAATATGGCATGAAATGTGATTTAATATTGGTATGCAACTAGTATGAAATGTGTTTTGACATTGGTATGAAATTGGTTTGATATCAATAGCCCAATTAGATGATTTTAGTGCAGTTTGTTAAATTACTCTTTTTTGTATGAATTATTACTAATATTGCTATGAAATTAGTATTTTTTTCTAATATGAAGGTTTATTTTTCAATTTCTCCACTAATGTATTTCAATTTTTAACATTGGTATGAAATTGGTATAAATTGATATTAAATATTGTTTTGAAAATTATTTTGATTGTAGTTTGATAAATTTATGAAAGTAGCTTGTTAAATGCTACAGTGCACATGAATCTGGTATGATATTTCAATAATATTGGTGTGAATTTTTTTTCCAGATCCCTCTGTTTCAAAAAGAGTGGCCTAGTTTGACTTGGCACAGAGTTTAAAAAAATAAAGAAGACTTTTGAATCTTGTGGTCTTAAATTAAAGTAATGTCAAATGTACAAAAGTGCCCTTTAATCTTGTGGCCTTAAACATGTCACGTGGAAAGTTGGAATTAAAATGTTACCAAAAAAAGAAAGAGGTCATTCATTTTGAAACAGACTAAAAAGGAAAGGGGGTCATTCTTTTTTAAACAGATGGAGTATGATGTATTACTAAAATTTATGAATATGATTGTGGAATGAAACATGAATAATATGTGGAATGAAAAGTTAACTCAATTTATTTCTTAAAATTATATTTCTTTCAAAAAAAAATTCCAGTGATTGTGGTTTGTACACATGTCTATTTGCTGAATACATCAATAATGGAGTTTTTGATATGTGTTTCGTTGATATCGATGCAAAGTACCATCGTCAAAGGTATGCCACAGTCATATGGCATTATGAAAAAACAAAGAACGATGATGGTGCGATCAGTGAGAGTGAAGTAACTGAAATTGTTGCTAGCAAATTTGGTGGACCTCGCATAGCAAAAGAACATGATTCGAATACCAGCATTTATCCTACACCAAGACCACGAAGATCTAATTTGAGATAGTTGATTGCAGCTTAGACTTTTTAGAATTACAAGTTTTTTTTTAACTTTTGAACGATATTTTTGTGTTTGATACAACTTTAAGTATTTGATGATATATAATATCCATTGTTTACTTTCAGCCAGATACCAACTACATATGAATTACAGACTGACTATTATAATTTCAGGATACTAGTTATGTACAGACTGCATACCAATTGGATACACCATTCAAAAGATAAATTACATATTGAGTATAATAATTTTCGGGATAATAGTTATATGCAAACTGCATACCAATTGGATTCAACATTTACAATTCATGAACTAACAGTGTCTTATTAACTGAAACAAAACGAACACCAATTTAGAGTTCATGAACTAACTCTGTCGTATAATTGGTATCCAAACTGTATACTTTTGGCATCCAAATTCATACATGATTGATTTTTTTACTTCATATTCTAACACAAAAAAAAATGAAAAAAGTTGATATACAACCTATATAAATACCTTAAAGAAATGATTATGCCAATGTAAAATAGTGATCATTGTATTTTGTAACAACCTCAATCACATCTTGTTTTATATTTATTCAAGTTGGACACCTTATGAATACCCAATTAATACTAATTGTACATTATATTATCTTAACAAGCGTGAATTAAGTATTTTAAAGATGTATGAAGTTGGTATACAATCTGTATAATTACTAGGAGAAATGAATTTGACAATTTAAAACAACGATCATTAAATTTAACACCAACATCAATTGCATCTTGTTTTATTTTGGTTTAGAGTAGGACACCAATTGAATACAAAATTAATACTTGATGTGAGGCAAAAAATATATATTTTTAATCATTATTTTCCTCACATTTATTATTTATATCTGTCCTTTTTTAGCATTAATTTTATGGATTATGCTAAATAGTGTATTTTATTTGTAGGAGTAAATTGACGTAAAGTTAAAAAAGTTTGAAGCTAAAACGAATTAAAGATGAAAGATTATAGAAGGAAATCAAGTATGCAATTTAATGGATTAAATTAAATATAATAATATATAAAATTATATGCTGCAAAGTGCACATTCAATTGGAAACTTGAAAGGAGAATATTGTTGCCAGCCACGTGGCAAATTCTGAAGGCAGTAGCCAATTGAGGAGTTGCGCACAATCTTGAAGGCGGCGGACAGAACGCATATAACAATTTCAACTCAGTTTTGGTTTTGGTTTCCTTGTTTGTTTTGGTCCCAGTTGTTTTATTTAGGGTTTTCTACATCTATAAATAGTCCATAAAAATAATTATTGGATAACCAATATAGAGTAAGGAGGAGGCACTTTTGAAGAGAAAGTCGTCAATACTTTTTAGGGTTCTTTTCTTCTTCTTGTTTTCTTAGACATTAGTAGCTAAAGCTCTTGTTCTGGGGTTGTAGCTACGGATTCAATGTTGATTATTAAAGGCTTTATGAATTAATTCTTTGTTGTCATTATAAGTTACTTCTATATTCTTGTTTTAGTAATTTATGCTTGATCACCATAAGACAAATACATTGTCTAATCTTAAAATTAGGAGAGGAGAGGTTAGATAGACCAAAAATATAAAGAGCTCGATCAACCCATTTGATTGAGGTGATTTGTGTTTAGGAGTAACGCCCAGACGAACAACTTGCTTGGTTACGAAACAGGATGAAATGTAAATGCTCTTTAGTTAGTCTATTTATCCCCACTCAATGATGTTATTAGATAGCAAACAGGGATAGGCGACTAGAGGTGTATAACTCGACTCATACAATTAACCCTGTAAACCAGTAACTTGACAACTAAAATTAGTTCTAAGCTAAAAATATAATACATCAAATCCAATACATGCTGCAACCCTGGGATTTTCCAACTATTGTAAGTAATTTTATTATTTTGTTCTTGTATTCTTCTCTTTTGGCTCTCTTAAATAAATAATTAGATCAGTATAATTTAGTAAAAATAGTTAATTGACAAGTCCTTTCGGTTCAATAATCTGGTTTTTTTAAGAGCCACTATATTACTTGCACGACCGCGTACACTTGCGTGTGCAATTGAGAGCAACAAGTTTTTTGGCACCACTGTCGGGGACTTAGAAACTAACTATTTGTCTAAGTTATATATATTTTATTTATTTATTTAAGTTTTGTTTTTATAAGTTTTTTTTTTAGTTTTTTTTTCCTTAACAAGTAATTTTATTTTTTTTTGAATAATTTGATACTCTTATTGATATGGATGATTGGGATAAATCGTGGTTGGATGATGAATGTCCTTTATGCGATATATGTGATCGTCAATATATTCATTGGAATGGTTGTCTTAAATCTTATTCCCTTCCCCTGAACCCCTATTATGATTCTTCTGCTATTTGCGATGTTGGTAGGGGTGATGAAGTGGAGAATGCAAAACAAGAGGCGTGCAATGTGAATTCACTTATGGAATGTACGGACATGCTGGACAAAGTTAATTCAAAAATCGTTGAACAAATGTTTAAATGCGTGGAAGAGCAAAAAATAATCACGAAACTGCGAGATGCACTTGACGCTATTTAATTAGAAATTACTGTCCTAGAGATTGCAGCCCAACAAAGACAAAGCTATGAAGAAGCAAAGATAGTGAGTCAATCTTAGCTACAAGAACAAACTCAACTTCTAAAGTTTCATGAGTCTATCCGTGATGATCTGACATACATGACAAGCCAACTGATTGAAGGAAAAGTTAAGCTCACACAAGAAATAGATCAATTTGGCTTAGATATTCATGACTTGGAGACTCACTTGAATAAAAAGATTGAGGCGTCTGATGCCCAATTATCAATTGTCGTGGATGATGATCAACAAGTGGAGCAAAAAGAGGAATTTCATCCATTAAACTACACCTTATTCATTAATATCGATGTTGAGAAAGAGTACAAAAGTGAGAATGTTGTAAATAATGTTGTTTTGGAGTTCAGGCAATTTGAATCTCATTCAAAACACTTTTCTATAAAATCTGAACTAATGGATGAGTGTATTGATGAGGAACAAGACCCCTACATTCTAATATTTTTTAGTCCACGTAGACAAAACAACATTCCTCACCTAAGGGCTAAGAAATGCAAGATGCGGCATATATTACTTGTTTCCTTTATCTTTATACCACCACCCCTTGAGAAGAGCAGAAAAATTGATGCAAAGTTAGGGGTAAAATTCACAAGTTCAAAGTGGAAAGAAAAGTGGTGAATTTATTTGTGTCGTACCACGACGTCAAATTAGGCGCTTATTGGGAGGCAACCCAATTTATAGTGTAACTTCTTATTTTTATTTTTATTTTTTTTATTATTATTATTTTATTTTTGTGTTGTTTTTACAGGATTTGGAGAAGTCTGAGTATCCAGAATTTGGAGCTAAGGAGCACATTTGAGCTTAAGTGTAGGGATCCAGAATTTGGAGCTAAGGAGCACATTTGAGCTTAAGTGTAGGGTGATGACCCTTGATGAAAATAAAGAGAACATGCTACTAGCTAGGCTTAAAGGCCTCAGAAAGTTTTTCTAACCCTTGTTTTTAAATTTTATTTGATGTTTTGGGGACATAGCATCTTTTTAAGTGTGGGGTGGAGGAATAAATTCCTAGTTTTTATTATTTTATTGAGTCTTTTATTTTTTTAGGATGGGTTCTTAGGCTTTTGTTTTCGGTTCTTTTCCTGAGGATAGTCCCTTTGAACCAAGTGTCTTTTTTTTTAGGAATAATTTTTATTTTTTATTTTTTTGAGAGAAAAGAAAAGACCCTTTTGAGTGGTGTGATATTTGTTATTTAGGTCTAATTTGTTAGTAGTACTTTCTTGTGAATGCTTGATAAAAATAAAAAATGCAGACTCTTTGACACCTAAGCTCATGGTTGTGACTTCGTATATAGCTTATCTTATTTTGTAGTTTGTTATGATCATGTCTCTCTTAGAAGTGGAATTGATCCATCTTGATTGATACTTGTGTCATGTGTGATGAGAATTTATTTATTCCATGTTTTGCATCTTAGTCTAGAATTTGCCCTGGATGTTATTGAAGCGAAATAAAAAGTGTTGTTTTGTTTAGGAGATGATAATAGGATTTCTTTGATTTGTCTGGTAAATTTTAGTTTTTTCAGATATTATATCACTAGTTTGCCTTTTTGAGCCTGTAACCTTTTGTTGGTAACCATATTTTTCCCTTGACTATTTTGTTGAATCCCTAGTTTTTGCACCTTGCTTCCTTGAGCATTATAGTATAGACTTATTTTAATTATCAACTTTGAGAAAAATGGATGGTTGAGTGAAAAGGTAATCAATGATAGCTTCAAAGTGCTTAAAAAGCCCTATTTGATAAATGTGATGTAAAAAAAAAAAAAAAAGATGAACAAAAGAAGTTACCTTGATGATGGCCCTGGTCCTTCCAAAGACATTGTGCACCTTAAAGCATGTAAAATATGTAAGTTGACGGTGGCTATTATGAAGGAAAACTTTTTTAAAAAAAATTTAAAAAAATGATTGAAACTTTTTTGAGATGATGAGAATTACTTGTGAAATAATTGTTGAATAGAGGGTTGAATATAAAGAAGAAAATAATAGGTGATGAAGTCTTAAAGTGCAAAGTGCTTAAGGAAGTGTAAGTCACTATTATATAGTTTTCCTACCCAACCCCTAGCCTACATTACAACCCGTAAAAGTCCTATTTGATTCTATTCGAGCATGCTTAATTAGTGGAGATGTACATAATGGGCAAGCATATAGTTCTTTGTGCATACATGTGAATTTTCTTTGTGAGTGTGAGAGTTGTTCTTGATATGAAGTCCTTAATTTATATTCAATCTTTTGAATTGAGTGTGTGGACTATTTCTTCTTGTGAGGACACTTGTTTCCTGATGGATATGTGATTTTATTAACTTTCTTTGATGAGAGTAGGAGAGCAAACTTAAATTTGATGAGTTCAAAGTCTTTCCTTGAGGTAGGAGGTAGGAGGTTAGAGGTTTGTTGCTTATTTGGATGTCTTGCATAATGATTGAGAAGAGTACTTGGTGTTTTGAAATTGGTATATGGACTAATTGTTTGTATTAACCCAAGTGATGACATTCCTAGTAAGATTTTTGAGATGAACTTTAATGTTTGCTCGAGGACGAACAAAAGTTTAAGTGTGAGGTGTTGATGTGAGGCCAAAATTATATATTTCTAATCATTATTTTCCTCACATTTATTATTTATATCTGTCCTTTTTTAGCATTAATTTTATGGATTATGCTAAATAGTGTATTTTATTTGTAGGAGTAAATTGACGTAAAGTTGAAGAAGTTTGAAGCTAAAACAAATTAAAGATGAAAGATTATAGAAGGAAATTAAGCAGACAACTTAATGAATTAAATTGAATGTAATAATATATAAAATTATATGCTGCAAAGTGCACATTCAATTGGAAACTTGAAAGAAGAATATTGCTGCCAGCCACGTGGCAGATTCTAAAGGTAGTGGCCAATTGAGGAGCTGCGCACAATTTTGAAGGCGGCGACAGAATGCGTACAACAATTCCAATTCAATTTTGGTTTTGGTTTCCTCATTTGTTTTGGTCCCAGTTATTTTATTTAGCGTTTTCTACATTTATAAATAATCCATAGAAATAATTATTGGACAACCAATATAGAGTAAGGAGGAGGCACTTTTGAAGAGAAAGTCGTCAACACTTTTTAGGGTTCTTTTCTTCTTCTTGTTTTCTTAGACATTAGTAGCTAAAACTCTTGTTCTGGGGCTGTAGCTACGAATTCAATGTTGATTATTAAAGGCTTTATAAATTAATTCTTTGTTGTCATTATAAGTTACTTCTATATTCTTGTTTTAGTAATTTATGCTTGATCACCATAAGATAAATACATTGTCTAATCTTAAAATCAAGAGAGGAGAGGTTAGATAGACCAAAAATATAGAGAGCTCGATCGACCCATTTGATTGAGGTGATTTGTGTTTAGGAGTGACGTCCGGATGAACAACTTGCTTGGTTACAAAACATGATGAAATATAAATGCTCGTCAGTTAGTCTATTTATCCCCGCTCAATGATGTAATTAGATAGCTAACTGGGGTAGGCGACTAGATATGTATAACCCCGACTCATACAATTAACCCTGTAAACTAGTAACTTGACAACTAAAATTAGTTCTAAGCCAAAAATATGATACATCAAATCCAATACATGCTGCAGCCCTGGGATTTTCCAACTATTGTAAGTAATTTTATTATTTTGTTCTTGCATTCTTCTCTTTTGGCTCTCTTAAATAAATAATTAGATCAGTATAATTCAGTAAAAATAGTTAATTAACAAGTCCTTTGGGTTCAATAATTTGGTTCCTTTAAGAGTCACTATATTACTTGCGCGACCGTGTACACTTGCGTTTGCAATTGGGAGCAACAATACTCATGCTAAATTACATTAAATAATATCAGCGGCTATTCAGTTGCATACCAAATGGATACCAAATGCATTTCATAATTACCTTATATAATATTCACTAATATGAACACTACCTTATATATTAAACTGACATGAATTTGATTTCCAACAATATGCAATTGTTGTGATTACTAAATGAATCTTGTATAAAACTTGAACAATATATTAAATACTTAGCTGGAATGCATTTGATATAAATTCTGTATTTATTTGATATGCATTGTCAATAAATATTATTGGAAAATAATGTATACATTGTCACAATCAAAACAAAACAGGACTCTAAAAGATAAAATAAAATAAAAATTTTGTATAGTTTAAACAAATAAATTATCATTGTTTTGGCGCAGTATAATTTGAATATGTCTTTTTGTTGTGGCCCACTTGACGATATTATTTTTTTCAGATTTTTTACACTTACTTAAAAAATCATTTTTTTATAAATTATCTGAACCTGAAATTATTTATCGTTACAACTTGAAAGAATCATTATACTGTTATAACTTGAAATTATTAGTCATATAAATGTCATTTATAAAATTTTCAATTATTATTATGGTCTTTGCTAATATAATCTAACTATGAAAACAAACAAAATCCTTGTTAACGGAGAACATACAGAGGACGAAGATTATTCCGGCGAAGAAAGGCATCGACACATGCAGAGCTTCAATTTTGATGGAGTACCTCTTTAATTAGAGTCCAGTCGACCCTAGAGTATGAAATCCTTTTTGATAAGGAACGTTTTATCCTTCAAAATAAGACTTATGATGAGCAGATTCAGTCTAGTCAAAGCTCCAAACGTACTAAATATGGAATTTTTTTTTAAAAATTAGTCTAAAGCAAATAAGAGTCGATAGAATGAATCCAGCCAGCTATTACTTGATAGGAGTACTATTCTATTCTAGAAAAATGTACCTACCTAGTTATAAGGGTCGGTAGAATAGCATTTGTCACTTGTAGAAAACTTTTACAATGGCAGAAGCATGACCAATAATAATTGTGTCAGGATCCTATCATTATAAAAAAATTCGTAAGTTGTATGTATTTCTTCCTGTATTTTACTTATTCAGTTAGGGATCATTTGCTTACTGGCTAGAGTTATACATGTATTAGTTATGTAGAATTTAGTTATGCAGGTATTAGTTATGCAGAGTTTAGTTATGCATTTATTAGTTATGCAGAATTTAGTTATGTTGGGTTTAATTATGCGGGTATTAGTTATACAGATATTAGTTATATTGGTATTATTTAGTTATGTAAAGATTACAATACATGAATTATTAACAATTGAATATTAAACTTGTTGTAAATTATTGATATATAGTATTTACAAGACAATAATACCTGCTAATAAAATGTGTAATATATTGAATAATATATAATGCTAATATTTGATTAGCATATGTACCGTCAAAAAATATACAATTAAATTTCTACTATTAAAAAAATATTTATATTTGCATAAATAAATAAAAACAGTAAGTATATAAAAAGAAATGAAAATGGTCTATATATAAAAATAAATAAAAACAACAAACGTAGATAGAAAAACAGTAAAGTTTTCAATTAACAAAAATAAAATAAATTAAAAGAAATGAAAATGGTCTATATATAAAAAGAAATAAAAACAACAAACGTATATAGGAAAACAATAAAGTTTCCAATTAAAAATAAATAAAAAAATTAATAGGGTAAATATGTAATTTATCATTTTAATACATGTATTACTAATACCCACATAACTTATTCCACCTTCTACCCTGCATAACTTTATACATAGATTCTCTCATAAGTTATGTTGGTATTAATTATGTAAGACTACAAAAAATGCAATCAAACACCATATAAATTAATATATGAATAGTTTTTATATAACATTTAAACTCTTACCAACCAAACATGGTATAAGTTATGTTGACTTTTATACCTAATACAAAACTTCTGCCAAACATAATAAAGTTAATGCAACTTTTTATACATGAATAAGATGTCTCTTATACAGTAACCAAACAACCCCTTAGTTCGTAAGTTTGTTAGATTAGTAGATTCCTGTCCAATTATTAGACTGTATAAATACACGAGATCTTGTAGAGAACTATACACAAAGAATAGAGATTTATCTCTGCAAATCAGTCTAATTTCTTTACAGTTTTTCTCAAATCTTGTCCGACTAATCAGAATTCACATACAATTTATTAAATATAAAACAATCTTTATCCATTCCAACACAAGAATAATTACAATCGCGTAACTCACATCACATCATCTTTGTAAGATAACCATTAACAATGCACATTACAACATTAATAGACATGATTGGCAGTCTATCTGGATAATTGCTAGCACTTGGAGGAGCTTTAGTTACGGTAATAACCGACGTAGTATTTTCAAATTTAACTTTCAATGGTTTATCAGAACCAACAAACAAAACCCTTTTGTTGTTAGGTTCAACAATTATTCCAATATCTCCACAAAACGGTCTACATGTTTCACAAACACCAGGACAATACACAAACTTGTAAGCATCCTCGTACTTATCAATCTTAAACCAATTACCCAAAGTGTCACGCCCAGGATTTCCTTCAACTCCACCAACCGCAACCAAATAACGTTGTGGAATTAATGTTGTGTTAATTGTCCATACCGTGGACCTATTATCAGTAAATATAATATCCATAAATTTAACGTTCAGATCAGTCGATAATCTGACGATGTTTTCGTTCGAGTCCACCGGTGTAAATCGAAGGCTATGGCCCACGGAAGATTGAGGATTTTGGGTAACAACGAGAGGATCAACTGTGTTCCTAATCCCTGACACATCAAGTCCACCCTCGTTGCTCCGACCCGACACCGGTACGATGAAATACTGTGATCCTTTTTCAAGAGCTTTACCAGAATTATCGAGAACCGGTTCAGAAATGTTGTGAGCTTTTACTAGAAAAATAAAACTTGTTGACAATATTATTGCAACAAGAAAAGGTAAGAATCGTCTTAGTGCCATCGTAATTTGTTGAATTGACTACGTATTTTTAATGGATAAATTAAGCTCAAAGAAGAAAATGTATTTATAGAATTTAGTGGATGCAAAGTTTGACATCAATGGTTTCAAGATAAGATTATTCATTTGAATATTCAACTGTCTTTGCAAGTTGTAGCATGCTGTTCAAAGATTTTTTTTTAGATGTGGAATTGACTGGTCCCTTTGATTCATTTTTTTTTTTTTTTGTAGGCATCTTAAAAAATAATTTGACATATGTATTTTATAATATTAATTAATGTTATTTTATCATTTCAATTTATTTTTATATTTATTGAGTGAGAATAAAATAAATAATTAATTATATTTTAATTTTTAATAAAGAAGAGAGTATGAATTTATAATTTTCATACGGAATTGAGTTGGGCACGACGACGCGTTTCATTGCACTTGTACATGTGCCCTCATTAATTTCCTTTGACTCGTTAGTCGTTACTACAATTTCTTCGAATTATTAAAGTCAGTGGTTTATCTCCCAAATAAATTCTCTGCTCTTTTTTATCTTTTCCCTTTTTAAAGAGAGAAAATCAATTAGAAATATGTCATTTATGTTTTTTTAGTGGTTTTTGGGATATTATAATTAAGCAAATTTGAATGATTTTTTGAATTAAATAATAGTTAATTTTTAAAAAATTTGAAAATTTATAATTATAGTCAAATAAATATTTAAAATAAATTTTGTGAAATCTATGATTAAACGGTAGACCTTTTCATCGTATAGTTAACTACAAATCTGTGGGAAGGCAACTAGCTAGTGTCCTCGTACAATCTTGCACGTCTCAAAGGTTGATTTTGAAGTCATTTTCTTGCACGTCTCGATTTCGTATCTAATTGAGGTCGGCGGAATATATTTCATTTTACTATCTAATAAAGAGGCTACAAACACTCAGTTTTTGTTAAAATGTGTGCTTGAAGCTAAAAGTGTTTTTCTTAAATTGTATGAGGTTTATTTCGGTTAGAAGCAGGCAACTTTTGATCGACATATTTATTTTTAGTCAATGATATTTATCAAAAAATTGTATTCTTTTCCTTTTCATTTATTTGTCTTATTTTTCTTTTTAATTTGTTATACATGTAAAAATTATATTAAAAAATATTATAAATTACAATAATAATATTCAATTAGATATTTAAAAATTACAATAATTAACAATTTAAAATAATTTTAAATCATATGAAAAAATCGATAACATCATTTTCTCCACTTTATGCTCACTAATACCATACATTTTAATATTGAAATACACATATAAACCAAACACAAAGGTGAACTACAAGAAATATATATCAAGGATTTATTCTTAAGAATTAAAATGACAAATCAATATGAAATACCTCCTATAAATTATAACATCATTATTTATTTTCACTATGTTGTTATTATTATATTATACTATAAATAAATTTCTTATGCCTTCCTGAACACAATCTTGAAAACCGGCCGGTTCACAGCCAAATGCCTCGATCCATTTTCAGCTGGTAAAATACCAATATACCCACACAACAATCTTGGACAAATAAAAGAACACCCTGTAGCTCTAGGACAATATTGTAAAGCATAAGCATCTTCATATTTCTGAATCGTAAATAAACTTGTAGATGTGCCATTTTCCGATCCACCCTTAATTCCACCAGTAGTCACAATCCCTTCTTCAATTTTCCAAACAGTTGATACATTACAAATCGATACGTACCTTCTCGCTGCGAATTTTATATTTATGTCCTCATTTTCATCGATTACTAAGCCCGCGCTAGAATTCACCATCAAGAATTTCAACGGGATGCCTACACTTTGCGAATTTCGTGCTTGGAAAACGTCGAGGGGGCAGCTCCCATTTTCCCCTTTGGCTAGCGTTAGGCCACCACCATTGCCCACGGTAGCGGGCAATATGTAGTAGGTGTACCCCGGACGGACTTGTTCATTATTAGTATCGAGAACCGGTTCGGATTTTATGATTTGAAACAAGGTAAAATAGAGGAAGCAAGAAAGTAATAAAATCTTCATATTGATCAATAGTATGATTATAATGTTATTAATGGGGAAATTGTTTACTATATTTATATAGAGGTGGCTGTCATCATTTTGAATTTTGCTTTTTCATATGTTTGAAAAATTGAATGTCTAATTTTAGTTATGTTGGTAGAGAAAAGTCAAAAGAATTGAATTTTACGGTGCTTTGAACTTTCTAAATATTTGGCATTCCGTAAGGAAAACTACATTTGAATAGTTTTAGCTACGATAGAAAGTCGTATAAAGATCTAGAATGTACATGGATTTAGAAAATAATCCTATGTGCCTTTTGAATTGTCAACTAAAAGATGGAGAAGCAAAAAAAGGAAATTCAATCGGTAATACTTCTTGACTTTTAGGAGTCGCTTGGAATAGGTTGAAATAGATAAAGTAATTATTTCAGATGGTATTTCAAAGGAATTAGTTATCTCAGTTCTCATTATATACATAGGATAACTTAACTTATTATTAAAGTATAAATGCAAAAATCAATAATTTCACTATTATCTAATATATCTAATCAAACATAGAACGAAATAATTATCTATTTTTTATGTTAAACGACTCCATAATGTAAGGGAAAAGAATAAGACAGTAATATTACTAGATGACTATTCGTACGCACCACAATTTTAAAAAAAAGATAAAGATTTCTTGAACTTGTGATTTAAACATTTTGTTACATATATTTATGTAGTTATACTAAAGCAGAGTCAATTCAATACAATTATTTGCCTAAAGTCAACATATATAATAGGAAATCATAAATATCTTTAACAAAATTCATTTACTTTTTTTCTTTTTTTTTTCAGAATTCACTCTTTTAATTTCTTTGAATTGCAAAGCTATAAAGTTTTTCTTAGGATTGATTCATTCAATATTTCTTTTCATAAATTTAAAAGAGTAAAAATAAATAAGTTTAAGCTTTAAAATAATATATAAGACCTTCATAAATAATAATAATAATTATTATTATTATTAAAAAAAAAAAGAGAACAAATGTGTGCGGTAACAAGAAAAAATAGAACCAACCGGATAAGTATATGTAACTAATTAATGAGAAATAAAAACTTAACCTAATTTGCTCACTCATTTTAACGACCCACGCAAAAATCTAAAGAAAAAAACTGAAAATTGTCATTTATGGTTATTAAAAAATTATTTATTAAATACCATTTCAAGTCTTTTTAATATAGGGATGTAGTTTTAAAAATTTTAAGGTTTTAGTTAAAAGATAGTAGAATTTTGAATTAAATTACTTAAAATTAATTATATACCAATAAAAAAATTTAAAATAAAAATCAAGGTATTGTATTGCAACAAATGTCTTAACATTGAAAGAACATTTCACCAATTATATAATAAAATAGTACGGCAATCTTTGGCTACAAAGTCATAAACTATAAACACATAAATAACTAATTACATATTTAAATTAATATTTTGGGATCTTTAAATCAAGTGTTATTATCCAGTAACTATAGTTATTAAATATTTCTTACCCATATCACCCCTTAATTGTGTCTGCAATTGACACATTTTTTTTGAATCTTTTCTATATACGTTTTTTTCAACTTACATATTTTCCTGTATATGATTTTTGTTACTTTAATTTTAGGTTAAAATTTCATCAAAACTCACAAGAAATATAATTAGTTATTTTTACCCTATTATTGGGGTTTGATATTAATAACAAGCTATTATATTTGTTTGTTTTTTCAGTAAACTTAATAGGAACCTTATCATATAAATATTGTGTGAATAATAGGGTGTGAGATACGTTAATTTTCATTTAGCACATTGAATGATGTTTTTCTACTAACGGTGGTGATGGATATCATATCGAAAAAACTATCGATGATCCACTAAAGTTTAACTACCACGTGATAGATCCATTGGAATTTGAGTACTATAAGGGTGCATATTAATGTGGAGTTGGATTAACGAGGAAAGTTGGATAAATGGACATTGTAGTGAAGATTAATTGCAATAAAGTATAATCAAAACAGTGTAATTTCACTAAAATGGTTAATATTGTAATTTCAAATTCTTTTATATTATTGTAAATCTAATAATTGTCTCTAGCTATTTCAGTTTAGGTATATTGGCTGCTAAGTCTACATCATACCTATGAAATAACCAATTTCTTCTTCTTTTATTTGTATTCACAACTATTTATTATTGATAAATACACGAATTCTCATATATTTTCTTAGAGGACAATATAGGCTAATAATTTTATTTCAAATCTTTTTATTTTACTATTCTAGTTATAAAGGTTTTAATTTTCATTTTTTGCTCAAATTCTTTGAATTTTCTATTTTAATATAGAAATTAGGGATAAGGGTCTGAAAAATATCCCAACTTTGGTCGAATTTGCTGTTGCGATACTAAACTTTCATGAGGACCTATTACCTCCCTAGATAATACCGTATTTTTTACCCCCTGAACTATTTAATAGTGTATTTTAAAGGTTTATATGTGCCCACGTGGACACATTACTATTTATAATTTTACATTATTTTTTATGTCCACGTGGGCAAATATATATGTTTAAAATACGATATTAAATAGTATAGGGAGGTAATAGGTTTTCATGAAAGTTTAGTATCGCAACAGCAAATTTGATCAAAGTTGGGATATTTTTCAGACTCTTATCCCTAGAAATTAAGTAATTGAGTGCCTCTAAGGGTGTGTTTGGTATGAAGGAAAATGTTTCCTAAAAAATATTTTTTTGGAAAACAAGTGGATTTCTAACATATTTTCTCATGTTTGGTTGGCAAGTAAAAAATATTTTATAATGTTTGGTTGGTGAATGAAAAATATTTTTCATAAAATATCTTTTATTTTTTACTTGAGACTAAAAAATAATCTTTAGGAAAATACTTTTTGATCTATAATCAACCCCGATAATTGATCTAGGACCCGACCCCAACACCGAAACTAGGACAAGACCCCGATGACCGTTACGTTCCAAAATCCGACCTTGAGATTTGACCCAGGACCTGATGGGGTCGCGCACGCGGGGGAGGGGGGGCTTGGGGGGTAGGGTGGCATAAAAAAATGAAAAAATTGAAATTTTTTTCAAAACAATTTTTAATTTTTTTTATGGGGATGGCGGGGGAGGGAGGGGGGTAGGGATTGGGTGAGGTAAAAAAATCTTAAAATTTGAAAAAAAATTCAAATATAGTATTTTTGAATTTTTTTATTTTTTTGTTCGGGGAGGGGAAGGGGGGAGGGGGTTGGTGGTAGAGATAAAAATATATTTGAAATTTAAAAAATTTAACTTTTTTTTGAAAGGGGACGGTCGGGTACGGGGAATGGGTAGGGTGTTTTCTTTTTCTCATCTTTTAACATATTAAAAATAAATATTCATCCTATTTTTATTTGTCACTTTTAACACATTAAAAAAGAACAAAATTTATCCTTGGACATTAATGTCTTAATTTCAAAATCAATTTTAAGACTTAACGATAAATATCAATTAATATGAATATTATGACAAAATATTTATATCAACCATTATTTCTTTAGCAGTGTGTAAAGATCATAGTAGACTAATAAAAGTGAAAGGAGGAAGTAAATTCAATTTGTGTTTCTCAGAGAACTTTATTTCTTTTCTTTTTCTTTTTATTAATGTAAATGTATGTACAACTTAATGACTGTATCATGCTTTCTTGAAAATATTAATTATTGTGACTTATTTACTTTTTATGTAGTTTTAAAATATGTAAATTTATTTCAAAAAATAAATAAAAATTTGCATACTCCAAATGAAGTCAAACAACTGACAGAGAGGGAGTAATAAGTTTGCAATTAGCTCAACTTGAATCCTAATTTTTTTTTTATCGGATGTCCTTGCCTATATATATCATATAATGTTCGTGAAAGAAAAATTCGATTAAAAGGCACAGAAAGGAGTAGCTGATGTGTCGCTTCAAAAAAAAAATTATTCAGTCTATCACCGTCACATAAATTAATATGAAGGAAGTAATAACAAACAGTTTTGTACGTACACTCCAAAAAGATTAAATGTGTAAATAATCATCTGTGATTGACATATATTTCACATTCATTTGAAATAAAGATCTAGTAATGGAAAAATCACGCCCTATACACATTTAAGAGTCAATTTTACGGGTTTTAAACATACTTTTAAAAAATTCTTACTTATAACAATTTATTTACGAGTTATGACATATAATTTAAAGTTAATTTTATTTAAAAATCAATTTCCATTTATTTAATAAATGATTAATCTATTTATGGTTTTTTATTATTAATTAATAATATGTAATTAAATTGATTTATGTTCCTTTTTTAAATCTGAAATTATCAGTTACATAGATATATTTAATAAATGATTAATCTATTTATGGTTTTTTATTATTAATTAATAATATGTAATTAAATTGATTTATGTTCCTTTTTTAAATCTGAAATTATCAGTTACATAGATATAGGGATTCACCTACAACATGTTTCCTTCTTTACCGTTACCACCTCCCATACGCCAATCCCACCCTCCTCCAAATCGCCCATACATCAATCCCACCCCCTCCTCCACGCTCATCCAATTCTACACGCCATTAACGCACTGGCCCACTTTTACCTTCATCTATCACATCTTTCTCACCACCAAACTACACCAACTTCACAATCCTCCATTCAATTTAGTTTTTTCAACAAAATCATGTCGAAGAAAACGGTTGTAACTCCTCAAAAGAGCCCTCTATTAGTCAAAGGAACTTATACGGATGAAGTTCATGCTCCATCTTTCAGCATTTTGACTCAAACACCGTCGCCAAACATTGTTTGAAACTCCGGCTACGGGTGGTTCATCTCTATTGAAAGATCAAAAACCAAAAGAAAAAAAATGACTCAAATAAAAGGATGAGTCCGATAAATCGAAAGGAAAGAAGAGGAAGGGGAAAAATGTTGAAACCCCTTCTGATTCTGATTCTGATTTTGTTACTGAATAAAAAAAGAAAAAAGGAAAAAAAATCAATGAATGTTGAAGGTGAAATTCAATGAATGCCTATCTTATAGATGGTTTTGACGATTGAGCAACACCTAAAAAAGATAAAAAAAAATTGTTAGGGTAAGTATTATATTCAATTTATTTTCAAATTATTAAAATTACTGCTTTTTCTTTAAAAATATCACATTATTCTTATATTATTTTTGAAATAGTTGTTTGGATGAAACGTGTATGAAATCTGATTGATATGTGTATGATTCCGATTAAACAGTTGATTCTTGGATATTGTATGATTTGTGATATAATAGTGGTATACAAATGGTATGAATTGTGTTTTAACAGTAGTGTGATTGTCTATTAACTGTATATACAAAGAGTGAGGATGGCGCGATCAGTGAGAGTGAAGTTACTGGTACGGTTGCTAGCAAATTTGGTGGACCTCGCATAGCAAAAGAACATGTTCCGGATACCACCAATTATCCTACACCAAGACCACATACAAGAAATTTGAAATAGTTGATTGCACCTTTTACTTTTTTAGAATTACATGCTATTTTTTTTTTTAACATTTGGACAACTTTTTTGTGTTTAAGTATTTCATGATATATAATACCATATGTTTTCTTCCAATCAGATATCTACATATGAATTACTGTTTGCCTATTATAATTTCAGGATACTAGTAATATACAGACTTCATACCATTTGGATTCACTATTTTAAAATATCAGTGTGTATCCAAATTGTACAATTAATGGATGAAATGTGTGTGAAATTTGATTAATATGTGTATGACACTGAATTTAATGTTTGATGGTTGGATATTGTATTAATTGTGATATAATATTGGTATACAAATGATATGCATTGTGTGATTATATGAAATCGATTTATTGTTGGTATAATATGTGTGATATAAGCTGAAGTTCGTGTTGGAATGAAACTTGAATAAGATTGGTATAAAGTTTGTTATATATTTACACTATCTTATATATTAATCTGGAACACATTTTATTTCCAAGTATATTAAATCTGTATGAATAATTAATGAATCGCGTATATGAAATCTGGAATCTATACAAATATTTATATGTTATACATTTATACTCAAATCTTTCATATATTGCGGCAACTTCTCACGAAATCATTGTTTTGCTAGTATAAAAAATAATCAAAAAACCAAAATTATAGTGACATTAAACCCCTACCAAAAAACAGAAACTTACCAAGAAAATCACTAATATTACAGTTTCACAACAACTAATACGTATTATGAACAAAACGTATTGTTTATACAAAAAAACATATCACATTTAATATAGTGACGATGTACAAAAACAAAATCACAAAATGTGATTTACAGTTTCATTTTTTTTTCATTTCACTGAAATCCAAATACAAATAGTAAACAATTAAAAATACTAACCTGAAGGATCCCATCTTCCGCCATGTTTAATTAATATTGATACGTAGTTGTCCATCACAAAAAAAATAGGATTTTTCAAACAAAAAAAAAACTTCAATTAGTCGCCAGTGACAAAATTTCTGGAAGAAAATTGAAGAGAGAGAAACGTGGAAGAACAATGGATAAAATCAGATTTTTGAATTAATTTTAACAATTAGAGTGAATTAAAGAAACTGAATATTCTTAATTAGTTTGAGTTTGAGATTCCTTAATTCATGCTAATTAATAATTATCTTAAATTAATTCAAATTTAATTGACACCCCTATTCCCTTTTCTTTTTTTTTCATTTTTTCCTTATTAATTACATATTATTAATTAATAATAAAAAACCATAAATAGATTAATCATTTATTAAATAAATGGAAATTGATTTTTAAAATCAGATTTTTGAATTAATTTTAACAAATTAGAGTGAATTAAGGAAACTGAATATTCTTAATTAGTTTGGATCCCTTATTTCATGCTAATCATTAATTATCTATAATAAATTCAAATTAAATTACAGCCCACAATTTCAATTTTTTACTTTATTATTTCTAATTCCATTTTTAAAAAATTTTTGTTTATCTTTTTATTTATTTTTTAAGTTTTTTCCAATTAATAAAAACATTTCTTGTTTTTTAACTTGTTATAACCTGAAATTTTTAATGTTATAGCTTGAAAGTCTAAATCTACTGTTATAACTTGAAAATAGTACTATAATATATGTCATATATGAAATTTACACTCTAGTAATCTATATAATTTTCCCATAATCTTATGTGTCTTTAGAAGATGAGGCCCAATCCATTAATCTTGAATTGGGTTTTGTCTTTTCGAATTTGGTCAAGTGCACAATTAGCTGTTTTAGGACCCTATTTACATAATAATCAAATGTATACTACTAAATCTTAAAGTTTAACCACTTTAGAGTCACTCAAACATATATATCTTGAATTCAAATTGTCCATAATTTAATGTTAGGTTCTTCTAATTTAAGAAGAAGATAACAAACCAAATTAGAAATCCCTTTAAATCAAGTTTGATTTTTTGAATGTTGCATAATCTTTTTGTCTATCGTAGTCATGTAAAAATTATCATCCTCGTCATTTTTTTTCTTAACAATGTTTTCTTATTTTTAAGTGTCGGAATCAAGATTTTCACTAAAGGAGTTCAAAATCTGAAAAGTAGACACACAAACTAGTCAAAAGGAGTTCGACATTTATTATAAACTATACAAAAAAAAATAGTTATTTTATATAATTTTTCGCCAAAAGAGATTTGAATGAACTCATGACCATAAGATAGCTCCACGCGCTGCTTATTTAATCCTAACCTCATGTAGTCATACTTATTTTTAGGTCCCATAAATTAATTTTCGTCGTGTAACTCGTGACACCACTTGTTAGGTAGGCCGTAGGTATATAATCAAATAAATTCAAGAAAAAAGTTCTTTATTTCTTTGCCTATCCTTTTATTTATGTATCACAATTGTATCATGCTTTCACATAAATTTTAGGACTTCACGTTTGTTTTTACTTCATCCACGAAATTACCGACGATTTGGTTAATACTTTTTCTGTTTCAATTTATTTGACTTGATATATTCAAAGTAGGAAGGTTATACTAATTAATGTTTGATGTGAATTCAGAAATAAAATCCTTAATGTTTTTGAAATAAAACTTACAATACATATTTAAAAACTATATGATAATTACTATAAGTCACAATAGTTAACAATTTTAAATATTTAAATTATTTGAAAAAAATATGAAAAACTCTGTCTCCGTTCATTTTTACTACATATATAGTTACATTTGAACTTGACACACTAAAAAAACAATAATCGATATGGTTATTTTATCATATACCTCTATTAATTAATGTTTGATAGTAGGCTTCGTAAAAAAATAATCAAGGAAACAAGTAATTAATGCTAAGGGTATATTATTACAAAAAACATTTTTTTTAATTATTAAAAGTGACAAGTAAAGTAAAAATTTATTTTTGGAATAATAAACAAGATAAAATGAACCGAGGAAATACTATTTAACTATCTAAATGCTAATAACCAAAACAAATAAATTGAAATTAAAAAATAACAAGTAGGTGCTTTCTTGTTCCCATGCGTGGTCAAAACAATCATTTTAAGAATCAAAATACTTAGTTTCTTTTTTGGAGGTATTCATGACAAGTAGAGTGTAGTAAATTAGATACTATGTGAACCAAATCAAGGTTATTTTATTTTAGAACACATGATCCTCACAAGATAAGTCCAACTACGAAATATTTTAATCCATAGTGTGGCAATAAAAAAAGAAGAAAGAACTAGCTAAAAATGCCGCTACATATAGTGTTTCATCTAGATCTCTTCTATTTTCTTTATATTATATTTTCTTTTCTATTTATTTCAGAATATAAATATCGTCCTTAATTAATTATATAGAAATATTCGAATACGCAAGCGATGAGAGGCAAGGGAGTGAGGGAGAGTTGTTTGCTATAAAAATAGCATATTACTGTTTTATAATAATATCTTAAAACTATAGTTGTTTTCCATAATTAAGTTGGAATTTTTGACTTGTTCCATAATTTTTTCAAATTACATACCTTACCCTATGATTATAGAAGAAAAAAATACATAAAATTGTTAACTTAGATTTTGAGCCTAACTTACACTCTAAAAGCTAGCTTAAAGGGAAGAGAATTGTCCAAACCTTATAAGAAGTTCACTTCTTGTCATTCTTTAATACCCAACTTTAGTGTCACCATTGAGTGAGATAGGTCTGCTCTGATACCATGTTAAGTTAGATTTTGAATCTAACTCACAACACAAAAACTAGCTCAAAGAAAGAAAAATTGTTCAAGCCGTTTAAAGAGTCTACCCATCATTCTTTAACATAATGAGATAATTTTTGGTTGCACACTTATTACATTCGAGATCCACCTAGTTTTTCCTAGAATGTTTATCGATCAAAAGATAGAGAGTGTAGGTAATAAATTACAGTGGGTTAAAAATTCATATTGATTGAAAAATAGAATGATGGACTGCTTATATAAACTTGAAAAATCCTTCCTCACAAGCTAATTTTTTGAAATTAAGTTAGACTACACTGTCGTATTGTTATAAGTGTTATCAATAATGCCTCTTCCTAAAAAAAAAACATTATGTTCACACAAACACTGTTACATGAATTAGTACGAAGGAAGAAAGGACAATAATGTAGTTCCTAATAAGAATATAAAACAAGCAACATATATAATTACATCTACTTGAGTAGAATAGTACTGCACATATATCCTTCCTTGATAATCTTTATTTCATCTTTTTGTACACATAAAAATAATCTTAAAACGTAATTAATTAATTTAAATTTGACCATTGGGGGCCAGGAGGCTTTGGGTCATGATGATTATTTGCACCTGTTCCTGCATAGTCATCTCTTTCCACCAACAATTCCCTCTTCTTCTCCAACTCATGATCCATTAATACCACCTTCAACAATAAATAAATAAATAAATTACTTGGTAGAAATTTGGACATATATAAAATCATTTACAACTTAATCTGACTTAAAATAGATAATTTAAAGTTACAAACAAAAAAAAAACAAAAACCAATATAAGGAGTATTTTAAGTGAAATATTCCCTATGTTCTCAATTTATTTTAAAATTTAAATATTAAATTAAGATGCTTTATAATCACTTAAGTGACTAAAGTTTGTTTTTAGACCATAAATAAGGAAAAATATATCTTTTTAAAATTCTGTATCAAACCACAAAAATTGAAACAGGAAAAATAAAAAAAATTCAAGTGAAACTCATGTGTTGATACAAATTTCAACTTTTTCTATTATCTTCAGACTTTTAAATTTTATTTTTTTTTCCAATTTCAACCCAATCCTTTCCATTTTACCCTATAAGGAAATTAACAAAAAAAATAAAAACAAGATTGAAGAGAAGAGAAAGAGAACCTTGTTATGAGAATCTTGATTTTCAGTACTTGTCTTAAGACTTCCTGTGAATTATCACCACACAAGACACACGTATATATTAAGGAATTAAAATTAAGTAACATATATGAAAAGAAATTAAAAGCTGATTTATTTTTTTTTTTTTTTTTTTTTAAAAAGGGTTTATGACTTACTTGAAGAAGGAACTGCAATTGTGGAGATTAGAAGAGAAAATCCCACAAATATTAGTAACAATAAGCTGAGGAAAGAAACCTTTTTCTCCATTTGTTTTTATGACAGGAAAAAGATAGATCTGAGAACAGAAAAATATAACAGCTAAAGGTACTGTCTTTTTATAGGAGGAGCCTACTATTTTAATATCTCTAATAATTTTGTAATACAAAAATTGAACTTTTACTTAGCTGTCATAATTAATGACCTTTTATGTAGTAACTTTTTTTATAATCGTGATTAAATTTGAATCACGTATTATAAGGATCATTTGATAATAATGCTTTCCATATTCAATATTTGAATAATAAATATCTGGTTAAAAATGAAACAGTCATACATAATAACTTATGTGGTACTTCATTAGCAATTACTGTTGTGTTAAGTGTTGTCACCTTATGTAGTAACTTTTTTATAACCGTGATTAAATTTGAATCACGTATTATAAGGATCATTTGATAATAACACTTTCTATATCCAATATTTGAATAAGAATTATCTGGTTAAAAATAAAACACTCATACATTATAACTTACGTGGTACTTCATTAGCAATTACTGTTTTATTAATTGTTGTCACCTTATCTGGACAATATTCAGTTTTTATTCTGTTTCAAACTTGGATAATTAGGTAAATATAATTAACTAACGCTAATAAACGATTGACATGGTAGGATTGAATTTGCCCCTTTTAGAAAAGATAAATAAATGAATGGTTTTATACTTTGTGTCATGTCATTAAATTATTAGTTTATTACTGAAATTATACTTTTGAACTAAAATAATATATTTTGTGTGATATAATAATACTTAGTACTTTTTGTTATATAAAATAGTGAATTTATTACTACTATATTAGTTTCAACAGTTATGCCACTTTTCTCTTATATTATAGTATTATTTTTTACGATATATGTCCCGTTAATTAATTATGTGGAAAATCCTTTAATTTAAATTTGATCAAGCAATATGTCCTACTAATTACGTGTCCAAATGGAAATTAATAAGTGAAATTAGTGCATCTGTACCTAAACTAAATGTCAAGCTACGACCGCGGTGCTTTAATTAGTTCGTATCTACCATGTGGTTCACGTTCATAGTAATTATTATACGTTAATGGATCAGATCTCTCAAACTTTAATTAATAAATTTGAATTTTGAAAATATTACTTTTTTGTGATAGATATATTTTTTTAAAATAAATTATATAAATTTAAATTAGTTAGATTAGTAAATTTTAGTTCTGATGATTTTAAAATGATAGTATATATCTAAAAATTAGATAGTACTACCCAAAAAAACTAAATAGGAAAAGATAGAAGAAAAAGAAGAAGATGACATGTTTACTTTATATTATTATTATTTTATTTCTTTAAAATCATGTTATTTTTCATTTTTTAATTTGTATAATAAATTTTCTATAATAATTAATTTAATATTATTTTCTAAATAAAAAAGAAATAGTGATTGAGTGGGTATTTGCCTAACATTATCCGGATAGCTGGTTAAGGTTTTAGTGCGAGACACGGAGACAGACACATTTCCACTCACACACCCAACTATCGGATATTACTATTATGCTCCTTTTGATCCTCGCGTGATAGTAAAAATTTCACGTACGACATGAAATTGCTCAGATAAAAATTAAACCTTATCAATAAAATAAAAATTTATATTTTTTTTGTTTAATAATAGTTGTTCACAATATTATTTTGTGATGTTCAACAATATTTATCTACTTTACGAAATAAACGGTTAATTTTACATTTAGTTCCAAATTTATCCTTATCATTAATTATAGTCATTTATCTATTATATTTGTTAAGATATTATATTTATTATATTCAAATGGTGATATGATAAATTTATCATTCTATTTATAATTTACTTAAAAAATGTACAAAATTAATAATAAACAAATATTATTGAACAGATGGAGTATAATCAATTAAATCAACTACATCTCCTATTTAATATTTTTCATGAAAGACTAATGCCAACTCTCACCTGTGGCTTTGTATTTTAGAGCTTAATTGGTCCCCCATTTGACCCTTTGAAAGGTGCAAAACTCCAAATACTCTGAACCCAACAATCCTTTCTTTTCTTATCATCTAATACTTTCGTATTGAAAAAGGTGTCCAATTTATTTCTCGTTATCTTCTCTGATTTTGATGGGAAATTTGTACTCCACTTTATTTTTATTTGTCAATTTTGAATTTAGCCCACAATATTTAATATAAGTATTTTATTATAATATTTATATTAGTTAAATTTTATATAATAATTCAAGAAATAAGTAATTATACTAAGGACAACCCATAGAATATATTGAAAACTACGAATAAAGTGAAATTTTATTTTTATAATAATAGATAAGTAAAAGTACACAATGAGAATATTTATCTATGTTTGAGTTTATACTAACCTAATTAATTTGATTTTACGGAAGAAACTCGATAGATATACAATTGATAAATATAACTAGAACCGTCAAAATGGGTTTATCCCATGGGGCCGATCCAACCCAACCCGTTATTGGGGTAGGGTTGAGATAAGATTTCTTAAGCCCATTTAAAACTAGGGCTTATAAGGCCAACCCATATAAGCCCTTGGCCCTTGAGGCTTGGTCGGGGTCGGCCTATGGGCCAAAACTATTTATTTAAGTTAACTTACAATAATATCTCTAACATTTAAGCTAATTAATTAAATGCACGTTATGTTGTAATATTATGAATCTTACCAGATTTTGGTACGTCTAGATACAAGTATCTCAGATACATGGACTCAAAATTAGGTTAATTTGTTCTAGATACACTCGATCCAAGTGGATTCACATGTATCTGGGATACATAAGCAAATCTCGCACCCTCGCTTCCCTCCTATCTCGTTCGCCACTCTCTTATCTCACTCATGTATCTATGATGCATCATAATAGATACATGTATCTCACATATCTAGTATCCTAGATATATACTAATTAAACTAGATTTTTTACTAGTGTTATTGAAACAATACCATTTTTTCACCATATTTGATTTGAAATTTTTCACATTTTCTTGATGTTATAGAATTTTACGTTTGCAAAGAAAAAAAAAGATGATGAGGAATAGAAGAAGGGCTAGCCCGCCCCAGCCCTCAGTCCTTCTAGGGTTGGGTTGGGTTGTGCATTTTCAGGCGAAGGACCGGCCAGCATTAGCCCTTCAAATTCCTTGGCCCGTGAGGCTTGGGCTGGGTGGGACTGGGCCAGACCTTTTTGACAACTCTAAATATAACAGTAGACCTGCCTTAAATGATTTATTTTTATTAAATGATGGATTACATCATCTTTTGATATATGTGTTTCAATGTTTGATAGTAAAGTGCAAAATAAGGCATTGGAAGTTAACTTGGGCTTTAACATTCAAACAAACTCAAAGAAGTTTTGATGGACCTTATTCTAAGACTTACTAGGCCCAATAAGATTTAATCAGTTTTTACTCTCTTGTCTTCTGTCAAGAGAAGCCCAGACCAATACAACTTCAGCCTAATTAGGCCTATTGACATAAATACAAGCCCCTAGATAGATATCAATGTTAACGGTACAAATAATTTCACACTTATATAGCAATAGTTTTTCTTCAAAACTAGAATTTATAGTAATAAAAAAAATAGAAATAGTCAGCCACGCTTATCTCATAATCCTTGATTTTCTCCAATTATTTTATCTTCCACGATTTACTCAGATTTGTTATATATTCTCTCCCATAAAGAAAGGTTTTTAACAAAAATAAAACTCTCTTTCTTCTCTGATCGACTGTTCAAACATGGATACCAACAATTTTTCAATTCTAATTCAACACAACAGACGATGGAACACATCATGTATTTAAACAAAAAATGATTGAATTGGTGTTTTTTAATATATTTGGGATTTTTTTTCATATGATCGTTTTTCTCACAATATGTATTACGTCTTTTTGGTTAATATGTATTAGGTCTTTTTGATTTTAGTCGTTAGTTTAAATTGTAATTTTTTTTTTGTTTTAGTATAAAATTCATATGCTTTGGTACATGGTCTGGTGCAACGATGCTGGATTTAACTTTTGAATAAACAATAAATGTTATTAATCATTTTTAGTATATTAATGGGTTTAATTGATAGTGAACATGGTGGAAATGATGTTGTTAAATTGGTATTCTGAAGTATGTTTTTAAAAATATCATTATTCATCGTTTATTTTTTGGTGTGAGTGATATACATTACGTCGTATAGAGAAATCAACTTTGGTGGTTATTAAACATCTGATCCACTGAATATTTTTTGGTATAACATTAGGTTTAATTGATTAGTGCACTTGCGTATGATTTTGGCCATAGATAAACACCATAATTCGCGAAATACTTTTGGTATGTGATCCGGTGTAATTGGTATGTTGCATGTGTAATATAAGACACCATGAATCTATAGTTTGTTTTGGTGTGTGATATATTGTTATTATATTTTTTTATACTATAATTCTCAAATTACTTATGGTATGTGATTAGGTGTAATTGGTATGTTTTAGACATTGAATAGACACCAACTTCATGTTAATATTTTGGTATATCTATATTGACGTATTTAATTGTCTAATTTGGTATAGATAACAAATTGAAGAAATGTTAAATTGAAAATAATCCTTATTATTTGTGATGGTATATTGATAGTGTAGATGATTTTGGTGTAATTGATATTATTTATTATGTTTTTATAAACGCCATAAGTTATAGCAAGTGTATTATGTAGTTTGTTTAGGGTTGTTTAATTACAACGAAATTCTGGTAAGTTTTGATACGTGATTTGGTAAAAAATGTTGGTCTATACAAGAAAATTATGTCTCGTCAGACGTTTTTCAATTCTAGCATGATGAGCAATAAATATTTTTGGTACATCTATTGGTGTATTTATTTGTCTTATTTGGTATAGATAACAATGTTGAATAATTGGTTATAATTAGTGATGGTGTACATGGTATAGACGATTTGGTGTAATTGATATTGTGTAGTATGTGTTTATAAACATCAGAAGTCATATCAAGTTTATTATGTAGTTTGTTATTGGGTGTTTAAATATGTTGAATTTACTGGTATCTTTTTTGGTAAATGATTTGATGAAAATGTTGGTATATACACTAATTTAGGTATCGTCAACCATTTTGAATGCCAACATGATTACCAATTTATGTTAGGGTACGTCTATTGGTGTATTTAGTTGACGGATTTGGTGTAGATAACAAAATTGAATAAATAGTAAATTGGTAATAATGCTTATTGATTTGTGATGGTAGATTATTTTGTGTAATTGAAAGTGTAGATGGTGTAGTGTAATTGATATTGTGTAATATGTTTTTATAAACACCATAATTAATAGCAAGTGTGTTATGTATTTTGTTTAGGGGTGTCTAAATCCACCCATATGATTACCAGTTTGTATAAATAAATGCATTGTAAATAGCAATCTGTGTAATTTAATTACATTAGGAACACCATTCTATTTATTTTGAAAATAGATTATTAATTTGTAATTTAACGCAGATAATTAGGTGGATTACAATATTGAAGGAGTGATGTTCTGAATAATATCTAACTTCAGAAATCTCTCTCCAACGTTGTCGTTAGATTTTTGCAAGGTGCAACAATTGTCTTTGGATGTTTCTTGTTTGCGGCCAGGGTACATAGGGAAAGGACCCAAATCTACATAACTAGCTTGATTCACACTTGTATGCTAATACTATTGCGTTTTGACATTTCTCAGTGGACGATAAAAGTGAGGAAGTTGTGTGCATACAATGTGTTCACACGCATCTTATAACACAGTTGTTCTCTTGTTCATAAATCAGTAATTTTGCCTCAAACTTGATAAGTAAGAATACAATGCGACTAATTACAATGATTTTGAACTACTTGACTCTAGTCTTATGAATAATATGACTAACTTGAATAATGCTTATGACATGCATACGATCTGCTGGCATTGTCCATGAGATACCTTATGCTATATAGCCAAGAGATATTGTACGATGCTCGCTTCGGAGAAATTGACTTTGTCAACTGCGCATTCGCAGTCTTCTTCTGTTTACCAGCTATTGTGGTCCATGTTGTAAAACTATGCCTGGGTGCAAACATTGAGCAACACAGACATAATTAATGCTGATACACTTGAAACTATAGAATAAATAGAGAGTTGATAGCAAATATGGAACTGTAAATCATGAACACAAATGTCTATGTGATGACTACATTTTACTGTAAATTCATAGTCTGAAGCCAAGTGCTCTGAACAAATATACTTTATGATTAAGAAAATTTTGAATAGAATATACTACTGCATAATTGTTCTTTTTTCAAGATAGTGATCGGTCCTTTTTTTAAGAATTCTTATGGGCATTTAATGGTATAAAAATACCTATTAATATTCTCACTAAAATAACCAACACAAACATTCACTTTCACTATTCTACACCATAATATATACATCTCCACAACTCAACACACCATCTTAATTATAAACAAGAAATCACGAAAATCACCAATATAATAATTCAATATCACATTTAATACCATAACATCAACACCTCCACAATTTATCGATCAGAACACAAAAAATAGCAACATAATAATTCACTACCAAAAACAATACCATATCAGCACCTTCATATATTAAAATAGATAAATTACTTCTTTTTACATAGATTAAATTAAAAAAAGAAAAAAAGAAAGAGAAAATTAATGTGTACAAAATAGGTAAGTAAAATCGTGGTTAAAAAAATAAAAAATAATATCATAATTATCATTCTCATTAAATCCGTACATAACCCAAAAAAGAAGGAAAAAATACTACTAATAAATTATTTAATTAAATCTCGAAAATGATTTTTTTTGGTTATGTTTGTAACTTAAAAACTAGTTTTGTAATTAAAAAGGAGTATAAGAATTTATCGTTAATTAAAATCTTAAATAGTATATTCTTGTAATTTTTTCTTAAATATTCTATTTAGCTCTAAATTAATACTAGTATGTTTGGTCATGTTTTTGAAACTACCATATTTTTTATAAGAAATAATTTGTGTTTAGCACGTAAATTTTAAAAGTAGTTTCAAGTAGCAACTAGTATCTGACCAATCTTATTAAAAGTATTTTAAGTGTAAAAAATATATCAAATTATTTTTAATAATAAAGAAGATTTTCTTTAAGAATAGACTAAAACAAAAAAAAAGTCACATAAATTAATAATCCCTTTGTCAAAATTTGTATAATTCATTTTTTAGCCAGTATAAAAAAAGGACACATTTTCTAATTTAATAAATATTTAATGATACTATCAATATTTATCTATATGGGTCCCACTTATTTGCCAAACGATAGCTTAGTACTCCCTTTAGTACAACATAAATGAATGATTAGGACGTGACTGTTGGGATATATACTATTAACCATAAGTTTAGATATAGTATTTATTATAGAATAATTATTTATTCCATTATAATAAATATTTTAATAGATCATATATTCGTTTATGGTGTCTGTTTACTTATATAGTAGATGATTTAGTGTATATAGTTTTAGCTTATACACAGATGATTAAATCATCGGTTCTTATAAGTATACAATTTTTTGTTCACAATCTAAGATGGAAATTGGACATGCCATCGGTACGATTGTAGCACAAGATTATATATAATTTATCTTGATTATGGGAACGGTATAGTTCCAACTTCTTGTGCTAGTGCATTTTGTATGAATTGAAAATGACCGAGTAGAAATAGTTGCTTTAGATTGACTGACAAAAACATATTCACTAAATTGTTAAATGTACTTAATCCTGGTATAACTATTATGATCTGTATATATTAGTTATCATTTTGATTTATTAAAAGGTGAGATTTGAGATAGGTTAATATGCCTGGTAGATTGGATGATAATAATATATATATTGGTGACATAATAAGTTAGTTGATAGAATCCATGTCTCGATATAGAGATTGATGATATGCCTTTTTGAGAAGCTTATAAGTTTTTATCGTGTCAAACCTTACAAGTGGATTTATCAATACGACACATGAAATAAGTTAAGCAGTGCTCTAAAGGAAATTAATCATTGAATTAAATTCATCAGTAATTTAATTTATTGATTGGTACTGTAATCTTAACATATGGAATTACATAAGTGCTTAATGGGGAATTTCAAAATATAAATAGAGGGGTGCAATTACGAATTTACAGTGGAATGATTTGTAATTTATTATGGTATGAATAATTCAAATTAATTATTTGGAATTATTTCCATATTAGGAAGCATCAATAATTAATTTTGTTGTCCCTACAGTGCCTATATTTAACTAAAACTCAGAATCCTATTTTCTAGAGGAAAAGGGAAGAGCAATGTGTGTTTCTAGATTTTTCAAAAATAATGTGGCCTTTCTTCTCCCTTTTAGACTGGGAAGAAATCTCTACAAGTAGGGGTTCTTCTAACCTAGACAGGGGCGGCTCAACGTACTTGGAGGCCTAAAGCGAAATTTCAATTAAAGGCGTAAAATCTTTTAGCTAGAAATTATTATATAAATTGTTAACATTATTCTATAAGTAAAAAGTTGTTAAAACATTGCTTATAAGCTTCTTTTTTTTTTTTTTTGTTTTAAAAACACATAACATAAGTAAATCTAAACAGGCTTGTAATTCACTTTATCCAAAACATGATTTTTAGTATTGATTCATATTTTTGATAGAGCTCTAACTTACATATAGTATAAAAGGGGTTTAGAAAATTACAATGCGAGAGTTAGTGAAAAGAATGTAAGAAGACAAAACAACATTTTTCTTAATTTCTTCTATTTGATTGAGGTTAAGGAGAATAAAATAATATATATATATATATATATATATATATATATATATTTTTTTTTTATTTTTTTTTATTTTTTTTTTAAGAAAAATACATTTATCTTGGATAAATTTTTTCTATAAAAAAAATTAACACATAACTTATTGTTGTAAAAATTAGAGGACCTCTAAAATTGGGGGCCTAAGGCATATGCCTAATTTTTACAAGTATTGAGCTGGCACTGAACCTAGAAAGAGAATTAGTTTTCTATACGATATTGCCCACCCAAGTATTGAGAGAGTTCGGATGTGAACTTGGCATCACTGTAGAAGACTGTAGAATTGCTATCTAATTTGTGGAGTCGGTCAGTCTAACTTGTGGATATTTGCCCACACTGCTCATGTTTCAAGAGGTAATTCTTGAATTAAAATTCAAAAAATTTATGTGTTCTAGCATGATTATAAGTGTTCTCGCATAAACATATTGATTATCTATTATTCATATAAGCAGTATGATTATAGTATGCTTCCGCTATATATATATATTGTTTTCCAACAATGACACCCTTAAAAAAATATTTAAATCCATAAATCAGAGAGTAATAATTTGTCAATATAAAATAATGCCAACAATTCATTTATATTGAGTTAGAGGGAGTAACCCCTAATGTGTAATTTTCTTTATCGTTTTCCCATAGGAGAATAGTCACAAAGCGTGATTGATTTGCATATTAACGATAGGAAAAAGACAGGAAATAGGACTTGCCGAAGCAATATACAAAAGTAGATGGTGACTCTTTCTTATGATCACATAAAGTTAATTTATGATGATTAATTACTGAATTATTGCTCCTATCACTATACCTTCCAAGAAATTTAATAATTCACTGATTTAAAAATTATTATCGTTTTACTGAGTTAATATCTTAAAAGGCCACTGAAGTATGTGAATTTATCTAGCAAAGTCATTAAACTTAGTTTTATATCAATAAAATCACTCAACTTAAGACATTTATCTACAAAAATCACTCAACTACATTTATCATTAAAATAAATTTAATATAACAAAATAAATTATTTTTTAGGCTATATAAACATGAACCCCCTAAATAAATAATGTTTTTAAAAACCATTTTATCCTGTTTATCAATGATTCAGTTCCTTATCCAACCACAAATGAAAATAATTAAATTTTGGGTGTAAAATACATATTCATAAGAGATCCACAATCATATTACAACCAGCTAGCGCCTAGCAACATAAATGTAATGAAATTTTATAAATCACATCAAGTAATTGAAAAGAAAAAACGCACGTTATTACTCAATAATTGTTTTGGTTTATACACTATTACTCATTTATTTATATTAATATATTTGTATATGGAGACTGGACTCTGGAGTATCTAACCAAAGTAACCAATAGATAATGATTATTTCAGCAAACAAAAAAAAAACCTTTTACGAATAGTGGCACAAAATCTAGAAAATGAAAATTGAAGCAACGTGGGAAATACGGGTTTATTCGGAGGTTGAATATAAAATTTTGACTTCTGAAATTCATATTTATGTGATATGTAAAATAATTTATATGTCATGTTAAATTTATTTTGAGGATAAATTTTTAAAAAAGAAAAGAAAAGAGAAAAAGCATAATATGATTTTTGAAATTTTATTTATTTGTGGAGTTTTACATGAACTATAAAGTATCTTATTTTGTCTTATTAAATTTATTTTAATGAAAAATGTAGTTGAGTGATTTTTGAAGATAAAAACTTTAAGTTGAGTGATTTTATTGATATAAAATAAAGTTCAATGACTTTACTTGATAAATTTTCATAGTTCAATGACCTTTTAAGATATTACCTCTCGTTTTAATGGATGAAAAACATGGCTAGTACCAATTATTCTTCACTATTGTCTCGCGTTTTTCTTTTCTTTCAACCCAGTTAGTAATTAGTTATTTGATCTATGATTGATTTACACCAAAATTACTTACATATTGAACATTAAATACAAATATTTCTATGAATGGTAGTACGCTAATTTTCTTTCTCGTATAGAGACAAACAATTATTTACAATTTTACATCATATGATTCAATTGTTAGCATTTCCTCTCTCATAAACAGATACGATAAAACACACACAGAAGATGAGGGGAAAAATTTTCATTCATCTTTCCTCATTGTATACATTGAAATTTTGTGGAATATTACAAGATAAGTTTAGTTTCAGTTAGGATTTTTGGTGACTAATTTATTTTAAATTGTAGTTTATATATAATATATTTCTTTTAAGAGGCATCTCAATATATCTCGTAAATTCATAGGATATTCACAAAAAGAGCAAGACATCAAATATTGTCTTTATCAAAGTCACCGTTTGTCGTTCCTAGCCTTCAAATACATCACAAAAAAATGACATAATACATAAACATGACCCTTAACTTGGCTTCAGCGGATAACTATGCCCTCCAACTTTGAGTGTGCACAAGTAGACACTTAAACTTGTATAAAATTGAACGAGTAGACACTCGTGTCCTATGTCATAATACACGTAGGACGCCATGTTGGACACAAAATTGCCATGTAGGGTGTCATTTAGGACGAATGTGTTTATTTGTTCAATTTTATACAAGTTTAAGTGCCTACTTATGCACACCCAAAGTTAAATGTCATAGTTGCATCAAATATTGTCTTTATCAAAATCACTGTCTGTCTTTCCTAGCCATCAAATACATCACAAAAATATATACATAATCCTAGTTTGAAAAATACACCACTAACCACTCTGGATTACGGAAAAATTCAAAGAAAAACTTCAAGAGAGCAATAAAATTGTACTACACTATTTAATAAGATGTTCTTATTTTTTTAATTTTATTTGTGGTTAAAATTTATTACAAACAATCATATTGTGTAGTGATCCCTACATCTTTCCAAGTTTGTTGTGGGTTAAATGAAAGCACATAAATTTTGATAATCCGACTTTGCTAGAGAAATATTTATCCTTTAAGGAATTTATACCTCCAAATTAAATCCATATCGCACCACTCCAACATATTATGTAACTTGTTTTTTATTTGTTACTTTTCATGTAGGATTTTGTTCACACACCTGATATAGTCTTTTTCAACATAGTATTTCTTTATTTATTTTGTACGCACAAAGGCTTGAAATAGGTAGTGAAGGGGAAGGAAAAACAGAATTTATTAGGAAAGCCATGCTAAATATATACACATACTTAGTAGGAGTTTATTTTAAAACATAGAGATAGATGTAGCATTAATTGTTAACATGTCCTGGACTTCTCAAAGTCGAAATCAAGTGAGAAGTTACCCACAAGGGCCACACGCTGGTCCATAGTACCCACTAATGCACCATCGCAAGTAATTAATTCGTAACCCAATAATCGTGGTGATTTCACAATCTTGAAACATGACTTGCTATCTTGTTGGCCCATCTTCAACCGTTCTTCTCTATTGTAAGGTCCCACTTTCCAAATTGTATAGTTACCACACTTTTCTACATTCGAAATGATGAATTGGATGTTGATCTCTTGCTCTTCATACACACCATGACTAGGTGTAATCAATCTGACCGCTAGACAAACGAGCGAGTCGAATCGAATATGAGTCGATCAAAAAATGAGTTAAATAAAAATGGATAAGTTACTCAACTCAACTCACATTTTAAATGGGTAAAAACAAGTTAGCCAATGGATAACCATATTTACCCATATTATAATAAAAATCTTGTTAAAAGCTTTAAAAACAAAAACAAAAAAATTAAAGTTTTTTTATCACTTCACTCTACCTCCTACCCCTATCCCAAAAAAATGTAAAAAAAAGTTTCATTTTTTTATAGATTTTTTTTTTCAAAAAAAGACTTTCTTACTACCCCACCCTTTATCATTTTTTTTTTTTGTGAATGCATGCATATCTTTTTACTCATTTTATCCATGTACCTACCCACTTTTAAATGGGTAATATAGGTATTACTTGTTTTTACCCATTTTTAAATAAGTTGGATATCCAATCCATTTAAAATGGATAAATATGAGCAAATACTCATATTAATTACCCATTCTGTCACCCCTAGGCCTATACCCTTAGGTCCAACCTGACCGTAACGGAACACGCCGTCTGGACAAGGCCGGCCAATTGAACCTGGGGAGTATTCTAAGTATATATCACCACCATAGGGACCCCGATTAGTGTAAACCATACGATAACTCGAACAAGGGTCAACTTCTTTACCATTCGTGTCTAGTACCGGAGCACTGGGTAGGTCAATGGGATTTTGGGAAGTGAAAGTTGATGAAAACACCACAAAGGGAACCAAACACAGACATAACAAAAATAAACACTTCGTCCTCATCATGTTTGATTTGTGTATATTGACTCTCAAATTCCTTGCCATGTTTTAAACATAAACATAAATATTCTTCTTTACCGTGGTCCTTATTCCAAGTAAATTAATTTTATTTTTCATCTGGTGACAATATCCATATTGGACTAGTTTAATTAAATCCGAATTCATGTAAAAAAATTCCACCGACAAAGCATTCTCCCTGACGAATGTGTTACTATCTTGTATCAATAAAACCCTCAAGTCATAGTACGTTAGTACTAGTTTATCTAAGAGTCATTATAGCTATAAAAAAAAAAAAAAACTAAAGCAATAATTACATAAATCTCTACCTCCTTTATGGTCGTTATTACAAGTAAATTATTTAAATGGTCATTCAATTATAATAAATTCCTTACCAAACATAATTATTTAAGGAAAAATCCTTTTGGCCAGAAAATTTGGCCATAATTTGATCATAATGGCCCAAATACATGTTCACACTATAAACTGATTTATTTTTTGACAACTATACCCTTCTTTGACAAATTTATATTTTTCTTATTAATTTATTCATTAATTATGCTTCAATAAATGAGAAAGTTTTCCAATACATAGTAAATTGACTAAATTTTAAAGTTCTCTAACTTCCATACATACATGGCTTTTAATTTCTTTTAGAAATATTGTGAAATGGTCAAAGGCCAATACATATGTAGTTTTTTTTTTCTTCCTTAATTTTCTGATAAAAAATCTATAAAGAATACAAAATTTAAATTGATAATTAGAATACAAAATTTAAAATTTAGAATATAAAATTTAAAATTTACATTACAAAATAAACTTACTCATAAAATTAAATTCAAAATAATTTTAACTCAAACGCATCTTCTTGTAAAGTCTATCATAGATATGTCGATCTTTTCACAACTACAAAAAAATTACAAATATGATCGCAAAAGAAAATAATTTTAGTTTTTTTTTCTTTTCTCTCTTTTATTCCAATCTCACTCTTTCTTTTTATTTTTCATCCTTTTCAAAATAAGAAATTAAATAAAAATAAAATATTCAGATAATGATAAGCAAATAAATCCACAAATAAGATATTTAAGACTGAAATTAAGCGTTTAAATAAAAAAGTAAAGAAAAAAATCAATTGTGAGAAGTATCAAATATATTATTGAACTTTATGAGATGGATCATATATCCCTATATGAGTTTTGTTTTAATAAAAAATTAAAATAAATAGATTCTGAAAAATTGATATTTTCACTTCCATCAAGCGAAACAGTTATCTGAACTATTTGTGTAACAATAGAATATATGTGAACTACTTTATTTAACAAAAGTATATCAAATTTAGATCGTAAAGTTACAACAACAACATAATTTGCACAATATTTTTATAAAGATAAAAAAATATGTTAGAAATTGACACATCATAAAAAATTTATTTTAAATCAATTTATATTTAAATATTATTTAAAATTATTTCAATAACGACATTTAAAAATTCAATACACTTTAGACATGGTGGATATCAATACATTATAAAAATTATAAGAATCATATATTTCATATATATTGATCCTAGTTATATAATTAATAGAAACCTCAGAGAATCATGTACCAGTGTTGTAGTTTCGCGCCCATGTGTTATGCCTATTTGATAACTTGAACATGATTACTAATTAAGTAATTTTATAATTGATATATTTAAATAAATTTAAATCACATGTTTAAATGTTTTTAAAATAATTGTTTAAGTTATATCAAATCAATAGTTATACATAGAAAATTTTTTGGAAGCGAAATGTTAGGTAAAGTGGGTAGAATTATTCTTTTTTAAAAAATAAAATAATATCTAAATTAGTATTTAAAGGGGGGGGGGAGATGAAATACAAAAAATTAAATACTTTTATAAAAGAAATTTAAATAAAAAATACTTTAAAAATGTGCGTGGAGGGGGGATACGGTGAGATGAAATGATGTAGTGGGGTAAGAAAAATATTTTACATTTTATTTTATATAAAAAAATTATTTTTTTGAGATAAATTTATTTTTTTATCTTTAATTTTAACTAATACTAATATTTATTTAATTTGTTCCGGCATAAATATGAGATCGGTTGCCACGTTTCGGCATGCTAACTGTTTGGGTTCCATGAGAGGACCAATGGTTTGACATAAAATGTGAAGTTGTTCGTTGTTCGTAAATGTTGATGATATTGTATATGTTGATATGTATGGATGTGATTAAAATCTTGTTTGACTTGTTTATGTTGCACTAGTGGGATAGCCGCGTGATCCTACCATTACACTGTGGTTGTGTACTGATTCTGCACTTGCTCTTATTTTTGCTGAGTACAGTGCATCTTCAAGCGGCTATTGACAGACCTTGCTTAGAAGATCAGTGATCGTTCGAATTCAAGGGTGAGCCAATTCTTCCCGGTTGCCATGGAATTCTCTTTCGTCTATGTCCACCATTTCCATACTTAGACATTTGTTTTAGTTAGTTCATTAGGATGGGGTTGTATCCCTTCTCGTTTAGACTTGGTTCATTGTTAGATGTTTTGGTACATTGACTTTCAGGTTTTAGGTTATTTCTTCTTCATTATTTAGTTCGTTGTTAGACTTTTGTTGGAGTTTATGGGAACTCCCTATTTATTTCCTTAGTGTTTGATTTAAATGCCTTAGTTTTTAGATTATTTGCTTGGTTGGGTTGTAGCAGTGATTCTCCCACCGGAGTGTTAGTGTGGGTGCCAATCACGACGATCTGAGTTGTGACATTTTTTGAGTCATGTGGCAAATTAGGGACGTATCTAAATTTAGTTAGTCAAGTAGAATAGTGCTTTTAAGGTTGCCACTGGTTCGGGGCCGAAACTAATAATTTGTGCCAAATTCAGAAGTGTTTTCAATGCTTCTCAAATATACGAGGAAAAAAAATTGCATGCATCATTGTATACATTGAAATTTTGTGGGATTCTTCTAGACAAGTTTAATTTCAGTTAGAATTTTTAGAGCTAATTCATTCTAAATCCTAGTTTATATCTATGTAGATGCTAATATATTTCATTTAAAGAGCCACCTCAAATATATCCCATAAATTAATGGGATAATATTCATAAAGAGACCATTGTCTTTGTCAAAGTCACTGTCTTTCATTCATAGCAGTCAAATATATATATTGCAAGAAGGTCTACGTATCCTCATTCGAAAAATACACCACCAACCATCTTGGATTTATGATTTTTTTTTGAGAAAAACAGTAAGAAGTGAACAAAATTATGCCACACTATATATTACACCAACACTATTTTTTAATTATTTTTTCGTATTTTATTTGTGAAGTTTATTTCCCCTACATCAAAAATTATTATAAACAATCATATTATGTACTGATCCCTAGATCTGTTCAAGTTTGTTGTGTTAAACTGACCCAAACATACATAATCAGACTTTGCTAAAGTAATTTTTATCCTTGAGGAATATATACCTCCAAATTAAATCCATGTTGCACCCAGTAGGCTTGATACCAATATTCAACATATTATTATTTTTTATTTTTACTTTTTATATAGGATCTTATTCACACACCTGATATTTTTATGATAATCTGTAATGGTCCCCGTTGGCACATCATATATCAATTATTGGCCTTGTAACTCGAGTTTAGCATAACAAGGGAAATTTGGATGCTTCTTTCTTTAATCATATAAAAATCAGATTTATAATTATTTTCCATTTCCAATTGAAATGGTTCCAAGACTTCAATATTTCCTGAAATATCCACATCATTCACATGGTAGATGGATCCATATGATATGTTCCTTCGAACAAAAATAGGACCTCTCAAATTCTTTTACGAAATATTTTACTATTATGGGTGTACTAGTTAAATATTTTTGATTAATTTTATATTTACTCCATTGTTTAATCATATTATTATTGTTTGTTTTAATAATATGAAGATTGTGAAAAAATTAAAGCTTGACAAATTTTACATCTATTAAATGAAGAAGAATATATTTTTTTATCAAATAAGGTAAAATATATTTGCTAATAACAAATTCTTCCATTGCATGAAGTTGATCCTTTAATATATAATATATATTCCGGTGTACCATTCTCCTTAAATGTCTAAGAAATATCTCATAATGTGAAATAATACTGTAGTACTAAACAAATGCATCTATAAAGGTATTATTACATCATTATTTAATATAAATTTCATTTGTTGATGCATTAAATTAAAATAAGGTGCAAGAAAAGCTTTTTCACGAAATAAAAAACTGTAATACTAAACAAATGCATTTATTCTTGTACCATCAGAGTTTTAAGAATAAACAATAAATTTTAAATCGAAATAAAAAATCATTGAAAAATGACAGAAAAAATAATAATAGTATATGAAAATTAAAATAAGGTGCAAGAAAAGCTTTTTCACGATAATTTTTTGAAATATATATTGATAACAATTAAAATGGAGCTGTTATTTTATCTTTAAAATTAAGTTTGATTGAATTGAATTAGTAGAATGAGAAAAAAAATTAAACTAATAACTTTTTTATATTATTAAATGCATTTTCTTTTTAATTGAGTAGTAGATTAAAAGTTCAGAATTAGGATATTAAAATAATATCTTACTCTCTCCTTAATTATTGTGGTATTGCAAACATTTATTTTCCTTAAATGGTAATTCATTTTCCATTTACAGTTACATCCAATTAATTTCTAATGTATTGAATGTGATTATGGGATATTGAAATAATATCTTTATCTTTCCTTAACCATAATAAAATTATAATCTAACATTTATTTTTTTGAAATGATAATTTTGTTTTAATTCCTAGAACATAGTGTTTACTATATTGAATGTAATAATAATAAAACATATTGTATTTAGTATGACAAAAGAACTCAAAAATTTGAGAAATTAGATAAATAGTAATCTTAGCTTCTAAGAAATGTCACATCATCATTTACATATCCAACTTATATATATATATATATATATATATATATATATATATATATAAAAGAGTTAAAAATAAAATAAAAAAATAAGTGATTTAAGAAAATTATATAAATAACATTAATGATGAGATGAAGATTAAGGAAAAAAGTGAAATAAATTAGTAGTATTGATGATGATAAAAGTTAAATAAATCATTTTTTCTATTATTTAAATTTTTAACATAAAATTTCCGATCTTTTAAAATTAAAAATAAATGTTAAAAATAAAAATAAAAATCGAGGCAATAATTATTTTAAAGAAAAATATAACCAAAATGGTCAGAAAAAATTGATAAGAATAAATAAGTATCTATTACTAAGAAGGGTGTCACTACATATTCTATTTTAACTTTATTGTTACATATGGCTAGAAACTTTTAGAAGAAGAAATGATCCAAAAATTTAAAAATAATGATTCCTTAAATGGTGATTCCTTTTCCATTTATAGCTTTTCAATTAATTTTTAATGTATTAAATATGGTTACGGATATGGGAATAATATTTTTATCTTTCCTTAATCATAATAAATTATAATTTAACCTTTATTTTTGTGAAATAATAATTTTATTTTCATTCGTACAACATATTGGTTAATATGTTGAATGTAATTATAATAAAACATGTTGTATTTAGTATGACAAAAGAATTCAAAATTTTGAGAAATTAGATAAATAGTAATCCTAACTTCTAAGAAATGTCACATATATATATATATATATATATATATATATATATATATATATAAGAAAATGATATAAATTACATTAATGATGAAATGAAGATTAAGGAAAGAAGTAAAAGAAATTAATAATAATATTGATGATGATAGGAGTTAAATAAATCATTTTTTATATTTTATAAATTTTCAATATAAAATTTTCAGTCTTTTAAAATTAAAAAAATGCTAAAAAAATAAAACTAAAACTAAAATCGAGGCAAAAATTATTTTAAAGGAAAAAATAACAAAAAATGTCAGAAACATTGATAAGAATAAATAAGTATCTATTGCTAAGAAGGGTGTCACCCCACATTTTCTATTTTAGTATTATTATTACATATAGATAGAAACTTTAAGATGAAGAATGATCCAAAAATTTTAAAAATGACAAATCAATTATGTAAAAATACATATGTAATTCTTATAAAGTTATAATAACTAATTTCTTGAAATAAATAATTAAACGAAAGAAAAAAAGTAATTAAGAAAATAATATAAATAACACTAATTATGAGACTAATAGCATTAATGAGGAAAGGAGCTAAATATGATCATCTTTTTAAATTCTTTTTTAAGAATATATATATAAACTTTAATTAAAGATAAATAAGAAAAAAAAACTTTAATTAAAGATACAAAAAAGTCAAGACAAAATAAAAGAAGAATGAAATTAGAAGAATAATGAGGTTGAAAGAAATATTCTCTAATTTTCTCTCTTTTTATATCACAAAATAAATTTCTGCTTGTTCTCCTCCTAATTTGATACGAATTCCATAAATAGATTGATTTTTTCTCCAAATAATTTTTCTTATCCTTTGAAACACTAATCAGCCTTCTTATAAATTTCTCAACCGCAATGAATTTTCTCTTCTTGTAGGAGGAATAAACATTTTTTTCAAAAAGTCTTTCATTTTGAAGAGAAACTTTTGTTACATGATCTCTTTCTTTACATCAATGTCTTCACAAGAATCATGAGATATTCTCTCTCTTTTGTTAAAAAAGTCACATGACCTAGAAATTTGATGGACATCTTAGCGACAGAAGTTGATACCATATATTCATCATCATCGTCAGAAGAAGAGCCAAAGTGAAGAAATTTGTTTTTATTTGTTATAAATGTTCAAATATATTTTTTATTTTATAGGCTAAATAGCTATAAACAGTTATGAAAAATGAATAGTTTTTATCTTTTCATCTTCCATTTACTTAAATCTATATTAGTGTAGTGGATGTTATAAAGGGCATAATTAATTGGGTATGACATAAATACTTTAAGTTTTTTTAAATACAAATAAAAAATACAAAACAAAGATAAAATGTCAAAAAAAGGAGAAAAAAGATAAATAGAAATGCTGGTCATAGAGAGGTGCCACATCAGATTGTCTATATTCAGCTTTATATATATATATATATATATATATATATATATATATATATATATATATATATATATATATATATATATATAGATTTGATACGAAGAAAAATATTTTATTTTAAAAAATATAATTTATTACATATATTTGGTAAGGGGGTTAAAAATTTTTATAAGGGAGGTGGTCGAATCAATATTATAATCTAATATAACTTTGCAAATTAGTCAAATTGACTTTTGAAAAAGCGAAATAAAAATATTTTTATCACTTTTCGAATAGTTTTTAAATATCTATAAATTTTCAAACCTCTTAATAAAAGTCCTAAATTTTCTACTCAAATTATGGAATCATAACTCATGAAAGTCCTAAATTCGCCATTCAAATAATTGAATCATAACTTATGAACTTTATGGTGATGAACGTGGACTTTTCCTCACACTAATATTATATATTTCTTAGGGATGAATCTCTTAGTTATGTTTAATACGATTATCCCCGCTAGAATGTGGATATTTTCTTGATCAATAAAGACTCTCCCCTTTTCTGCTACCATTCTCATTTTTATTTTTTCTAATAACATATATATTCCATTATTAAATGATGGAATAAAATAAAGTTATAATATTAAAAGAAACAGATTATAAAGGTAGAACTTGATCCTCCTTCCAGCTTGCATAACTACCGACACTGGTTAAGAGAGCAATGGACAAACAAAAGAGATGAAGACATTAAATATCGTTTTTGTCAAAGTTGATGTCTTGTGGTTTATAGCTATCAAATAATACATCAATTACAAGAGGTTTACATTACCATAGTTTGAGAAATATGAAATTACGGAGAAATTCATAGAGAAACATCGATCACTGGTGGAACATAATTGTATCCACATCATTTATTAATAAAATATTGTTTTATTTCTTAATTGTTGCAAACAACATAGTGTGTACTGATCCCTCTGTTCAAAATTAAAGTTGGTCGTTGGTTAAGCTGACCCAAACATACTCTTAATATTGTTAGAAAATAGGATTTGAAAGAAGATGAAATTTAATAATCTGACTTTGCTAGAGTAATCTTGATCCTTATGAAATTTATACCTCCAAATTAAATCCATGTCACACCCAGTAAGCTTGTATTCAACATAGGACTTTGTTATTTTTCACGTAGGACTTTGTCCACACACCTTATTTCATTATTAGGTATAAGCAAACGCTCCAGATAAGGAAAGACAATTTATTTAGAAATCCATGCTAAAATATAGATATA